>CAXHUQ010000101.1:157500-232500 GCA_964020085.1 Micromussa lordhowensis | reverse complement strand
GAATAATAATTTGAACAATAAAAAATCACCCTACAGTAATGAGCATAATGTCTCCAGAAGACATAATTATCTGTAAAAGAACTTTCATTGCAACCGAAAGTTCTAGATTATCACAAAATTCAGTTATTGGATTTGATACAAAAAATCTTGCCGACTGAAAAATATATTGTCAAATGTTTGGATCTACAGCTTGTCTACAATGGGATGCAAAATAGGCAGTACATAGGACAAAACATTCTCAACCTCATTAATAACTCATCAAGTTTAAACAAAGGAAATTATGTCTGGATGTCTGATCTTAATTAGCATAGATTTCGCTGTTTTCTCCTTAGTTTTAGTTTCCATCGAGAAAACATATCAAACACTCAAGACAGTGTTTGACCACATTTCCAAACAAAGTTTGCCAAAAATACTGTGTTTAGCGTCATATTTTCAACTCTCTTCTTGGCATTTGGAAATGTGGTCAAACACGGTCTTTCATGTTTGATATATTATTTACAACATGAACTATTCTCTTACATAAGCAGTTAAGCTTCCAGTTTGTGTAATGGAAATAAATTATTTTTAATCAGTTATTGCGTTTCAAAGACCGGTTGCTCCAGGGTTAGTAATGAAAATGCAAATTTCTTCCCCCTTTTGATGCCCCAGTTTAATAAATAAGTTTCAGATAAATTAAGTCAGTGAAAAAATCCTGGAAGAAGGTTTACAATACTGCTTTTCGACTGTTATAATAACAGTCAAAAAAATAAGCAAGGAAAGTCCTATCTGTCCTCACTGCCATTCTGCTTGCTGTTTGCTTGTTTCCATTCCCTTCATTTTCCATAATCTGCAAGTCTGGAAAAAGTTAGCCTGCAAGCTGATTCTCATTTTTTGGCCAGATGCTTACCAATGAGCAAAAGATCATAAACTGGAAATTAACATACCATTTTCAAACTGTATAAGACAAGCTAGCTATAACATGATCTTACACTGAGCCATCACATGAATGACTTCTACAGTATATTTCCGTCTTCAGTAGGGTCTGTTGCTGTTTTGCTTGAAGTTGACATGTTCAGGATTTTAAGTTGTCACAGATTTCTTACCATTAATTTAGCACATTGAATTTTGAAAGGCAAGCTTTCCTTGTATAATAAGCCCTCCAAATACAAACCCCCTCCAAAAATAAGCACTTCAAAAAGGTCCTTTGAAAAATCTATTCGCTGGGGCTTATTTTGTAGTAGCACCGCAGTTAGCCAACATAGCATTTTGGTGAGCCCAAATGGCTGTGCAGGTTAGCCTTAATAACACTCCAGTTGCCCAGGTTAGCTTTTGGTTACCATAGTAATCACTTTGCTCACTGTTTTGTCCATAATCCCAGGGGGAAGGAGGTGATCTGACCTATGCTACCATAATTTACCACAATACTTGGAAGAGGTAATGACTTATTGACTTACAACTAAATTACAGTATTTAGAGAGGAAGCCACATCAGCCTTAGCTGGTTTTCATGCTGGTCCTCTATCCTAGCTAAATTGGAATTTGGAGATACAGTGGAACCTGTATTAAGCAGACCCCATATTAAGTGGACACCAGCTTGAGTCCCAAAATTTTCTTCCCACATTTACTGTGCAATAAACGTGCGTTCAGCGGACACCTCTGTTGAGCGGACGTGGACACCAATATTAATCCATTTTGTTGCACAAAACCTGTAATAAGCAGACACTTCAAGGGATTTTTCACTTCTAAAAGTTCAGCTCAGAAACCATTAACATTGTTCAGCGATGTCGTTTTAAAGCTAAGTAGATTATTCCAGATTGATGCATTGACTGTCTGGACATTATGCTATGAGCAAGCTTTGACATTACACTGTGTTACAAAAGGGTTAATAATTAACTATTATTGATGAACCTGTCTAGAGCGGACACCCTTTATTAAGCGGACACTAGTGAGGGTTCCAACTGCGTCCACTTAATACAGGTTTCACTGTACTGTTTTTTTTTGTGCCTGGAGGAAAACCGGGAACCCTGAGAAAAACCCTCGGACCAAGGCGAGAACATATGGCACCGGGCTGGAATTGAACCTGGGCCACATTGGTGGGAGGCAAGCACTGTACCATCCCTGCTCCCCACACTAATACCGGTACTTGTTAATACTTTTGCCTCCTTGAAAATATGCCATCCTCCAGGATTAACCAATCAGATTAGAAGCCAACTGAAATTCAGTTTACATGAAGTGGAGTTGTTCTGCTCATTGCCTGTACAGAAGATTGGGAGGCACAGTGGCCTCATGGTTAGTCCATTCATATTTGGATGAAATGGTCCAGGGTCAAGCCCTGGCCAGGGACATTGTGTTGTATTCTTGGAACAGACACTTTACTCTCAGTGCCTCTCTCCACCCAGGTGTACAAATGGTTACTGGCAAACTTAATGCATCCCATCCAGGGGGGAGTAGAAATACTCCTAGTCGTTTCAATTCATGCTTCAGAAACTGGGATAAACTCTGACCTGATGGCCCCCTGGACTCATATGCAGACCTTTGTAAGGAAGATTGGAATTGCAACAGCGAGATGTCACAAAACTTTTTCAAACTGGCAACAGCAAAATGAAAGCAAGGAACCAAGAACACACAATAACAGTACCAAATGTTTCACTTGCTAACACCTTGCCTTGGAATCAGCCTTTATTGTTACTAACAGAAGTTGTACCTTGAGTAAAGGAAGACGGCCAAAATGCCATGAAATTCAAGACCAATCTAGGAAAATACTTGAAGAACTAAAAGGCTAAGCTACACAAGTCATTTTGACAGCTTAAACATTTTCAATCAAAATAAATACAAATGTGTTATCAAGACAGCTGTTACACTGCCCCTGTATAGCTTAAATCAGCTCATCACAAAATAATGGACCCTTCATCATGTTTGTATAAAGGAGAATACTCTCAATTTGTTTTATACAAAGAAAAATAAATCTATCTGAATCGGACATTCACCAAAAACATGTTACCCTGCCATCTTGTTCAATGATGCACCCATGGCCAATAATGGCACCATGTTATTAGTTGCGGCCAAGCCCTTACAACTTGAAGAAAAAGAAACTCCTGTTTCACTCTTCAGCCCATTACTAATAGTCACGCCCATGCTTGATAGATCCTTGCTGTTATATAATGGAAATTTAACACAATTTTCAACACAAAACATCTATAAGGGGTGAAGAATGGTATACGAAGTTGTGAGTTTTAACACCCAAAATGTCAATAGTCCAAAAAGCTTGAATCTCGGAAATTTGTCTACAAGTTCATTCAAAACTTGGGAGTATCTGAATCAAAATAACAACTGGTGCACTGAATTTCACTACATGTTTTTGTAGACCTCTACGCTTGTACTCTTGCTCCAAGCTGCTATAAACGTCTTTTCTGAAAGTGACCCAATCAACACCCCTTAAATGTAATCAATATGTTCTTAAACAATTTATGGGCAAGAAGAATGAAGTTTTGGTTTCAGTTCTTTTGGAGATTCTTCAAGTTGATACTGCAAATAGTTTCTTTTGTAGTTTGCTAAAGCACTGCAGATTGTAATTACAGGCCACAGAACCCAAAAGAACCATTGTTAAGATAATGGCATTTTGAAGTGCTATTGTTTCCATACTTTTCAAGAGCCTGGTATTAAAAAATAATTAGTTTCAAGTTTTGCTTTCAATTATTTATCTGTAATGCACAATAATTATTCCTAGTATGACAGGTCTCGACAAATCATAGTGCGAAATTCCCATCATATTTCAAGGCCTTACACCTTGGTTTTATACTTCAGTTCAAAGATAATTTATTCCAGCAATAATCTCTTTTATAGTATTTACTCAGGAAAAATAAGTCTTGAAGCGAAGTCAAGCTAGAGGAGTCAGTTTGATTCTTGCAGAAAACTTCTCTTGATCACCATGAAGCCACAAAACTATGAATCAGATAAGGAACACTGGCAACTTGAGCGACTCAAAGTACTTGTCTGATGGTACTCAGAATGCATTTTTCAATTTGCTTCCATCTTACACTCTGAGCCAGACTGGGGAACTTCATGCAACAATGCCTGCCATATTGCTGGACATCTCTAGCGAGCCATGAGCTACAGGCCTCTTGCACTTGCCCAAACTTGACTAGTTACAAACAAATCCTCCAGTCTTCCATAGAGTCAAAATTATTAACAAGACTGCTGATCTCAGGAGTTATGACTTCACTGAAGTTTCATCAAAATACTGTACAAGGACATTCATTCACTGATTTTTTTCAAGTCTTTGTTGTCTTAGGCTCGATGGTCACTTGAGTAGGTCACTGTTATGTCGATGTAGAGGTTCTGAATTCAACCAAATTACGTAATTTCTCATTTTCTAACTTCAGTTCTAGATTCTCCTCTGTGAGTTTAGAAATTGTTTCTTTTAATGTCTGAACTTCTTTATTCACAACGCTTAGGAGGTCTGACTTAATTTGTGTAATTTGTTCCTGCAAAGAAACAGAAAAAATGTAAGCAATTATTTATACATGAAAGGTAAAAACATTATGCTCAGAACAGTGTGATTTCTTCACTACCACAGTAATCTATACACAGTAATTAAAAAAAAAAGACTACAGGTAGTGTGCAGTAATGAAACCATTTTTGGGTTTGCCACCTTACTATCACAACTGGCCAAGCATTCACTCAAATAAAGAAATGAAAATTTGATTCATCCTTGTTTCAATATACCTCTCTTGATATAGCCCCACATTCAAATCACAACAGACAGTCATACTCACAAAACCGTGAACACCCGAGATATGTCGGGAATGTTTATTGTGTTATGAACAATCACAAGCAAGATGTTCAACCACAGAAACCACAGAGAACAGACGAGTTTCCATCCATCACAGAACAATTTAGTTTTGTTTCATAGGGTCTCAAAATAAATCCTCTATTTCAGTTTACAAGAAATTGAATAAATGCTGTTACAGCCTATTTAAACACTAGCAAAGAGGGTTTGACCCATATTTAATGTAGAGAAAACTATTTTCATAACCCAATGCAATGCGCAGACCCGATGCAACTGTACAGCCAGCAGGGGCAGCCAATAAATCATTTAAATGCAAATAATCCAAAATCAGTCGTTTCATATTAACCCATTGGCACCTGTGGTAACTGGACGTGACAAGCGTTAGCCTTTGTTCCACTTCTTATGTCATCACCTTTGACCAAAATTGCTATCATCTACACTCAACCTCTGCAGTACGATAAGATCTTTCCAATGATACCCAGATCAGAGTGATCGGTTCAATAGAGCCCGAAATATGCACAAAAATGCTCAGATATACGAGTCAAAATTTTGATTTCTGCCCAAGCCCAAGCAAACATGTTGTAAAATGCAATGTTAGTAGAAAGAAAGGCATGCTGTCATGTTGCAAATGCATTTTTGAGTAGATTGAAGCTAACTTGGCTCATACCCAGGCTGAAAATCTCCAAAATGAAAAAAATGTGTTTTTGGCAAAAGGCTCCAGGAGTCGATGGGTTAAGAAGGACCACTACTTTGACAATGACGAAAAGCGATGAGGTATATCGATTGAAACGTTAGTCGTCCATTAAATTTGCAAATTTAGTGAAAATTCAATTGGGAAGGAACAGTGAAAAATTGAGGCGTGTACTGTTAACCAAACATTTGAATTTATTGTCGTCAATCTCTCCAGGGTCTTTAGATCATTGAATCACCAGACCCAAGTAAGGGATTGTAATTGTTTGCAAAAATAAATCTAGTAAGCAGGTTTAATCAAAGATGAAACCAAGGTTGGTGAAACCACCAAAATTTTAGAGTTTTAATCATCCCTACTTCATTGCCCTGTCAAATCGACTAGCACTTTGCTTGAGTGACCATACAAGTCAGCAGGATTCTTGTTTTCCAAAATCCCCCGCAGTATTAGTACTGGATGTGGTTCTCAATATGAAAGAATAGCATTCAGTAATATATAAAGATGGAGGTCATATCTTGGGACAAAGCTAAAACCAAAAACTAAATTCATACTTCCATAACCGATACAATACATCCATTTTCTGTGCTTTCTGTGGTTGAATATCTTGCTCATGATTGGTTATAACACAATAAACATTCCTGACATAGTCTAGGTGTTTATGGTTTGCGAGTTTGACTGTAATTCAAAACTCAAGAGTTAATTGGATTGACGTCTGGCTTCATGCAACATACAAGTAACAATTTGTTGAATAAATAGAATAAAATGGCAAAATATTGGGGGGAAAGTAAGCCAAAATGCCTTACATCATATTTTGTTCTTGTAGAAGAGTTGAGAAAAGTTAATGGCAAACAGACTGATGAAAAAAACTCCAGCTGTGGGCAAAGTTGATATTTGCAGTCCAAATTATGCAAATCTCGGGCAAGGTTTTCATCATTTACATGTACTTAGATGTGCAAATCCAACCAAATGTTTTGATCAATGAACTGTTTATTTCTAGAATGGACTACTGCACCAAAGGATGAAATCAAACCTCCAATAATGAAATTTCTTTCATATTGAGAAGAACACTCGACTGGCTTTGATTTAAAAGCAACATAATTTAAACTAGATAGTAGCAAGATAAGTCTAGCGAAACTACTTGGCAAAACTTGAAGGTTAATGAGTTAGTCATGACAAGTTTGCTGGTGAGAATATTGCACAATTGGAGGGGCACCATATGTAAACATAGGCAAGTCCCTAAATACCAACTTGTGGCCACAATACACAATCCATGGAAGGTCGAAAAAGTATCGAAAACTCTACATAAATACAACTCTTGTTAAGTTCAGTTTGAGTTATTCATAAAGTTGATTGATAAAGTGAAGCTGGTGGTATTGTTTTAAGACCATGCAGGGCTCCACTTTCAGGAACAACCTTGGGGCCAGCTGGCCCCAAAGGTTTAGATTTGGTCGCCAGTAGAAGTGTATTAGTCGGCAAAAATCTTTGGCCTTCACACCCATATACTGTACACAAAAAAGATGCTGAAACTGTGTGAATCATGCGTTTTTCATCTAAAACCAGTTTGCCACTTTTTTTTTTCTAAAGTAACAGGGAAAATGGCTATATGAAATTATTTTATTTTAGTTATATAAAAAACCTTCCAAGTTGCAAGCATTGATTCCTTATTTTTCTTAAACTGGCACTAAAGAAAGTAAACATGTTTAACACCATGTGCTGGATTTTTGTGTTCATTGATGCATAGTGTTTTTAGAAAATCTCTTTGGGTACTGTGGGACATCAAATGCAGTGCAGATTTCTTTAAAATGTTACATGTCAGACTAACCCGCAACAGATTTCTTTTATAAACAAGTGTTTTTTTGATTAATAAATCTTTTGTGTGAGCTGAAAAATCAGAGTGTCTAAATTGGCCTTGACAGCCAAGGATGTGTAAAGATACTTACAAATTTTAAATGCTGTCTTATTTGATGTGAGATTCATTGGAAGAAGAAGTTAATAATAGTACATCAGTCATATCCATATCTCTACAATTACCGATAACAAGTCCTGCTAACATACAGTCATGCAATCAAATGTGATTGAGTCATTCCAAATAGTGAAATCTGATATCTGCATGTAAATAATATTTTGTCTGAAATGTGAATATGTCTGTGATACAATTTCTTTCCAATGTTATAACATGATTCATCATTGATTATTAAGGACAATGTTTTCCTTTCACACTATGTTGGGAATTACAGTTGTCAATGAAAACAGTGCTACCATAAATAATGATGCTATAATTCTACTGCTTTGTCGAGTAACCAAGCAAAATAACACAACACATACAATACAGATAAACACACTTTTATAGTCAATTTTCCTAAAAAGTTGTATGCGTTTTTTCCCCTCTCCAAAATCTATTACATATGCGTAGCTTTCCAACAATACAAACTATAGTTTTCACAAAAATCTTAGATGCCAATGTGGAATGTTAATGAAAGACGTTGACTTAACTTCCATCTTTAAGTCACTGTGTATTTCACAAGAAGAACACCATTTCAAAGGCTAAATGCGAGAAAACGAGAAGTATAGTTCAACATTCATTCCACTCATTTGACGAGTACGAAAATTATTAAAAAAAGAAAAGAATCAAGATAATTTAGGGGCCAGCTTGGCGACCATGTGTGAAAAGTTAGAGGCCAGTGAAAAAAATCTGGTCACAGCCGAGTACTGCCATGCTCAGCCAAACTGATATAAAAATCAAACTGTTATAATTTATCTTGGGGAGAAAATTAATATAAAATGTCTCCTATCACTGATAAAAAAAAAAGAGCTTTGTGGATAAATCAGTTTTGACGATTGAATCATATTCCTAGTACTCTGACTGTATATCAAGCTAGAAGAGAAAAGTGTTTCTGCAAACGAAAATCATCCATTAAAAAGTTCTTTCAAGCAATTATCAATAATTTCAGCCCACATAATGTCATCATGCCATCAGTTTGATGGCATGCAACATCAAAACAACTTACAGTAAAGTCAATGTTAGCCATGTGCTGCTGCTGTATCACTCTTGCAATGTTGAAACACTTAAGTTTTTGCACACCATATACATATTCATGAGTGTCAACCAATGTAACAGTTTTGTCATCAAATAGCATATAGTCACTATAGTCTCCTGAACTATCACAAATTAGTAGAATTCTACTAGTATACTAATGCAAATGCTGCAATCTGATTGGCTGAGCTACTCGTATACTATCAGCCATTAGAGTACAGTTGGCCACCGGTCGTCCAAGAAATGCGATGTTTTTATAGTTTTTCCGAAGTTTTGGAAGGAATTTTAGATGTAAACGGGTAATTAAATTCCTGAGAAGACTAAAAGAAGCACTTTTAAGGTTTCTTGACTTTAAAAACTTGAAAACATTGAAAAAGCGGGTACACGCGTAAACAACTGCAAATTTGCCAAGGACAGTTCGATACGTTCAACTTTGTTTATGGGTAAAGTTCAATAATGCATGGGAAAATCATTGGAAACCGTTATTTGCGTTAATTTCAGTTAGAATTCTACTAAAACAATTAGATTATGAGCTCTCGATTTCTATGAGGCGATAGTTGATTCGGCCTTCGGCCTCATCAACTATCACCTCTTGCAGAAAGAACCAGTTTCTTACAAGGAGAAACATGAGAACCAAAGCATTAGATTACTTTTCATGTAATATTTCACGTACAGCTGTGCATTGTGATTGGTACAGCTGGGAGAATTTGTATAAAATCAAGCCAATCTGCCTTTCTCCTAACTATCTAATGACATTTTTGAAACTGGAGGCAATATTGGTGTTCATCACTTCCCTAGGGGTGATCTTTTTTTTAATTTATTCCTTTCAGTAAGAACCATGCAAACAGTATTTAAAGCTGCAGAGTGCAGTAAGAACTATATATCCAAATTTCCACCACAAAAATATAAGAAAACAGCTCCAGTGACACATACCATTGCAGATGCAATTTTATTCACAATGGGCATCTCAGCTTCGCTGGCACCCGCACTGAAAGACAACAATTAATAAGTTAGAAGAAAAAAAATCCAATGTGAGGTTTAGTAAACTAATATACTGAGCTATCAATAATTTTTTATTATATCATTGACCAAAAGATCAACCATGCTCACATCATCCTCAGGGTTTTCAAATTTAGTTGGCACCCGAGGCAAGTCATCACTACTTCAGCATTTGCACTGGGTACTTTCGGTATTCCAAATTTCATACATGTAAATATACACAATTCTGTTCCACCAACGTAATCATGATCTGATCTTTTTTTAGGAAATAAACGCTAATAGATGAAAAAATAAACAGTGCTACGTTAGCTATCGAACTTTGAAGAAAGAGCATTTTTTGACAGAAAGTCTGCTCAAGTGCACAGACTGTCATTTGAACATGCATGTATTGGCGATGTAGCGGCAGATTTTTCTTCTCACACACACAGTTTCCAAGGTGAAGCAGAGGCAGTAAATGTTGCTGTCTTTCCTTTCCACAGCTGAGAAGTCACAAAGACAAAGCAGGTAACAATAGTTTTAGGAATTAGAGTTAACAAAATAATATTACACATTGTTCCAGTTCTGAAAGCAACAATATGACAATCCGCTTAGGTTAAATTGGCCACAGTATCTGTGGCTGTAGCCACAATCACATGGTGAATGCAAAGGCAGTCTTCCTCATGAAATGTTACTCATTATGGTCTTGACTGCACCAAATGTGTTTTCAACGAAAGGTTGAAAGAGGTTTTCACAACACAAGTGTTCAGAATTTCAAACAAACGAAACTGCTAATTGCAGCGAATCAATGACCGCTGACTTTGTTGTGATACATCATTTAGAGGTACAGGAAGTCACATGATACTGCAATGTAATAATAAGTACTGTACTCATAAAATTGTAAAAACATATTGTACTATTTTATAAAGCTTTAAAAGCAACTACATGTAATTTTACAATGTTTTTCAACACTAACCCTTGTTGATAAGTGTACAGTGGCCTTTAAAAAAATCAGTTATGGTTGCAAAGAATGCGCAGGAATACACTTCAAGCACCGTAATTTTCAAGATTTTCCCAGGGGAGCACCCCATTCCCTTGTGTAGGAGTAGAGCACTCCTCTCCAGTACCCTACCCAACAAGGCGCCCTTATCGCAACGAGATAGTGCTCTGGCGGCTACTTAACAATTTCCTCCTGCTACCTTTTTTTCAATTTGGAAACCCTGCATCCTTGACCTTGAAGTGCCAAAAAACTAATGACAGCTTTTGTTGCATAATTATATAAGGAAGAACAATACTACAGATACAAAAAGAAATAAAATTTTAACCCATCAACTTCAATAAGTCAAATTTGTCCCATATTTTAAAGTTTGTAACATTAACGGGTTAACATGCAATCTGGTTTTCTGGGGCCACAATGTTGCTTGTATTGAAGCAGCACAATTGACTCAAAAACAGGTATTATTCATGGTCATGAAACTTTAGAAGTTACATTAGCATGCTTAATGGAATGGCTTGACATGGCCTGTTTCTTTGACAGTATAGAGGAAACTTTGAGAAGCTTCAGATGAAAAACTGAGCAGTTGCAGAAGATTAATAACTACATGTTTGACAACAAATAAAACATGTGCTGCTGCTGAGATACAAGAGACAACAGTGAATAACTCTATGGAATTCTGCAATGAATAATTTTTGTTATTATTAGTTTGTATCAAAACAATTTGAGCAGATGTCAAAATATGTAACATTTTAATCTATTTCTTGTCATACTACACAAGAAAAGTTTGGTTATATTGTGATTTAAAACTTTGTATGAACAAGAATGGCCAAGGTCGACTAAGCAATTCAGTGGATATTTACACAGCCTCCTTGACAAAAATAGAAACTGCTCTCTTTGGCAGATAATCAATCAACAAGTTTGCAATGTTTGTTTTATTGCTGTGGCAGCAAAATCTTTCAAGGAAGGATGGCAATCTTCTTGCTTCCTTGTCCCTGAAAATGTTTTCCATCAGTTAAGAGAGAACCAAATCAAAAATGAGATAACATATATTGACAGATAACATCACAATAGCGACAGAAGTACAATCATTTCCTTGTTACCCCCAAGACAGCAATAAAACTGCTTGCCTTGCAGACATTTTGGAGTATGCAGCTTTAAACCCATATCAGTAGGGAAAACATGTATTTCATCCAGGTTCTGTTAGGACCAAGACCAGCCAAAAATATTGTGCAATAAAGGGAAAACAAAAACTAGTTTTTAAAACTTGTACAATACATATTTCCTATAAATTTAATTGTAAAGAGAATGCAGCGACTAATGAACTAGACATGCATTGAACCATTCAAGACGGAATTCTAGGACCAATAACATTTTAACAGTGATATTGCACCATGGAACAGGTTTACATATTTTCTAACATTGAAAAGCAATGTCTGTGTTTACGTATTGCAGCCAGAGGAAATAATTTATGCATTTTTGGTCAAGCAATTCATTTAAAGCTCATATTGCCTGTAGGTTGGAACTGATGTCAAACAAATTGCCTTGATCAACAATCGACACAATATACATTTTCCTGCCATTGGCTGAATAACAGGAAAAAATACCACAGTCTCGCTGCTAGTAAAAGTTTCATTAGTTTCATGTAAATAGTCTGCTTTAGTTTTGTCACATTCACAGCATGAAAAAGCAAAGCATCTCAACAAAGCTTCCAGAACATAATTCAAGAAAATGAAATTCAAACAAAATGATAGCAAGTACATATAGCTAATGTTGGGAGAAGGATCTACTTAAAACTGCACTGGGAAACTTTAAAAATCAATCTAAAAATGTATTTTGAACAATATAATTTTTAATTACTATGGCATTGAGTTTGTTTTCATTTTTAGGAAAACAGAACTTTCTGCCATACTGTCAAAAATGAAAGAATTTTAAATTTCTACACCAGGGTGACAAATTAAACATGTCTGATGAACCACTTAGTCAACGAAAATAACAGAACTAAACACCACAAAGTGATGTACTAATGCTGCATACAAAGTAGCTTTTTAAAGACACAATGCACAGTAGTTTCTCTCAAAACATGCAAGGCAGAGGACTATTTTTCTCCACTCTACTGACTATAACAAGGAAAAGCATTTACATCTTAGCTCAAAGAATAATGGAATTTTGCATTTTCAAAGACAAAACATTCCATGCAACTTCAAGAAAGTAAAAAGTGTGACAGGTATATCAAATTCTACATGAAAGCGAAATGCAAGAAATTTAAATTACACACTGCAGTAAAACCAGTGACAAAGCTGCAACAAGCACTGAAGTAAACAGATAATAAACGAAAAAACTCTTGAAAATTTGAATAATTCTAAAACATTTTCTCAATTCCAATCACTCAAGGCTCTTTGGGAGTATTACAGAACAACTTAAGTATTCCATTTTTCAGTGGTAATACAGAGAGCAGGATCCATTTTATTTGAAAACACAAAACTGTGAACCACAAATATTTCCAAAGCGGATGTCAAATGGTTTCTTTATAAAATTAGATCAGCTTAAACAATTCCGATCAAAGAATGTCATATTCCTGTCTCGTGTTCAGTACCACACTCTTGAAGTTGGAGTTTTCGGCCGTCACAAAAAAACACTGAAGGTTTTTGTTATGAAATGTAAGATAAAAAAACTCAAAATTCTCCCCAGTGTTGTTGTAGCCTCGAGGAATTTTGTCTACTAAGAATTTAGGAAATGAACCCTGATAATATATTACATCAGAGCACCATGCATGCAGCAAAACCGAAGAATGAAGTCCTAAACTGAAGCTTCGTTCAACTCACGTGGAATAAAAAATGTAAACAACGGCAAGGCAAAATTACAAATCAATCGTATTTCAAACCACTTAGGAGGGTCGTTGTAGGTCACTTCATTTTAAAATACTCTATTGCTGCAGAGCAATAGCTTTCCATCTTTGTTATCAACAGATTACGACAGTGACTCGAATGATACACTGCCTATGGTTGGCACCGATCAACATATAATGTTCAAACAAAGAAATCACGAACAAGAAAACCGCGAACAAATTACGAAGCTGTCTGGTTGTAGGAAAAGAACATCAATAAATCATGGAGTCTTGGAGAGTCAATAACTTTCGACGCTGTAATTTAGGACTTTTTGAAGGGAAAAGAGTTAGGGAATAACTAAACTTAAGTCGAAGCTACCCAAGAGATATCCGAAAGCAATTAGCCGAAACCGCTTTCTTGTGAAGAAATCACTAGGGACGTGAAATCAATTTACCACCACGTTACACACACGTAGCTTGCTGTTCAAATTCGTCACTTCACTTACCTAGCCGAAGCAACGATCGATTGCGCTCCCTCAAGCGATATTCTGTCCACATTATCAAAAGCTTGCGAAACTCTGGCCACCGAAGAATCACTCTGTTTCGCAAATTCGGTAGCAATTCCCAATCTTGGCTCTGAATCCTTCTTTTTCACAGGCACAAATCCCTCCCCTGAAATAGAACTGTGTTCATTTGCTTGCGTTGTACTTATAGATTTCACAACAGAGCCATGCGTTTGGGTCTCTGATGACGATTGTATCTCCGTATCACTCGCTATGTGATTGCCAATAGAATTGCTTGTTATGCTAGTCTTTGCGCCTGAATGAGAGTCCATTCTATCCACGCTGTCTCTCGACTGATGAGCAGAAATACTAGTTGAACTTGATGTAGAAACACTAGTCGATGAAGATTGAGTCGATTCCGCATCTGGAAAATCGTGGCATTTCCATCGTCCGCGTACGTAAGATTCATTTCTTTGAATTTTAACTACTTTGAACCTAGATGCACCATTGCCATTCGCAGTGGCTGGGTCGGGAACTGGTTCAAGCTCCACTTCTACTTCTTCGACTATATCGCTTTCGTTTAAGTCTAGTTCGCCATCATATCCATTACTATCGCCTCGATTATGAATTTTACTTTCGGTGACACTGGTAATTTGAAAAGAACTCTTTTTCTTTATAGGACCCGGGTTCGGTGCTGTAGCATTGCCACTTACTGTAAGAGTAGGCTGAACTGGAACTCCAGTTTGCAAGTTTGTAGCCGGAATAGCAAACTTTACTTGAGACGAGCGAACCGCCTCCTGGCCATGCGGAGCGCTGGCCTGCTCGCGTCGTTGTTCGCTCATGTCATTGTCGACTCCTTCAGCCATGAATCAACTAAGGACGCTGCAATAAAAGCAGGATATAGGCCAACAATGTGCCAATCCCCATGACAAAAATTACGGAGAATAAGCTCCCATTTTAGCCAAAAACAACCCACAAAGTCATGTCAAAAATGGCGACCCACCATCATCATAACGCCTCACAGCAACCTACAGACATGACGTCCTATTCTGTGACCGAGGCAGCCAATCAAAAAGCTTGTTGCCATATTTGGTCCAAGCTCACCGCGAAGGTTCAGGGCGCGCGGTTTGCCGGTTTTCATCGATATCCAAGAATCCGCAACTAAACCGCATTTGTGTGTTTTACACATTTTCCCAAAATAGGCTTCTGTATTCCAGAATAAATTACTCATCCTGACATTATTTATTCATCCATCCCTGAATACTATCAGCAAGCCGAATGTTTCGTCTACCGTTATGTAACAAGGGTATTTCTTTTTTTGTGCAGTTCCGGTCTAAGCATGCCTGCAACCATATTTTTTCCACGCCATATGTCTGAATTAACAACAGTGTCGCCGGATCACCGGTCATAAAATCCTATAAAGGCTTTCTTCTTATTTTTTTCCTCGATATTTATCAACAAACTGTGACTTATTCATGGCAATATCTTCTGGTCAAAATCATAACAAGAAAATAATGCTTCATTGATATTCACAACCAGGCAAGTTTTGAATTCTTTCCCCCTGGAAGGATGTTTTACATATCGAGTGAATTTACATCCCTCTAAATAGCTGAAAATACAGTATGCGTGAAATTGACTTCGGGAGTGACCAGTTCTTCGATAAAACCTTAATTCGAAAAAATTATTTTAACTTTTGTAGTTTATGCAATGTGAAGCAAAATATTCACAGCAAAATAAGGGGAAAACAAGGTTATTATTAACCCTAAAATAACGATATCGTCATCAATTTTTTCCTTCACTGTGGTTATTAATTAGATAATCTGAATCGCAAATGAAAGAATTTTCCGAATCGTTAATTAACAAATGGAAGGCATCATTCCAATATCTTCAGGAATCGGGGACACCAGCGAAGAATCACGCGAGCAAAAAATTTTCAATTTTTCAAATATTTTTTTCTGTTTTTTTTTTTAAGCTGATTTTCCTGCTGCAGAGTATTTTAATCTGTAAATCCAATTTCACTTTCTACCGATTCTGATTCCAGTTTTTTACAAAATATGTTCTCAACGGCCAACGCTTTCATGTCAGTTTCGTACCCCTCGGTAAATTTCTCATTCACTTTTGATGAAAGTCATCGTTATAAATAAACTCAAAATTTCATGTTTGATCAGAATACCTCAATGCATAATCAAGTGAAAACGTCAAATGATCACCATAGAAATTGTTCAAAGCAAAAAAAATGTCTCCTCTTGCAATTGTAATTTGAGTCCAAGGCGACTATGGATGTTGTTTTTTAGACACAGACATTTCGATTGTGGTGCCTGAGTGGAACATTTGTGTTATCGAAGACTTGCAAGCAGCTATTTGGAACCAAATATTATAAAATATGGCTGCGATAATTATTAATGCCGTACCGGGGCTCAGGGGAGGGGGCAGGGAGGGAAGTAGCCAAGGGAAGAGAAAGCCGACATATTCCTTGCGGTGCCAATCAGATTGTTACCAAAAATGACATCCTCTCTATAAAATGCTTCGCGCTAGCGTCTAAGTCCGAATGCGATGAGAAAAAATAAATGTTCCCTCATAAAACCTGAAATTCCGTCTGGAATTGTGTTTTGTTTTGCGTTTAACATAGCCGATAAGTCTAGTTAATGCTGAGGCATTCTGCTAGGGATTGTTTTTTGACTGAAAAAAGAAACACTTCATTACGCATACAGTTACAAGCCGGTTACAATTTCGCCCATTTAAGTTTTAAAAAATACAGGATTCCTAGAAACGTTGGGGCGAATTCTAAAGTTTCAAACGTTTTTTCGAGGATAAATCGTCGAACAATAAGCGTTAATCCCCGAACACGACGATTGTTTATCTTCACCAAGGGTGCATATTGTGCATAATGAGGTGCATGAATCTTGGCTGTGTTACAGACGGAAGTAACACAGTCCAGCCAAGTAGAGCTTCAATACCTGGCTTTTGCTCAGTTTAGTCTTAAGCCAAAGGCGCAGCCGTTTCAATTTTCGGTTTTTTTTTTCACAGATTTGGTAAGGTTTGTTAAGTTAGGTTGCTGGAAAAAGTCTAGAATGTCTCCGAAACAATTAATGCTTTTTCCCTAGCAATTATTTTCTGTTCCCAGGCCTCAACAAGGCCAAGCTTTCTCCACCTTCCAAGGGATCGAGAGAGACTAGGTATTAACTACTCCTCTGGTGTCCAGAGGCCGCGAGATGCTAGGGACCAGATTGAATTCGCAAAGACTTGATGTACAAAGTTCTATCTTTTTACAGATATCCTGCAGTAAAATGTTCGTTAACTTTAAAATACCAGCGCTGTAGCAATTAACAGGTAAACCGACACACTTGCCTAGCCTCAGACATCTTTTTCAGTTTTTCGTTTTCATTGTTTATAATCTTCATAAACACCCTTAATACCTAGGAAGATAATTTAGCCATCGACATTGCTTCGGTCATAATTTTTTCTGGTTACTATACAGTCCTGAAAGCAATTTATAAATAACAAATTTATACCTAATCTGCATGTGTAACATAATGGACATTCATCTTCGGAGCTTACTATGACTTTCCTCACCTTGTGAACTTTATTTGTATCAAGATTGAGTCCCTCTAGATGAAGTTCAGCATTTGAAACAACAAACATTGCGCAAAATAAAATTTGACCTGAAAGCAATGGTATGCTATGTTTGTGTTATCTTCCCTTTTCAAGATAACCATTTCGGTAAGCCGCGGGCGGACTGTTTCTGCGGTTTCGAAAGAAATAAGCCTGAAAGCTATCAAACTGAGCAAACTGTTAAGCGTCTAAACAACAAAGGTACCGGCCCTTCATCAGAAATGGATTTAAATGATGACTCCAGAACTGATGTTTCTCAGTTTCTTTGAACTTTAGATTGGACACAAAAATTGAAACACACCATTTGCGTTTCAAAAAAGGGCCACCATCATTTAATCTATTTCGATTCTCATTCAACAAGAAATCCGGCAAACTCATCGTTGGATTTCAGTCGGCGGATTTGAACCCGCAAACTCAAGATTTACTTTCGAGATTTGCTCAGATGTCGCCGCTGGTACGGCTTTTTGTCCTGAATCAACTGGCTCCCCGCTGGAGCTGCGGATCTCAGAGGATACTTAGCATTAGTTAGCGGCCAAAAAACAGTTAGGTCTCGATCCCCTATTTATTAATGGCGACACTGTTTTCTTGCTGTTTTTTCTCTTGACTTTGCAAACAGTGCTGAAAAAAAAAACAATGGTGCAAGAGGAGCCATGACAAAAATCGAGCAAGTAGTTTATTTTTTTATTTATTTGTTTTTTCCACACGCTTTGTTTGTACAAACAAATACGCTAGGGCTGCTTACACAGTACTTTTCTGTTAAGTTAAAGAAAAAAAAGCACAAATAAGTGATCAAAAAGATAACAAAACATGACATTTAAAAAAATTAAGTTGACAAAAGAGATGTAACAAAACGCTAACAAGATTGAGCCTATCCATTACTTATCTATGAAAGATATGGAAAAATGTATCAAATCATTAATTTTGATTGAGACCAGAATTTTCAAGCACTAGATTTACCTTGTATTGTAATAATGCTATGGATTTTTTTCTTTATTTTTTAAGTAATATGCCAATAGAATTACTGTTTAAATAGGTAGCATCTAAGTACATCTTTCTAATTTCTACTGAGTAGTTAATTTTTTTTACAAGTTCATCTAAAGAAAGTTCTTTCTGAAAATGTTTAGAGGAGTAGATATATTGTTTGACCACCAAGATGATGAGCAAATGTAGCTTGTGTCTTATGGGGATCGAGAGCACATCAGTTAAGGGATTTACGTCATGAAAACCATTTTTTTTTTCATTTGAGAGTGTTACTGCGTACCTTGGCAATGATTGAACCCTGACAAAATTGGAGAATAAAGTTTTACAGACTCCCTGGCACTAGAGCAATATATACATTTATCATTATCCGCTAAATAGTGAGCAACCATTACCAACCAAAAAAAATCATGCACGACCTAAAGGTGGGGAAAAAAATTCATGCTCCAGAAAATAAATCCGAAAATTGTAGAGCGTAAAAACGTACTGTGAAAATTTCTGCCCATCCCTAGCTCTTCTTGCGGACTTGTTTTCGTTACAACAACTTGTGTTTAAAGGTGAAAATTCGATTATAGAAGAACTCGAGTAAGCCTCGAGGTATTTCGGTCTCACGGAGATTGCACCGAAACGCTCGAAAGCTTCCGAAAAATCACGAACTATCATACTTACACACCCGATGACATACTGGTGACCGCAAAAAAGTAATGTACGTAAAACCCAATTTACCACCGAACGGCTACTTTTGTTTTTCCCCGTACATATTTTCTGCCTCTTCAGTCGGAAATAGGAGACAAAAAACGACGCTTCTCATTTAAGAACTGCGTTCGCACGGGCCGCGCGATTAATAATTTCATGCAAACCTTGTGACTGTATATCTTCACCGTGTATCCGTGAGAGTCACTATCAGAGAAAGTGTCATTCTAGAGTATAAAACTCAGGAACACCTTAACAATGGGAGCAGTCATGTAATGGGAAACATTTTTTGAGTTATTTTTTCACGTAAAAATATCTCTCAGTTGGGAGGTCAGGACTATGTGTTCAATGGTTAGGTGGACGATGTATGTATTTCAGACCAATCAGATTAAAGCTACTATGAACAACCAATCCAATTTCTGCTTGTAATACTTGCTGACATCAGCTGATTATGAATGGAGTTGAAAGTATAAACCTATATATTATTTTTTGGAGAAAACTTGTGTTTTCGTGTGGGGATTTAGACTGTGGAAATACCCACAGAAATCACTGAAACCAGCGAAAACGTTATCTTGAGGTGGAACTAGCCAGCTCTAGCTCATTTTGGCCAAGAGGTGCTTCCAAAAGTCCCAGTATGGCGATACTGACAAATCAAAAGTTTCTCCACATTCTCACCAATTCTTTCCGATCAGGAGTCTTTCCACGATCCACGACCCACCCACCCACGCGATTTAGCCTCACCCTTTTGTTTACAGGTCTTCTTCAAGCACGGCCGAGGATTTGAACTCGGGGCTACCGTGAAACAAATCCAGGTGGTGGCCAGAGCGGGACTCGAACCCGAGACCGCTGGATTGCGAGCCCGACGCGCTGACCACTCGGCCACGCTGCCTCCTGGATGGAGTTCGGCGGCTCCTCCCAGCTTCCGACTACTGCCGAGCGCGCGGCAATCAAATCAAATCGTTGAGCACAGTTCAGACAACATAATTGGAAGCTGGGAGGAGCCGCCTAACATTTGATTGACGGTAGCGAAAAATGCATTTGTCGGTTGAGCTGTCCGCATATTATTAAAAGGCGCAGTAAATGGTTTACTAGGTCAAATACAGATACTGGAATCGTGTCTGCGTTTTGCCATATTCAATTGCAATAAAAAGTTGCAGAAGATTTTCGAAAAAGGATTAACAAGATGTGGAGTGATCATACAAAAATCACTCTCTGAGAAAAAATGTTTCGAAATAAACAATTGGTTTTTGTAGTTAATTTCTATGTTAGACTAGCTACTGTCCAAATTTGAGGGCAATCGAACAAATTCCCCTTGAGTTGTAACTCTTTAAAGTGTCTGCTTCAAGGGAAAAAATGTATTCGAGAAAACAAAACCAGCCATGCAGGCTACCATTTCTCCGCCCATATTCAGTCTTTTTCAAAAACGTTTTTCAGAAGTGAGAGATTACTCTTCGACCACTAGATTTAGCCAAAAATCCAACTATCAAGAAAATTGCCGATCTGAAGCTATACGGTAACCTTAAGAAAACAGTTCTCCTCCTGCCAGCTAGGAGGTTCTCTTGCTTCTGGATTGACTGATTACAAAAGCGGCAGGGTACCCTAACAGGAATTTCTTCGCCATTGATTGATGGATTGATTTTCATGAAAAACCTACGCCTTTGTTTCTTAGAAAAGGTCAATGTACATTACTTATAAAAGCTTTGGAATAAAAGAGCAAGACCTTGCTCTCCAGCAACATTTCCCATACAAAACTTCTAAATTTTCCGAAAATTCAAACTGTCGTATAAACTTACTCTTTCATTCCAGGGGGCTCAAACTTGGCCATTTTGGTATTTTCGATGCGCGCTTTCCATTTCTGGCATTCTTTAAGTTATAGCCCATAATATAAAAATTTTCTAGGAAAAATTTGGTCATGTGACTCCAGCTGCAAAGGGCCTATTAATCACTTGGCTTGGTATCGTTTGGGACGGACTTCAAGGAAAAATTAGCATTACTGAACCCAGAATAGACAAGGCTTTGCTTCACATGGACAACACCATTAAAGATCCTAGACTTTCTGCTAGAAGCGTGGCTTCCATTGTGGGCAAGATTATCTCTATGAGCCCTGTTCTAGGAAATTTCAGCCGGATTATGAGCAGACATTGCCAGATGTCCGTTGCAGCTGCCCAAGACTAGAACAGTGTTTCCACTTGATAGTTACTGCATCGTAGAGCTTCAGTTTTGGAAGAATAATCTTCGCTCTGTTAACTCCAGAACTATATTCAGATTTGGCATTTTCTTTCATATCCATTTACTCGGATGCGAGTAATGTAGCGTGCGCAGGCCATATTGCTGGGAAAGATGTGCACGCTCACGGGAAGTTCACAGAAGCAGAGCGCCAGGAGAGCTCCACTTACCGCGAGTTGTTAGCTGTTTAGTTTGTTCTTAGTTCGTTCGGCGTTCCTTCCTAATTCAAGGGTTAAGTGGTTTACCGATAGCCAAAGGGCAGCTAGGATTGTGCAAGTTAACAGCATGAATTTCTATCTGTACATGTTAGCCCCTGATATTTTTTCGTTTTGTTTCAAGTTTGGAATTTATTTAGATATTGAGTGGGTCCCACGATCACTTAATGAAAAAGCAGATTACCTCAGCAAGATTGTTGATTATGATGACTGGGAGCTTGCCCCCGGGTTTTTTCGGCAACTGGACGAGCTTTGGGGGCCATTTATTGTTGATTACGTTGCCACTCACTTCAACAAGAAGGTCCCAAAATATTCTTCAAGATTCTGGAGCTAGTCCTGGGACAGCCGGAGTTGACGCGTTTTTCCAAGACTGGCAACATGAAAATTGCTTAGTTGTGCCACCGGTCGTACTCTTTCCAAAAGTCCTTTTTTCATGTTTCCCAGGGGGACATTACTGGTACCTTACTGGCCCTCAACTTTCTGGACTTTGTTGGTTCATAAGTTTTGGAACTTCGTTGTCGATTATTCATTTTTGAGGGACGGTTAGCAGATGCGTTAGCGTTGCTTCAAGGTCGTAATACAATTCGCTTTTAGGTTCAGCCTCCTGGGACGGTTTATTCCTTGGTGTGAAACTTCAATTTTTCCGGACCGCTGATGGAAGCCTTCCAAACTGAAACTGTCGAGAGTGACTTATGGCTAGGGCAACTTGAACTGTGAACCCCGTGTTATAGAATTCGGATCGCTTGACCAGTGTCAGTTCTTGAGCCGTTGGCAGTTTTTTTGCATACTGGAAGCCGGTTTTTATAGCCGGGTGGCAGTTTGTTCGAGTCGGATGGCATCGAACTTGAGAACTTGAGCCGAATGGCAATGAGTATTTTTCCGGGTTTGGGATTCGTATACCGTCCCCCCCCCCCCCCCTCCCCCGTCCCCCATTTCATATTATTTCTTAGTATTTTTCTTTTCCTTATGATTTAATAGAAGCCTCTTCTTGGGGACAGATGTGTAGAGACAAAAGATGTACAATGGACGGTGAAGCAGTTCTAGCTTCTAAAGCCAATTTTTCTGTTAAAAGATGCGTTACCAAGTATTGGTATTTCTCTGTATACCTTAAGTCCGTGAAATTAGTCCTGCCTTGTGTTAGTTCACTCGGGCCAGAATTCATGAACCTAAAAGATCATATGCTGTTGTTTTGTCTGCCTTCTGTGCGTTAAACTGGATCCATGATCTTATTCCTTATGGTGCACAGGATAATCCGGTTGACCCTGCGCTAAATCACAGTCTGGTTCAGGCCAGCAAACGAGTTTTTAGTAGGCCAGTCAACAAAAAGGAGCCCATTACCCCCGACATGATGTATCCCATTTGTGTTCAGTTTGCCCACGAAGGCAGTAATCTTAGTGATTTGCGTACAGCATTACTGTTTGTCTTGGGATTTTATGGTCTCTTCAGGATCAACGAGCTGAGCTACTAGAGCTTCGGAAATTCTAGTTCACGACGGTCACCTAGAGATTAATATAAAGGGTAGTAAAACCGATCAATTTAGGCAAGATAATAAAGTATTTATTGCCAACAGTGGCGGTGCTACATTATTACATTATTGTCCTGATATCTTTCAGCAGCTAGCATTGATCTCAATTCATCTGCTTACATTTTCAGAACACTTCAATCCATAGAAAGGACAATTCGTATACTTAATTCAGGCCCAAGGAGGCTCAGCTATACTAGGTGTAGAGAATTAGTTAAGAATCACTCAGTTTTGGTTGTAGGAATAGATTCGGTCAGTTTTAGCACTCGTAGCCTTAGATGTGGTGGCGCAGCTTTTGTCGCTGACAATGCACCTATCAGTGTCAAGCCCGAGGGGGGGGAGGTCGGGCAACCCACGGGAATTTGACTGTGGCGTATATCCCCAGGGTGGGGATTTTGATCGGACATCAAGCATTTGATCTTTCAATTTTATGTAGTAGAAGAGAAGTAAACCATTTGTTTCTGCTAATTTTGACAATTCTTTTTTAGCCCGGGGGTGGGGATTTTGATAATTTTTTTTAGAAAATGTCAAAATCCCCACCCTATGCCCGACCCCCCCCCCCCCCTCGGGCTTGACACTGATAGGTGCACAATCTAGCGAAGTCAGGTTCTTCTGACAGATTACTCATGCTTCACGGTCGCTCGAAATCAGAGACAGCTAAAAATATGATGTACTTCAAGGATTCCTTCCTTAGACAGTAGGTTACAATTGACCAGGTTGTTCCCTACCTTTGACGTAGAGCAAATGTAACTTATTTTTTCTTTTTTCCTACTTTATACAGTTATAACTTTATTTTGTAACTAAATATTTCGGCTTGTATAGCGTATAATGGCATTAAAGCACCATCGGGCAAGTGCTCTCACTCTGTCTGCCTTGTAGTTTGTGTCTTTTTGTTATGCGTTAGCGTTCTGGAGAAGGAAAAATATTTTCCCTTCGCACGAACGTAGTGAGAGAGAATGAATGTCGATGTCGAACAATGGAAATTGCTGTTACAGAGAGATGTTCTTATCGTTAAGAATATTTCGTGAGCAATGGTTTCTTGCGTCGGGCTGGTCTTTGGAACAGAAAAGTCCAAGCTAAAGGTCGAAATCCTGAGCACTCCAAGCCAAATTTGACGGCGTTGTTCGAGAGACAGATTAGAAATGGCTGACATTGCTGGAAAAGCTGCTACTGAAAATTTCCGCTCCATCGAGCAATGGGAATTCTGATACACAGATGCTATTATCGTTAAGAAATTTTCGTGGGCAATAGTTTATGGTTACCTGGAAAAGCAGGATCAAGGATCGAGGATCAAGCCTCAAGGATCGATTGACAAGAAATAACTTAACATCAATTTTTAGCGACTCATAAAATCAATTAAAACACAAAGCACCTCGTAGTCCGCCTAGAACACAAAGCCAAATTAATACGCCCAACCAGTTAGAAAGGACTAATTCAAAGTGGGATCGAGGATTGATCAAAATTTCATTTTTAAAACCGATGGTGTCAACACAATGCACACCATACAACATGTGTGACCTTTGACTTTTGCTACACCATGCTCTACATTTTTTTGAAAAAATATACATTTCATTCTATAGAACACAGTATGCAGTGTCCTTCCGAAACTGTAATGTGAAAAAAAATAGGTTGGAGGGCCAAAATTAAAAGAATAGGTTGGGAAGACGCCACAAATTGTACGAGCCGTAAGGGTTATGTGGGCCTGCCTATTATTTCCATCAGTGACATTTCCGGCCACCTGAATCGTCACAAGAATTAAATTATGAATTTGGGAGGAACATAGACTAGACTCGAGAAAGCGGCAGAAATCGAGCCTACAGCAGGTGGGAACGATAAAAATAGAAAACAGAAAGTGAAACAGCAAAGTGTTGCAAGATAAGCCAATATATAGATGTCAATGTTGCAGCGTTAGACAGTTGGCAGTCTGGAGATGTTGGCTTCAAGGTTTTGCTGCAGGATGTCCGGAAAGCTAAGACCAAAGACCTAAGACCCGAAAAACTAAGACCCTGTTTTTTTCAGAGGAAATCATCAAATTTCAGCTTTCTTTACCTTTAAGTGGT
Organism: Micromussa lordhowensis; assembly: GCA_964020085.1. NCBI lineage: Eukaryota > Metazoa > Cnidaria > Anthozoa > Scleractinia > Lobophylliidae > Micromussa > Micromussa lordhowensis. The sequence goes on along the minus strand of CAXHUQ010000101.1, from coordinate 207,406 downwards.
AAACTGAATGAAATGAATGCACTCACACTTACAAATAACAATTTAGTTGTGTTTTTCTTTCCCGGCGTGGCTAGCCTTTTCCAGGCCTTCGTTTTGTAGTTGGAGCACAGGGAGCCCACACAATCTGTCTGGGTAGCTGATTGTTATTTTATAGTAAATGTACTAGATTTACCGTTTGCCTCGCCTATAGTCGTCATATATCGCTAACTGTGTATGAAAATCAATGATAAATAAACGTTGCATTACCTTACCTGTGGTGTATAGTCGTCCTTTTGTCTCAAAAGTGGTTTTTTGAGCGATTTTGAATGAATTTGAGTTCGCCGAACAGTCAACGGTGGTTGGAGCGCGCGAGAAAAAAATAAAAAAAGAGCTCGGCGAGAAGAGGCTACGGTATGGCATACAAAATTATTCCGGTTGCCGCTGTGTGGCGTTACACTGAGCAAAATTGTGATGTATGAGTCAAGTATGTTAAGTAAGTGCACGTTAGGATGCAGCTTGGAGTAAGTACATTTTTATTTGCACTAGTCAAATGAGACAAAACGCGAATTTAATATGAAATAACACGAATGATTGAATAATACTTAAATTTTTCCAACACAAAGATTCTTAGTTCTTTCTGATTTCCTCTTTTAGTTTCTATCTATGACAGAAGGATGGGACACGTGAAAAGCTCAGGAAGGGTTTCTCTCTATGCTTCAGTTTCATTACAGTCATTAATATTTAAAGAGTTATTGTTAGCCGTATTCTACGTGAGCGTCTGAATAGTAGTTCAAGATGAAACATGGGGAAATTTAGCCTGATTTGCAGAATTATTTTCTAGGCCCGTTTTATGGCTAGGTATGAGTTCCTGTTGTAATTGTTATTTTTTTAATTCGGGAAGGGGCTGGGGGTGGGGTGGGGCGGGGGCTTGTATGGAAATGTTAAATAAAACTAATGGATGGGGTTGGCCTGATTGGTTAATCCGTGCTTAAAAAAAGATTTGTTACCAAGGAAAACCTTGAGTCGCACAGTTTTAAGAAGTGCATTCTTTCTAAAGGAGTTTACAGTGAGCTTCTTAATGCAAGTGATTCTTACTTAATGTTAACTTTTTACTACAAATTAAGTTATATTTTTTATTTATGATTCCTTGATTTGTAGCTTGGCATTTTTTTTATCAGAGAATATTCTCCTTCAGTGCTTAGTCAAGACAACGTAAATTCATCAAACGAACAGCGGTTTAAACAGCTAACGCTCATACGGAAGTTGAACTTTGAATCAATTATGAATTTTTTAATGCTGACGCAGCACCATTTTTTCCAGCAGCCTTTAGGAACTGAGTTTCCCCTGAACTTCCCTGAAGCTATTTTTGTCCCCATAGCCCTTATTGCTACTCTTAGCCGGCGAAACCTTGGCATCAGAAACGAATGGGTCTGAGGTCATGGGATTTTTGAATTCATTGGAATTTTTTATTGGCTGTTTAAGACAAAGAATTCTTGAACGGAAGACAAAAACGCAGCAACTCTCTCATACATTATTTTGAAACATTTATTACTGCATACATGAAGACTGGAATTCCTAGAATCTAGCCCCAGAGCCCCAAGGGAAACTAAAAGGCCTATGGGAATGAGAATCCCCGGAAGCTTGATTACGGCTTGCAGTGCTCACTCCAGTTTATCCGCAACACAGTCTACCGTAAACTAGTTTTTAAATTAGTTTTCGTGAAAACAAAATGTCGGCTCAGTAAAAGCAAGGAAACACGTATATTAAGCTAAAGTTGGACGATTTACCGGCCTGAAAAAAACATATCACTTACTTGAAAAATGGTAGCTGCTGCTATTTAAATACATGGCACCAAGGCAACACGTGCTTCTGCCGACAAAATCATCAGACCGAAAATGGGAAAGTTATCAGGACGATATGAAAATATTTATTCAGTTCTGAGTAGCAAGTTCAAATTAACACATTCAAGTAATATGGAAGCAAAGAAAACGGAAAACGCAAAGTACCTTTACGGAAACTACCGTTTTGCAAAGTAGACAAAGCACTGCTTCGCTTCATTTCGTTTTTTTTTTTTCGCAAACTTAAGTGCACAGTGCAACGCCACACAGCGGCAACCGGAAATAATTTTGTTTGCCATACCGTAGCCTCTTCTCGCCGCGCTCTTTTTTTTTATTTTTTTTTTCGCGCGCCCCAACTACAAAACGAACGCCTGGAAGAGACTAGCCGCCATACTGGGAAAGAAAAACACAACTAAATTGTTATTTGTAAGTGTGAGTGCATTCATTTCATTCATTTTACCACTTAAAGGTAAGGGTCTTAGTTTTTAGGCCTTAGGTCTTAGGTCTTAGGTCTTAGGTCTTAGGTCTTAGCTTTCCGGACATCCCGACCATTTACACGCGCACGACATTTTCACTTACAAAATTTAATATGCAAAAGTTTGCATTGGGATTTTCGGAGTGAAAGTTCCAACAAACGGTATTATTTTGGAGTAGAGTGCTCGATAAACAAGTTTTCGCTGCCGCCATCTTGGATTGTAATTGGATGCTTGACCGGTAGAGGTTTGGTGCTGAGGCGGGGTGGGGGGTAGGGGGGTAGGGGATAGGGCACTTTCCTTCCCCTCCCCCTCCCCTCGCCTACTTTTCAACTTCACGCCTACTCCCTCGGCAAATATTTCCTCGCCCCAATCCTGCACATTTACCAAATTTAAGATGACGGCCTAATACGAAAATGTGCACTCGCACGCACAAAATACGCCTGCACTGCAGGCTAGGTAAACAAATGTTTTAGCTGTCCTGCGCTTTCTAACGAGCTGTTTTTCTCTTTAATCAGTCAACAACAACTTCGTCCGCCATTTTGACGCAAGAAAACTTCACCTTCGTCCCCTTCTCAGAAGAAATTTGTCACAAAATACGTCATTTTCTATCGATTTTGTCTACGATTGTCGTAGCGTTTTAAAACATGTTTTAAAACCCTACAACATTTTTTTTTGACGTACACAACAGTCGTAAGCGAGTTATAGGTTTAATTTACACAAAACAATTCATGTCTTAAGCTTACCGTATGCGAGAAAGATCGGCTCTTACGTGTTACTATGTCAGGGTTCCAACCTAGTGGCCGGGACTCCAGTTTGATTGCGGGATTCGTCAGAGTTTTTTTCTTTCAAGTTTGGAACTGATGAGAACACGGTTTTTGACGTTACTCGACCTTGCTGTTTCGCATAATCGACCTCCAATTACATCCGATGATTTACATGTTGTGTGTTTGTAATTCATGAAGATCTTTTGCAGCTATCCTTCGATCAGAGTCGCTTCGAACTTATTCGCAACCTATCTAACGGCGCTGAGCCGCGTAAAGCAGACTACTCTTTCGTCTTCAGGCAAGAAGAAAAATATGTTGGGCAAGGTGACGAGAAGTTTACAAGGAGTAGCTCAATCGAGAATGAGTAAATCCATCGGACAGTTCATGTAATGGAGGTTTGCCAGTTCTTGTACCTCATGTAGTATGCACGAAAAGTCATTCTTTTGTTTTTTAAAAAAAAGGCTATTGTTATGACAAGTATTGCCAGAAGTCAATATCGTAACTCGTATAACTAGAATCACCCGTAAGCCACACATGTCAATCATCATCAGAACTGGGAAATCGACGAGTTCGCTCAAAGAGCACCTTGATTATCCTTACTTTATTTAGTTTCAGTTGTTTTGTTCGTGATTTCCGCAGCTCCTTGTAGTTTCGAAATATGTGTTACGACATATTGTAATTTCATTTTTATAACTTAGTATTTAACATCTAAGCCTGAAGAAGGCTGGACTGGCCAGCAGAAATATTGTTTTAAATAGACCACGGCGTTGTGTCAGTCTTTCCGCTCAGTAGTCTTTGACTTCTCATCGTTTCGCTTTTCAAGTTTGGCTGATTAGATCTTTTGTCAGATCCAACGTTCAATCAAGCAGGATATGTGATACTTTGTATCACATTTCTGACAAAATTTCGAATAAAAGATCGGACGCTTTGCTGAAATACAAGTAAAGTAAGTTTACGCCTACAAAACGCAAATTATACTGAAACAACATCTGTGGAAATGATACTTTTACAGTACTCTCAAGGTTTTACAGATACACACAGTGTTTCAACATGAGTTCCCTTCATAAAGGAAACTAAGAGCTTTGGAGCTACTAAAAGTTTTATAATATACTGTAAATATTTCGAACGCTTAAAGTTTCGGAGTGTTTTATATTTGGGACATTTTTTTCGTCCGAAATTAAAATCGTCCGAAACTTTTTCCAAGTAATATAATCAGTTTAAAAAGCTCTTTAAGTCTGATAAAAATAATGATTTGATTGACGTCAAAGTCTTTGACTGAGCACAGTACATCACACATTAGCACACAAACAGAGAGTGGTAGACCTGTAGGTAGAAAGAGCAGAAGTCACTGAGACATTCATTGATTGATTGATTTCAATAACGCACAAACACAATAAAGAGAAACGCTTCTAAAGCGGGGATTGAATGTCTGATTGATCAAACTTGACTTGACCGTCAAACATTCCAAGCACACATTTACAGAACTTGGTTTCTGACGCATTCCTCGATCAATGAAATGAAAAAATTATCCCCTGAGATCACGAAGTGCGATCTCGAAAAGCTATTTGTTTCAAATTGGTACAGTACCCGCTGTTTCAATAACCCCTTCCCTTTTCAACCCCTGCTAAGCAGGCTAAAAAAACCTCGCCTCTATACATTTAAATATGATTCGTTTCTGGTCTTAAATCCGTTTGGAAATAAAAGGTAATGAAATGCAATACAATTTGGTAGTTTTCTTGCCTTTTTTATAGCTGCAATTCAGCAATAACGAAAATGTCCTATTACGTTCTGTGACCTTTGTAACAAAGACAAAAGACATAACAAGGAATGTTGTTGCCTGAAAACATCAATCTCCCCTCTCGATGTGAAGGTCCTTCAGTCCGCTAAACCTACAGAACCGAAATAAAACAATGAAAATAGACTGTGCAGATCACTGTATATACTAGGAATGTAACACAAAAAGCTCTGAACTGAGTCCCCGTAATTTCCTGCTTGATTCTAGTAAATGGTACACCATGATCCGCGGAGAGACCTTGGATGCTAAATTCTGATCCGGATCTTGCCAAATGAGAAGTACTGTACTCCCAAAGTAAAAGCTGTTCGAAAGCGGTGAACTCAAACGTCAACTGACATGTTATGCCCGAAGCCATCGGAAATAACATATCAAAGCATACAATAAGACGGAAACCGAAATGATCTCTTATTTAGTACGAATGATGCTCATTACAAAGACAATATATTACTCTTTTCTGGTGTCGCACAATTATTTTAGTTCAGTAAGCATTATCCGGCTTTATTTTTTTAACATATTGAGAAATGTTTTATTTTACGATGGTGGATCGGCCCACATTTGTTGAACGTTAAGTTGCAACCCTCTGGAGTGACTGCTAAATTTGAAAATGGGTATCCTCCTGTTCTCCTGTTGGTCTATTGAGGATGCAGGGGGTGAAAAATAAAGGGATGACTGACCTAGTTTTCATATGAATTATTTCTTTTCTTGTCGTTCGGCGCAGATACGAGTGCGTTCCTTCAGAATGATGTGAATCAGGTCTTTGCGATCCAAGATAGCGTGGATTGTTGTACATGGCACATCATAATCCAAGTCAGGACCTTGCCTGATATATTCTGATCCGGATCATCTTGAAAGTTGTCTTCTAAGTTGTTGATTCACACGTACCTTTTAAGCTCTAAATAGGCGCCACGTGTAGAGACGACTGATTGATTGATTGACTGACTGACTGACTGACTGACCGACTAAGATGGATTGATTGACGCACGTCGATCAACGTTTAAAAGGATGGCCTCGAACTGAATCTCAATGAATCTTTTACAGTCTTAACATGCAGGGGTATGCTACTGCCTCGTTTACTGCAAGCTAGCTCGAGTCACACTATCTGAGAGAAACACCAACTCCTTCGCATTTGCCCGCGCATTTGAAAGAAGAAAACGAATAAATAAACGTATCTATCATCATACCTCTTGACTGACTGTCACTTGTGTCACATCAACCATTATATGTATCACGCTGTAAGTATAAACTGACTGATGAATGATTTGCGCAGCCCACCCTTGCCTTATATGGGGTGCCTTATAATATACACATCAAATATCCACAGAATGCATAACTCTTCGTTTAAATTGGCGAACCTCTATTGTGTACATCGTGTCTGTTTAGAGTATAGCGCAAGCAGTGAAAATGGCTGTCAGTTATTTCCACGTTGCTTTAATTGTTGCGGCTCTCTTCATTGCTCGAGGAGGTAGGCAAGGGTGTTAGTTTCCGCACCTAGTTTAGATCCTGTACCATGTCGAAACAGCCGTTATGTTCTCGCTCAGGTTCCATCGAGTTCATCTGGTAGCTCGACTAAGCTCGCCCCCTCAAGTCGGGGACAAACGAAAGTAAGCTAAGAGTACCGCTGAGTGTACAAGAGTTGAACTTCCATCGTATCATTAAGGGTGGCCGAATTAGGTACACGAGACATGAAGAAAGTCACGAAATGCACGAGCGACAACACGTCGACACTCACGAAAATGTGAATAGCTTCTGTGAGAGTACATATGAATGTGGTTCCCTGATTCCCTTTACAAAGGCTAACGCTTAGTGGGTTATTCACGGGTTTCTGATTTAGCACTTAAATTTACACTTCAGAGTTAATTCTCTGTGTCATCTTCTGTGAGAGTAGCCGAGTTGATAAGAGCGTGCGAGAGTTTCACGCTAAACAAAAGCGAGGATTTGAACTCGCTACTGATGGACTGCCCTAATTCTTATTTAATTTAGCGTGTTTCCTGGAAAAAAAAAGCGCCGCACCCCTGTAACTAATCTGCATCCATGTTCAAAGGGATTGAAAGTAATGGTCGCAGGGGTAAATGCGTGAAATTCTAGATTTAAATGCGGAAAAAAGAGTCCCATATAGGTATTAATAAGCTGTTTTTGGTTGTTATTGAATCTATTTTGGATGAGAAAAAGATAGGTTTTGTTAAAAGACATTTTAATGCGTTTCTTTATAAGCACCGCCCACAAATAAGTGCTACATCAAAACGTCGAAAGATCAATAAAGTGTCGTGCCGGAAGTTTAGCAATTTTTTTAGCTAGAATTTTTTCTCAGTTTCAGGTTGTTCGAAATATTTCTTAAGTGGGAGGCTCCCCAAAGAGTAAGAATTAAGCATTTGTAAAATTTTTAAATTTTCGTAAAATCTTCTCAACTTTGCAACTTCATAAAACTTTGGTGTGACATGTCATTGTACTCCGATCATAATGTTTCCATGGCAGCCGTGTTTTGACAGACAAATTTGGTTTTTATTGTTGTTTTTTTAATAACTTTTCTGATGTATTGGTTTTTCTTCACTTTTAACATTGTTGTATTGGTGCAATATATATTTTTTTCATTTTAGGCATTGTTTTGTTGATTTTGATGAGTTTTGAGTAGTTCTAGCAATTGGCCAGTCAATGGTTCACAATTTCATGCGGCTCTTCTTTCAGTAGATTGAGGGTCTGGAAGGAGATGGTAGAATATTAGTAATCAGTAAAAATTTCCGCCATATATCAGCCATTAGTCAAAATTTCAACCCATTTCTAATTAAGTTATTCGTAAATTTTGCAGATCCCAGATCTCAAATAACTGTTTTAAGTAATTCCTCAACACACAATTTTAAACTTTGTACAATTCTCAGCTTTCCGGGTTAAACCCAATTCAAACCCTCTGGATTGTTGCGCATGCTTCATTTTGTTGCCAAGCAAAAAAAGCTGGCTTTCTAATTTGATAATATGACCATAACTGACATTAATGGAACAGGAAGCAAAATGGAAGAAATCTCAGCTGTTTGCAGTAAAGGAGAAATATGGATGATCAAAAATTATCTGAGAAAGTGGACCCAAGATGGTGGCTGTTGGGGAACCATTTGGCATGATGTCATAAACTCATGACTCAAAACTACAGACCTTAAACCTACCTTGTACAATAATAACATACACTACCCCTTTAATTTTCATTATTCTTAAAGCTACAGAGAAGGGGGCAGTTTCTCCCTCCTGTACATATTGTAGACAATAAAAATAGCCCTGCCTGAATAGAAATATTAATATTTTGTCATTTCCTATATAGATTCTCTGAGCTGTTATGAATGCACCAGTGAAGATTCAGAGAAAGACTGCAAGTCAAACATGAAATCAGTTTCTTGCCCATCAGGATCACCACGATGTGCGACAGGTACGCTGACGTGCACTCAAAGCGGTTCCGAGAAAACCATCTACTACAAGAGATGCAGTAACCCAAATTCTTCAACCTGTGAAACTAGGTCAATGGATTTGCCCAAATGCCCCTCGTCATCTGCCCCGTGGAGTACCAAAGTCATAGAAGTCTGCTGCTCTGGAGACAACTGCAACACAGGATCATCACACAGCATCAGCCAAGCGATGCTAGGAATATGCATTGCATTTGCTTTCTGGTCTCTGTCCTTTATTCATTAAATCTTGCTCAAAGACTGACTTAAGATGCGTTTAGAGACTTTAGAGTCTGATCAACATGCAATAAGCTGAGTTGTAATGAGCTGATTTCGGAAATACAAGTAAAGTAAGTTTACGCCTACAGTACAAAACGCAAATTATACTGAGAGAACATCTGTGGAAATGATACTTTTACAGTACTTTCAAGGCTTTACAGATACACACAGTGTTTCAACATGAGTTCCCTTCATAAAGGAAACTAAGAGCTTTGGAGCTACTAAAAGTTTTATAATATACTGTTAATATTTCGGACGCGTTAAGTTTCGGAGTGTTTTATTTTTGGGACATTCTTTTCGTCCGAAATTAAAATCGTCCGAAACTTTTTCCAAGTAATATAATCAGTTTAAAAAGCTCTTTAAATCTGATAAAAATAATGATTTGATTGGCGTCAAAGCCTTTGACTGAGCACAGTACATCACACATTAGCACACAAACAGAGAGTGGTAGACCTGTGGGTAGACAGAGCAGAAGTCACTGAGACATTGATTGATTGATTTTAATAACGCACAAACACAATAAAGAGAAAGGCTTCTAAAGCGAGGATTGAATGTCTGATTGATCAAAATTGACTTGACCGTCAAACATTCCAAGCACACATTTACAGAACTTGGTTTCTGAGGCATTCCTCGATCAATAAAATGAAAAAATTATCCCCCGAGATCACGAAGTGCGATCTCGAAAAGCTATTTGTTTCACATTGGTACAGTACCCGCTGTTTCAATAACCCCTTTCCTTTTCAACCCCTGCTAAGCAGGCTATGGAAACCTCGCCTCTATACATGTAAATATGATTCGTTTCTGGTCTTAAATCAGTTTGGAAATAAAAGGTAATGAAATGCAATCTTGCCTTTTTTATAGCTGCAATTCAGCAATAACGAGAAGGTCCTATTAAGTCCTTCAGTCTGCTAAACCTACAGGACCGAAATAAAACAATGAAAATAGACTGTGCAGATCGCTGTATATACTAGGAATATAACAAAAAAAAGCTCTGAACTGAGTCCCCTTAATTTACTTCTTGATTATGGTAAATGGTACACCATAATCCGCGGAGAGATCTTGGATGCTAAATTCTGATCCGGATCTTGCCGAATGAGAAATACTGTACTCCCAAAGTAAAAGCTGTTCGAAAGCGGTGAACTCAAACGTCAACTGACCTGTTATGCCCGAAGCAATCGGAAATAACATATCAAAGCATACAATAAGATGGAAACCGAAATGATGTCTTATTTAGTACGAATGATCCTCATTACAAAGACAATATATTACTCTTTTCTGGTGTGGCACAATTATTTTAGTTCAGTAAGCATTATCCGGCTTTATTATTTTAACATATTGAGAAATGTTTTATTTTACGATGGTGGATCGGCCCACATTTGTTGAACGTTAAGTTGCAACACTCTGGAGTGACAACCGCAAAAGACTGCTAAATTTGAAAATGGGTCTTTTCCTGTTCTCCTGTTGGTCTATTGAGGATGCAGGGGGTGAAAAAGAAAGGGATGACTGACCTAGTTTTCATATGAATTATTTCTTTTTCTTGTCGTTCGGCGCAGATACGAGTGCGTTCCTTCAGAATGATGTGAATCAGGTCTTTGCGATCCAAGATAGCGCGGATTGTTGATCATGGCACATCATAATCCAATTCAGGACCTTGCGTGATATATTCTGATCCGGATCATCTTGAAAGTTGTCTTCTAAGTTGTTGATTCACACGTACCATTTAGGCTCTAAATAGGCGCCACGTGTAGAGACGACTGATTGATTGATTGATTGACTGACTGACTGACTGACCGACTAAGATGGATTGATTGACGCACGTCGATCAACGTTTAAAAGGATGGCCTCGAACTGACTCTCAATGAAGCTTTTACAGTCTTAACATGCAGGGGTATGCTACTGCCTCGTTTACTGCAAGCTAGCTCGAGTCACACTATCTGAGAGAAAGATAAACTCCTTCGCATTTGAAAGAAGAAAACGAATAAATAAACGTATCTATCAACATGCCTCTTGACTGACTGTCACTTGTGTCCGTCAACCATTATATGTATCACGCTGTAAGTATAAACTGAGTGATGAATGATTTGTGCAGCCCACCCTTGCCTTATATGGGGTATTATCACCCTTAAATGGGGCGCCTTATAATATCCACAGAATGCATAACTCTTCGTTTAAATTGACGAGCCCCTAGTGTGTTCATCGTGTCTGTGAAGAGTATAGCGCAAGCAGTGCAAATGGCTGTCAGTTATTTCCACGTTGCTTTAATTGTTGCGGCTCTCTTCATTGCTCGAGGAGGTAGGCAAGGGTGTTAGTTTCCGCACCTAGTTTAGATCCCGTACCATGTCGAAACAATCGTTATGTTCTCGCTCAGGTTCCATCGAGTTCATCTGGTAGCTCGACTAAGCTCGCCCCCTCAAGTCGGGGACAAACGAAACTAAGCTAAGAGTACCGCTGAGTGTACAAGAGTTGAACTTCCATCGTATCATTAAGGGTGGCCGAATTAGGTACACGAGACATGAAGAAATTCACGAAATGCTCGAGCGACAACACGTCGACACTCACGAAAATGTGAATAGCTTCTGTGAGAGTAACCGAGTCGATAAGAGCATGCGAGAGTTTCACGCTAAACAAAAGCGAGGATTTGAACTCGCTACTGATGGACTGCCCTAATTCTTATTTAATTTAGCGTGTTTCCTGGAAAAAAGCGCCGCACCCCTGTAACTAATCTGCATACATGTTCAAAGGGATTGAAATTAATGCTCGCAGGGGTTTATGTGTGAAACTCTAGATCTAAATGCGAAAGAAGAGTCCCATATAGGTATTAATAAGCTGAGTTTGGTTGCTGTTGAATCTATTTTGGATAAGAAAAAGATATGTTTTGTTAAAAGACATTTTAATGCGTTTCTTGATAAGCACCGCCCACAAATAAGTGCTACATCAAAACGTCGAAAGATCAATAAGTGTCGTGCCGGAAGTTAGGCAATTTGTTTAGCTGTAGAATTTTTTCTCAGTAAGGTTGTTTGAAGGATTTGTTAAGTGGGAGGCTCCTCAAAGAGTAAGAATTAAGCATTTGTAAAATTTTTAAATTTTAGTAAAAGCTTCTAAACTTTGCAACTTCATAAAACTTTAGCATGACATGTCATTGTACTCCGATCTTACTGTTTCCATGGCAACCGTGTTTTGATAGACAACTTTGGTTTTTATTGTTGTTTTGTTAATAACTTTTCTGATGCATTGGTTTTTCTTCACTTTTAACATTGTTGTATTGGTGCGATATATATATTTTTTCATTTTAGGCATTGTTTTGTTGATTTTGATGAGTTTTGAGTAGTTCTAGCAATTGGCCAGTCAATGGTTCACAATTTCATGCGGCTCTTCTTTCAGTAGATTGGGGGTCTGGAAGGAGGTGGCAGAATATTAGTAATCAGTAAAAATTTCCGCCATTTATCAGCCATTAGTTAAAATTTCAAGTCATTTCTAATTAAGCTATTCGTAATTTTGCAGATCCCAGATCTCAAATAACTGTTAAAATGCAAGTAATTCCTCGGTAAACAATTTTAAACTTTGTCGAATTCTCAGCTCTCGGTTGAACCCAATTCAAACCCTCTAGATTGTTGCACATGCGTCATTTAGTGCCAGGCAAAAAAAGCTGGCTTTCATAACGCTGCAGAGAAGGGGGCAGTTTCTCCGTCCTGTACATGTTGTAGAAGATAAAAAAAGCCCTACCTGAATAGAAATATTAATATTGTGTCATTTCCTATGTAGATTCTCTGAGCTGTTATGAATGCACCAGTGAAGATTCTGAGAAAGACTGCGAGTCAAATATGAAATCAGTTACTTGCCCATCAGGATCACCACAATGTATGACAGCTTTACTTACATGCACTCAAAGCGGTTCCGAGAAGATCATCTACTACAAGCGATGCAGTAAGCCAAATTCTACCTGCAAAACTAGGCCACAAGATTTGCCCGAATGCCCCTCGCCATCTGGCTCGTGGAGTACCAATGTCATAGCATTCTGCTGTTCTGGAGACAACTGCAACACAGGATCATCACACAGCATCAACCAAGTGACGCTAGGAATATGCATTGCATTTGCTTTCTGGTCTCTGTCCTTTATTCATTAAATCTTGCTCAATGATCAACATGTAATAAGCTGAGTTGTTGCAATAATTAGTATTTGTAGAAATCTATCTGCTGTCACTCTGTATGAAGTGTGATAAGACCATCAAGTGTTTCGATATAAACAGTAGTGGATTCAAAGGTGCTCCAAAGGAGAAGTACTAGTAGAGGTGTAGGGAATGGGCCCAGTCTTGCTTGATTTAAGGGGAGGTGAGAGCCTGGACTACTCAGGTAGAATCTGTTTGCTAGAATACAGCCGCAGTCAATTTAACACCTTACATGACACTAGACTTTACTTGAGTCGTGCAGAATAGAACTCTTACGACAACAAGGAATCCCTTTCTTTCACTTAGCCAACATGAAATGATCAACATGCAATAAGCTGAGTTGTAATAAGCTGATTTCGGAAATACAAGTAAAGTAAGTTTACGCCTACAAAACGCAAATTATACTGAGAGAACATCTGTGGAAATGATACCTTAACAGTACCCTCAAGGTTTTACAGATTCACACAGTGTCTCAACATGAGTTCCCTTCATAAAGGAAACTAAGAGCTTTGGAGCTACTAAAAGTTTTATAATATACTGTAAATATTTCGAACGCTTAAAGTTTCGGAGTGTTTTATATTTGGGACATTTTTTTCGTCCGAAATTAAAATCGTCCAAAACGTTTTCCAAGTAATATAATCAGTTTAAAAAGCTCTTTAAATCTGATAAAAATAATGATTTGATTTGCGTCAAAGTCTTTGACTGAGCACAGTACATCACACATTAGCACACAAACAGAGAGTGGTAGACCTGTGGGTAGACAGAGCAGAAGTCACTGAGACATTGATTGATTGCTTGATTTCAATAACGCACAAACACAATAAAGAGAAAGGCTTCTAAAGCGGGGATTGAATGTCTGATTGATCAAACTTGACTTGACCGTCAAATTTTTCAAACACACATGTACCGAACTTGGTTTCTGAGGCATTCCTCGATCAATACAATGAAAAAATTATCCCCCGAGATCACGAAGTGCGATCTCGAAAAGCTATTTGTTTCAAATTGGTACAGTACCCGCTGTTTCAATAACCCCTTCCCTTTTCAACCCCTGCTAAGCAGGCTATGGAAACCTCGCCTCTATACATGTAAATATGATTCGTTTCTGGTCTTAAATCAGTTTGGAAATAAAAGGTAATGAAATGCAATCTTGCCTTTTTTATAGCTGCAATTCAGCAATAACGAGAAGGTCCTATTAAGTCCTTCAGTCTGCTAAACCTACAGGACCGAAATAAAACAATGAAAATAGACTGTGCAGATCGCTGTATATACTAGGAATATAACAAAAAAAAGCTCTGAACTGAGTCCCCTTAATTTACTTCTTGATTATGGTAAATGGTACACCATGATCCGCGGAGAGATCTTGGATGCTAAATTCTGATCCGGATCTTGCCGAATGAGAAATACTGTACTCCCAAAGTAAAAGCTGTTCGAAAGCGGTGAACTCAAACGTCAACTGACCTGTTATGCCCGAAGCAATCGGAAATAACATATCAAAGCATACAATAAGACGGAAACCGAAATGATGTCTTATTTAGTACGAATGATCCTCATTACAAAGACAATATATTACTCTTTTCTGGTGTGGCACAATTATTTTAGTTCAGTAAGCATTATCCGGCTTTATTATTTTAACATATTGAGAAATGTTTTATTTTACGATGGTGGATCGGCCCACATTTGTTGAACGTTAAGTTGCAACACTCTGGAGTGACAACCGCAAAAGACTGCTAAATTTGAAAATGGGTCTCCTCCTGTTCTCCTGTTGGTCTATTGAGGATGCAGGGGGTGAAAAAGAAAGGGATGACTGACCTAGTTTTCATATGAATTATTTCTTTTTCTTGTCGTTCGGCGCAGATACGAGTGCGTTCCTTCAGAATGATGTGAATCAGGTCTTTGCGATCCAAGATAGCGCGGATTGTTGATCATGGCACATCATAATCCAATTCAGGACCTTGCGTGATATATTCTGATCCGGATCATCTTGAAAGTTGTCTTCTAAGTTGTTGATTCACACGTACCATTTAGGCTCTAAATAGGCGCCACGTGTAGAGACGACTGATTGATTGATTGATTGACTGACTGACTGACTGACCGACTAAGATGGATTGATTGACGCACGTCGATCAACGTTTAAAAGGATGGCCTCGAACTGACTCTCAATGAAGCTTTTACAGTCTTAACATGCAGGGGTATGCTACTGCCTCGTTTACTGCAAGCTAGCTCGAGTCACACCATCTGAGAGAAAGACCAACTCCTTCGTATTTGAAAGAAGAAAACGAATAAATAAACGTATCTATCAACATGCCTCTTAACTGACTGTCACTTGTGTCACATCAACCATTATATATATCACGCTGTAAGTATAAACTGACTGATGAATGATTTGTGCAGCCCACCCTTGCCTTATATGGGGTATTATCACTCTTAAATGGGGCGCCTTATAATATCCACAGAATGCATAACTCTTCGTTTAAATTGACGAGCCCCTATTGTGTTCATCGTGTTTGTAAAGAGTATAGCGCAAGCAGTGAAAATGGCTGTCAGTTATTTCCACGTTGCTTTAATTGTTGCGGCTCTCTTCATTGCTCGAGGAGGTAGGCAGGGGTGTTAGTTTCCGCACCTAGGTTTGATCCCGTACCATGTCGAAACAGCCGTTATGTTCTCGCTCAGGTTCCATCGAGTTCATCTGGTAGCTCGACTAAGCTCGCCCCCTCAAGTCGGGGACAAACGAAAGTAAGCTAAGAGTACCGCTGAGTGTACAAGAGTTGAACTTCCATCGTATCATTAAGGGTGGCCGAATTAGGTACACGAGACATGAAGAAATTCACGAAATGCACGAGCGACAACACGTCGACACTCACGAAAATATGAATAGCTTCTGTGAGAGTACATGTGAATGTGGTTCCCTGATTCCCTTTACTAGGGCTAACACCCAGTGGGTTATTCACGGGTTTATTAAGCACTTAAATTTACACTTCAGAGTTAATTCTCTGTGTCATCTTCTGTGAGAGTAAACGAGTTGATAAGAGCGTGCGAGAGTTTCGCGCTAAACAAAAGCGAGGATTTGAACTCGCTACTGATGGACTGCCCTAATTCTTATTTAATTTAGCGTGTTTCCTGGAAAAAAAGCGCCGCATTCCTGTAACTAATCTGCATCCATGTTCAAAGGGATTGAAAGTAATGGTCGCAGGGGTAAATGTGTGAAATTCTAGATCTAAATGCGGAAATAAGAGTCCCATATAGGTATTAATAAGCTGAGTTTGGTTGTTGTTGATATCTAGTTTGGATAAGAAAGAGATATGTTTTGCTAAAAGACATTTTAATGCGTTTCTTGATAAGCACCGCCCACATATAAGTGCTACATCAAAACGGCGAAAGATCAATAAGTGTCGTGCCGGAAGTTAGACAATTTTTTTAGCTAGAATTTTTTCTCAGTTTAAGGTTGTTTGAAATATTTCTTAAGTAGGAGGCTCCCCAAAAAGCAGAAATCAAGCATTTACAAAATTTTTAAATTTTAGTAAAAGCTTCTAAACTTTTTAACTTCATAAAACTCTGGTATGACATGTTATTCTACTCCGATCTTAATGTTTCCATGGCAACCGTGTTTTGACAGACAAATTTGGTTTTTATTGTTGTTTTTTTAATAACTTTTCTGATGCATTGGTTTTTCTTCACTTTTCACTTCATTTTAAACTTTGTCGAATTCTCAGCTCTCGGTTGAACCCAATTCAAACCCTCTAGATTGTTGCACATGCGCCATTTAGTGCCAGGCAAAAAAAGCTGGCTTTCATAACGCTGCAGAGAAGGGGGCAGTTTCTCCGTCCTGTACATGTTGTAGAAGATAAAAAAAGCCCTACCTGAATAGAAATATTAATATTTTGTCATTTCCTATGTAGATTCTCTGAGCTGTTATGAATGCACCAGTGAAGATTCTGAGAAAGACTGCGAGTCAAATATGAAATCAGTTACTTGCCCATAAGGATCACCACAATGTATGACAGCTTTACTGACATGCACTCAAAGCGGTTCCGAGAAAACCATCTACTACAAGCGATGCAGTAAGCCAAATTCTACCTGTAAAACTAGGCCACAAGATTTGCCCGAATGCCCCTCGTCATCTGGCTCGTGGAGTACCAATGTCATAGCATTCTGCTGTTCTGGAGACAACTGCAACACAGGATCATCACACAGCATCAACCAAGTGACGCTAGGAATATGCATTGCATTTGCTTTCTGGGCTCTGTCCTTTATTCATTAAATCTTGCTCAAAGACTGACTTGAGCTGATGCGTTTAGAGTCTGATCAACATGCAATAAGCTGAGTTGTAATAAGCTGATTTCGGAAATAGAAGTAAAGTAAGTTTACGCCTACAAAACGCAAATTATACTGAAACAACATCTGTGGAAATGATACTTTTACAGTACCCTCAAGGTTTTTGCAGATACACACAATGTCTCAACATGAGTTCCCTTCATAAAGGAAACTAAGAGCTTTGGAGCTACTAAAAGTTTTATAATATACTGTAAATATTTCGAACGCTTTAAGCTTCGGAGTGTTTTATATTTGGGACATTTTTTTCGTCCGAAATTAAAATCGTCCAAAACGTTTTCCAAGTAATATAATCAGTTTAAAAAGCTCTTTAAATCTGATAAAAATAATGATTTGATATTGGCGTCAAAGTCTTTGACTGAGCACAGTACATCACACATTAGCACACAAACAGAGAGTGGTATACCTGTGGGTAGACAGAGCAGAAGTCACTGAGACATTGATTGATTGATTGATTGATTGATTGATTGATTGACTGATTTTAATAACGCACAAACACAATAAAGAGAAAGGCTTCTAAAGCGAGGATTGAATGTCTGATTGATCAAACTTGACTTGACCGTCAAACATTCCAAGCACACATTTACAGAACTTGGTTTCTGAGGCATTCCTCGATCAATAAAACTTGATGAAAAAATTATCCCCTGAGATCACGAAGTGCGATCTCGAAAAGCTATTTGTTTCAAATTGGTACAGTACCCGCTGTTTCAATAACCCCTTCCCTTTTCAACCCCTGCTAAGCAGGCTATAAAAACCTCGCGTCTATCCATGTAAATATGATTCGTTTCTGGTCTTAAATCAGTTTGGAAAATAAAAGGTAATGAAATGCAATTCAATTTTGTAGTTTTCTTGCCTTTTTTATAGCTGCAATTCAGCAATAACGAAAAGGTCCTATTACGTGCTGTGACCTTTGTAACAAAGACAAAAGACATAACAAGGAATGTTGCTGCCTGAAAACATCAATCTCCCCTCTCGATGTGGAGGTCCTTCAGTCTGCTAAACCTACAGGACCGAAATAAAACAATGAAAATAGACTGTGCAGATCGCTGCATATACTAGGAATATAACAAAAAAGCTCTGAACTGAGTCCCCGTAATTTCCTGCTTGATTATGGTAAATGGTACACCATGATCCGAGTGATCTTGGATGCTAAATTCTTATCCGGATCTTGCCAAATGAGAAGTACTGTACTCCCAAAGTAAAAGCTGTTCGAAAGCGGTGAACTCGAACGTCAACTGACATGTTATGCCCAAAGCAATTGGAAATAACATATCAAACCATACAATAAGACGGAAACCGAAATGATCTATTATTTATTTCGAATGATGCTCATTACAAAGACAATATATTACTCTTTTCTGGTGTAACACAAATTATTTTAGTTGAGTAAGCATTATCTGGCTTAATTATTTTAACATAGTGAGAAATGTTTTATTTTTCGATGGTGGATTGGCCTACAATTGTTGAATCTTTCGAGTAACAATCGGAAAAGGCTGCTTAATTTGAACCTGTTGGTCTATTGAGGATGCATGGCGGGGGCGGGGGAGGGGGGGAAGTGAAAGGGATGACAGGCCTAGTTTTCATATGAATTATTTCTTTCTCTTGTCGTTCGACGCAAATATGAGTGCGTTCCTTCAAAATGATGTGAATCAGGTGTTTGCGATCCAAGATAGCGCGGATTGTTGATCATGGGCACATCATAATCCAAGTCAGGACCTTGCCTGATATATTCTGATCCGGATCATCTTGGAAGTTGTCTTCCAAGTTGTTGATTCACACGTGCCCTTTAAGCTCTAAATAGGCGCCACGTCTAGAGACGACTGATTGATTGATTGATTGATTGATTGATTGATTGATTGATTGATTGACTGACCGACTAAGATGGATTGATTGACGCACGTCGATCAACGTTTAAAAGGATGGCCTCCAACTGAATCTCAATGAAGCTTTTACAGTCTAAACATGCAGGGGTATGCTACTGCCTCGTTTACTGCAAGCGAGCTCGAGTCACACTATCTGAGAGAAACACCAACTCCTTCGTATTTGAAAGAAGAAAACGAATAAATAAACGTATCTATCATCATACCTCTTGACTGACTGTCACTTGTGTCACATCAACCATTATATGTATCACGCTGTAAGTATAAACTGACTGATGATTGATTTGCGCAGCCCACCCTTGCCTTATATGGGGTATTATCACCCTTAAATAGGGCGCCTTATAATATCCGCAGAATGCATAACTCTTCGTTTAAATTGACGAGCCCCTATTGTGTGCATCGTGTCTGTGAAGAGTATAGCGCAAGCAGTGAAAATGGCCGTCAGTTATTTCCACGTTGCTTTAATTGTTGCGGCTCTCTTCATTGCTCGAGGAGGTAGGCAAGGGTGTTAGTTTCCGCACCTAGTTTAGATCCCGTACCATGTCGAAACAGCCGTTATGTTCTCGCTCAGGTTCCATCGAGTTCATCTGGTAGCTCGACTAAACTCGCCCCCTCAAGTCGGGGACAAACGAAAGTAAGCTAAGAGTACCGCTGAGTGTACAAGAGTTGAACTTCCATCGTATCATTAAGGGTGGCCGAATTAGGTACACGAGACATGAAGAAAGTCACGAAATGCACGAGCGACAACACGTCGACACTCACGAAAATGTGAATAGCTTCTGTGAGAGTACATATGAATGTGGTTCCCTGATTCCCTTTACTAGGGCTAACGCGCAGTGGGTTATTCACGGGTTTCTGATTTAGCACTTAAATTTACACTTCAGAGTTAATTCTCTGTGTCATCTTCTGTGAGAGTAACCGAGTCGATAAGAGCGTGCGAGAGTTTCACGCTAAACAAAAGCGAGGATTTGAACACGCTACTGATGGACTGCCCTAATTCTTATTTAATTTAGCGTGTTTCCTGGAAAAAAGCGCCGCACCCCTGTAACTAATCTCCATCCATGTTCAAAGGGATTGAAAGTAGTGGTCGCAGGGGTAAATGCGTGAAATTCTAGATCTAAATGCGGAAAGAAGAGTCCCATATAGGTATTAATAAGCTGAGTTTTGTTGCTGTTGATATCTATTTTGGATAAGAAAAAGATATGTTTTGTTAAAAGACATTTTAATGCGTTTCTTGATAAGCACCGCCCACAAATAACTAAAGTGCTACATCAAAACGTCGAAAGATCAATAAAGTGTCGTGCCGGAAGTTGAGCAATTTTTTTAGCTAGAATTTTTTCTCAGTTTCAGGTTGTTCGAAATATTTCTTAAGTGGGAGGCTCCCCAAAGAGGAAGAATTAAGCATTTGTAAAATTTTTAAATTTTAGTAAAATCTTCTCAACTTTGCAACTTCATAAAACTTTGGTGTGACATGTCATTGTACTCCGATCTTAATGTTTCCATGGCAGCCGTGTTTTGACAGACAAATTTGGTTTTTATTGTTGTTTTTTTAATAACTTTTCTGATGTATTGGTTTTTCTTCACTTTTAACATTGTTGTATTGGTGCGATATATATATTTTTTTAATTTAGGCATTGTTTTGTTGATTTTGATGAGTTTTGAGTAGTTCTAGCAATTGGCCAGTCAATGGTTCACAATTTCATGCGGCTCTTCTTTCAGTAGATTGGGGGTCTGGAAGGAGGCGGTAGAATATTAGTAATCAGTAAAAATTTCCGCCATTTATCAGCCATTAGTTAAAATTTCAAGTCATTTCTAATTAACCTATTCGTAAATTTTGCAGATCCCAGATCTCAAATAACTGTTAAAATGCAAGTAATTCTTCAACACACAATTTTAAACTTTGTCGAATTCTCAGCTCTCGGCTGAATCGAATTTAAACCCTCTAGATTGTTGCACATGGGTCATTTAGTGCCAGGAAAAAAAAAGTTGGCTTTCTAATTTGATAATTAGAAAAATATGGAGAATATGGATGATCAAAAATTATCTGAGAAAGTGGACCCAAGATGGTGGCTGTTGGGGAACCATTTGGCATGATGTCATAAACTCATGACTCAAAACTACAAACCTTAAACCTACCTTGTACAATAATAACATACTCTTCATTATTCTTAAAGCTACAGAGAAGGGGGCAGTTTCTCCCTCCTGTACATGTTGTAGACAATAAAAATAGCCCTGCCTGAATAGAAATATTAATATTTTGTCATTTCCTATATAGATTCTCTGAGCTGTTATGAATGCACCAGTGAAGATTCCGAGAAAGACTGCAAGTCAAACATGAAATCAGTTACTTGCCCATCAGGATCACCACGATGTGCGACAGGTACGCTGACGTGCACTCAAAGCGGTTCCGAGAAAACCATCTACTACAAGAGATGCAGTAACCCAAATTCTTCAACCTGTGAAACTAGGTCAATAGATTTGCCCAAATGCCCCTCGTCATCTGCCCCGTGGAGTACCAAAGTCATAGAAGTCTGCTGTTCTGGAGACAACTGCAACACAGGATCATCACACAGCATCAGCCAAGTGATGCTAGGAATATGCATTGCATTTGCTTTCTGGTCTCTGTCCTTTATTCATTAAATCTTGCTCAAAGACTGACTTGAGATGCGTTTAGAGTCTGATCAACATGCAATAAGCTGAGTTGTAATGAGCTGATTTCGGAAATAGAAGTAAAGTAAGTTTACGCCTACTGTACAAAACGCAAATTATACTGAAACAACATCTGTGGAAATGATACTTTTACAGTACCCTCAAGGTTTTTGCAGATACACACAGTGTTTCAACATGAGTTCCCTTCATAAAGGAAACTAAGAGCTTTGGAGCTACTAAAAGTTTTATAATATACTGTTAATATTTCGGACGCGTTAAGTTTCGGAGTGTTTTATATTTGGGACATTTTTTTCGTCCGAAATTAAACTCGTCCGAAACTTTTTCCAAGTAATATAATCAGTTTAAAAAGCTCTTTGAATCTGATAAATAATGATTTGATTGGCGTCAAAGTCTTTGACTGAGCACAGTACACCACACATTGGCACACAAACAGAGAGTGGTAGACCTGTGGGAAGACAGAGCAAAAGTCACTGAGACATTGATTGATTGATTTTAATAACGCACAAACACAATAAAGAGAAAGGCTTCTAAAGCGAGGATTGAATGTCTGATTGATCAAACTTGACTTGACCGTCAAACATTCCAAGCACACATTTACAGAACTTGGTTTCTGAGGCATTCCTCGATCAATAAAATAAAAAAATTATTCCCCGAGATCACGAAGTGCGATCTCGAAAAGCTATTTGTTTCAAATTGGTACAGTACCCGCTGTTTCAATAACCCCTTCCCTTTTCAACCCCTGCTAAGCGGGCTATAAAAACCTCGCCTCTATACATTTAAATATGATTCGTTTCTGGTCTTAAATCCGTTTGGAAATAAAAGGTAATGAAATGAAATACAATTTTGTAGTTTTCTTGCCTTTTTTATAGCTGCAATTCAGCAATAACGAAAAGATCCTATTAAGTTCTGTGACCTTTGTAACAAAGACAAAAGACATAACAAGGAATGTTGTTGCCTGAAAACATCAATCTCCCCTCTCGATGTGAAGGTCCTTCAGTCTGCTAAACCTACAGAACCGAAATAAAACAATGAAAATAGACTGTGCAGATCGCTGTATATACTAGGAATATAACAAAAAAAGCTCTGAACTGAGTCCCCGTAATTTCCTGCTTGATTATGGTAAATGGTACACCATGTTCCGAGTGATCTTGGATGCTAAATTCTGATCCGGATCTTGCCAAATGAGAAGTACTGTACTCCCAAAGTAAACGCTGTTCGAAAGCGGTGAACTCAAAGGTCAACTGACATGTTATGCCCGTAGCAATCGGAAATAACATATCAAAGCATACAGTAAGACGGAAACCGAAATGTTCTCTTATTTAGTACGAATGATGCTCATTACAAAGACAAAATATTACTCTTTTCTGGTGTCGCACAATTATTTTAGTTCGGTAAGCATTATCCGGCTTTATTATTTTAACATATTGAGAAATGTTTTATTTTACGATTGTGGATCGGCCCACATTTGCTGAACGTAAGTTGCAACCCTCTGGAGTGACAACCGCAAAAGACTGCTAAATTTGAAAATGGGTCTCTTCCTGTTCTCCTGTTGGTCTATTGAGGATGCAGTGGGTGAAAAAGAAAGGGATGACTGACCTAGTTTTCATATGAACTATTTCTTTTTCTTGTCGTTCGGCTCAGATACGAGTGCGTTCCTTCAGAATGATGTGAATCAGGTCTTTGCGATCCAAGATAGCGCGGATTGTTGATCATGGGCACATCATAATCAAAGTCAGGACCTTGCCTGATATATTCTGATCCGGATCATCTTGAAAGTTGTCTTCTAAGTTGTTGATTCACACGTACCTTTTAAGCTCTAAATAGGCGCCACGTGTAGAGACGACTGATTGATTGATTGACTGACTGACTGACTGACCGACTAAGATGGATTGATGGACGCACGTCGATCCACGTTTAAAAGGATGGCCTCCAACTAAATCTCAATGAAGCTTTTACAGTCTTAACATGCAGGGGTATGCTACTGCCTCGTTTACTGCAAGCTAGCTCGAGTCACACTATCTGAGAGAAACACCAACTCCTTCGTATTTGAAAGAAGAAAACGAATAAATAAACGTATCTATCAACATGCCTCTTGACAGACTGTCACTTGTGTCACGTCAACCATTATATGTATCACGCTGTAAGTATAAACTGACTGATGAATGATTTGTGCAGCCCACTCTTGCCTTATATGGGGTATTATCACCCTTAAATGGGGCGCCTTATAATACCCACAGAATGCATAACTCTTCGTTTAAATTTACGAGCCCCTAGTGTGTTCATCGTGTCTGTGAAGAGTATAGCGCAAGCAGTGAAAATGGCTGTCAGTTATTTCCACGTTGCTTTAATTGTTGCGGCTCTCTTCATTGCTCGAGGAGGTAGGCAAGGGTGTTAGTTTCCGCACCTAGTTTAGATCCCGTACCATGTCGAAACAGCCGTTGTGTTCTCGCTCAGGTTCCATCGAGTTCATCTGGTAGCTCGACTAAGCTCGCCCCCTCAAGTCGGGGACAAACGAAACTAAGCTAAGAGTACCGCTGAGTGTACAAGAGTTGAACTTCCATCGTATCATTAAGGGTGGCCGAATTAGGCACACGAGACATGAAGAAAGTCACGAAATGCAGGAGCGACAACACGTCGACACTTACGAAAATGTGAATAGCTTCTGTGAGAGTAACCGAGTTGATAAGAGCGTGCGAGAGTTTCACGCTAAACAAAAGCGAGGATTTGAACTCGCTGCTGATGGACTGCCCTAATTCTTATTTAATTTAGCGTGTTTCCTGGAAAAAAAAGCGCCGCACCCCTCCGACTAATCTGCATCCATGTTCAAAGGGATTGAAATTAAGGACGTATACAAAACATGGACCGGGGTCCATGGACCAGCCCATGGACCCGGTCCATGGACCACCATGGACCACCCCATGGACCCGGTCCATGGACCACCATGGACCACCATGGACCGGTCCATGGACCCCGGTCCATGTTTTGTATACGTCCCACAAATAAGTGCTACATCAAAACGTCGAAAGATCAATAAGTGTCGTGCCGGAAGTTAGGCAATTTGTTTAGCTAGAATTTTTTCTCAGTTAAGGTTATTTGAAGTATTTGTTAAGTGGGAG
Organism: Micromussa lordhowensis; assembly: GCA_964020085.1. Classification (NCBI taxonomy): domain Eukaryota; kingdom Metazoa; phylum Cnidaria; class Anthozoa; order Scleractinia; family Lobophylliidae; genus Micromussa; species Micromussa lordhowensis. The sequence continues at coordinate 182,692 of CAXHUQ010000101.1, read as the reverse complement.
GCTCCCCAAAGAGCAAGAATTAAGCATTTGTAAAATTTTTAACTTTTAGTAAAAGCTCCTAAACTTTGCAACTTCATAAAACTTTAGCATGACATGTCATTGTCATCATCATCATCATCATGTCCTTTTCTTTCTGAGGGAAATAGGGCCTTAGGGACATGTCATTGTACTCCGATCTTAATGTTTCCATGAACTTTGGCTTTTATTGTTGTTTTTTTATAATAACTTTTCTGATGCATTGGTTTTTCTTCACTTTTAACATTGTTGTATTCGTGCGATGATTTTTTTTCATTTTAAGCATTGTTTTGTTGGCTTGATGAGTTTTGAGTGTTTCTAGCAATTGGCCAGTCAATGGTTCACAATTTTATGCGGCTCTTCTTTAGATTGGGGGTCTGGAAGGAGGTGGTAGTAATCAGTAAAAATTTCCGCCATTTATCAGCCATTAGTTAAAATTTCAGCCAATTTCTAATTAAGCTATTCGTAAATTTTGCAGATCCCAGATCTCAAATAACTGTTAAAATGCAAGTAATTCCTCCACACACAATTTAAACTTTGTCCAATTCTCAACTCTCGGTTAAACCCAATTCAAAGCCACTAGATTGTTGTGCATGCGTCATTTGGTGCCAGGCAAAAAAAGCTGGCTTTCTAATTTGATAATATGACCATAACTGACATTAATGGACAAGCAAAATGGAAGAAATCTCAGCTGTTTGCAGTAAAGGAGAAATATGGATGAGCAAAAAATTATCTGAGAAAGTGGACCCAAGATGGTGGCTGTTGGGGCACCATTTGGCGTGATGTCATAAACTCATGACTCAAAACTACAAACCTCTCATGCAATAATAACATACTCTACACCCTTTAATTTTCATTATTCTTAAAGCTACAGAGGTGGCAGTTTCTCCCTCCTGTACATGTTGTAGAAGATAAAAATAGCCCCGCCTGAATAGAAATATTAATATTTTGTCATTTCCTATGTAGATTGTCTGAGCTGTTATGAATGCACCAGTGAAGATTCTGAGAAGGACTGCAAGTCAAATATGAAATCAGTTACTTGCCCATCAGGATCACCACAATGTATGACAGCTACACTGACGTGCACTCAAAGCGGTTCCGAGAAAACCATCTACTACAGGAGATGCAGTAAGCCAAATTCTACCTGTAAAACTAGGCCACAAGATTTGCCCGAATGCCCCTCGTCATCTGGCTCGTGGGGTACCAATGTCATAGCATTCTGCTGTTCTGGAGACAACTGCAACACAGGATCATCACACAGCATCAACCAAGTGACGCTAGGAATATGCATTGCATTTGCTTTCTGGGCTCTGTCCTTTATTCGTTAAATCTTGCTCAATGATCAACATGTAATAAGCTGAGTTGTTGCAATAATTAGTATTTGTAGAAATCTATCTGCTGTCACTCTGTATGAAGTGTGATAAGACCATCAAGTGTTTCGATATAAACAGTAGTGGATTCATAGGTGCTCCAAAGGAGAAGTACTAGTAGAGGTGTAGGGAATGGGCCCAGTCTTCCTTGATTTAAGGGGAGGTGAGAGCCTGGACTACTCAGGCAGAATCTGTTTGGTAGAATACAGCCGTGGTCAATTAACACCTTACATGACACTAGACTTTACTTGAGTGGTGCAGGATAGAACTCTTACGACAACAAGGAATCCCCTTCTTTCACTTAGCCAACATGAAATGTCATAATACATAGTAATGTATGATTTCAACAATAAAGAGAATAGCAATGTTCAATAAATATAAAAAAGAATAGCAGAAACAAGAGTGTTTCACTGTCTGAAAGTTTTAGGGGGGTCTTTGTCCCCAATTTGTGCCCACAGTACAATTTTTTTACTGCAAAATTTAGTTACTCCATTGTGTTTAGTATCCACTTTGCCACAGCCAGACCATAATTCTTATTTATTTCTTGGAAATGGTTTTAAGTCCTCTTAGTTATTTACAACATAGAACAGCAATGGACATACTTAAACAATGAATCATACCAAAAAATGTGAAATTTGTAATTCAACTTTGCCACAAAAACCACAGAGAATCAAACATTTGTTTTCTATTTACCAAGTAATGCCTTAGGTTCTTATGGGTTTGGTTGGCCTTGTTTGATTTGATGAGCAAAAGGAACACAAACTTTCATTTCCAGGGCCATAACACCTGTGCTGTCAATTTAACATTTGTCGAGTCTAATTTTAGCCATTTGTTGCTTGTTTGTTAAGGTAAAATAAAATATAGCTGTAATTTAATATGACGGGTCGGTGAGCAAAAAAAAAAAAACGAAAAAAAAAACCAAACTGCTATCACTGAGCAGTCATTACAGTGAAAAGGAAATTGCACGAAATGTCTGTAATACATGACATCTTCACACTGAGTTATTGCAATACAGTTCAAACCAGATTCACACTAACAGAAAACATTTCAAAGTATAAAATCTCCATTGCCACAATATTTTTATTAACGATAAAATATTAAAACTTGCATTTGTACAAAATATGAAACAATATAATATTAATCTTTACACAATTTCGCTCCTTTGGAAGCTTCCAAATACTATTTCACAATTGTACAAATTTACAAATTAAATTGAGCCTTTCCGAGCTATCTGGCAAAAATTAATACTAGTAAAAATTCTTCCATTTCATAATATTAACTCTATACATAGAAAACGTATGTCTATGTACAAGAAACCTTAACGCATTTTACTATATTAAAACTTTAAACATTCGTGTGCATGGAACATAATCTTAAAGACATTTCGAGTCCTTCGGTCGTTCAAATTCAGTCGATGAAAATTGTATAGCAATTTAAAAGACTTCTGTAGGTCTTTTGGAATAGTCTTTGCTAACCCAGTGGTACCGGTCGAAGTTTTCTTTGTTACTTTGGATGCGTGGAAATAACGTCTGCTGGAAGCTCGACTGTGAACATTGGCGATAGGTCGAGTTGAAGTAGACTGGTTGAAGAGGCCTTTCAGAACGACTGCTACTTTGCTGTTGAGGAGTGTTACAATAAAGAGGGCAGATAGAGCCTTTTCCTATTCTGCAGGACACTTCTCCAGGATCAATCCACAAAGCGAGTCCACCTGGGAAAATCTCTAGCAAGACTGAAGGTGAAATTCCGCTTGCCTTCGTCGCTTTTAGTAAGACGGGGTCGATTCCTGTCGTCTCAATGTTGATGCATCTAAATGCGTTCCCTTTTAATGGCTTGTTCGGATGCCAATGGTTCTCGAATCTCGCGATGATTAACTGTTCTAGAGTGTCTTTAAACGTTTGAATCTGTCCCTGATTGACTTTAGAGTTCCTTGAAAGAACCTCTGTGAGGAACTTGATGGCGGAACGAACTTCGTCCTTCATGTTTGTTGTGTTTCGTTTTATTTCTTGGCAACGTTTTCGAATGACTTCGCTGTAAAATTAATTATCTTCCTTTCTCGCTTCTACTCAACCGGGCGGTACTGTAAATTTTCAATATCAGCTTGGTTAGGGTCCGTACCACTTTCGTTCCTTGAGGCGTCCTGAATTTCACAATCCTTCGCCTTTCTCTGATGGTGCTATTTATTGAAAGCTGGCCACGAATATTTCGTGTAAAAAACACTCCGCAGGGGAAATTTGCAAGCCAAAAATAGCTACTGCGTCAGACCGCACCAATCACAAGCCAGTTCGAACAATAGCTGTTCTTAGGTTGCTGTGGTAACCAAGGGTGGGTATCTGACGCAAGACTATTGAAAGCACACGTGTTTTCGAGTGCGTAATAGCTATTGTTGTTGACCGAAAATATTAGTTGCAGGTAGTGCATTTCGCCTCAAAAGCCACATTTCAAAGCTTAACGAAAACGTTTGTGAACATTTTATCCATTATAGTAACGTTCTTCGTCGTATTAGAGACAATTATGGGTGATTTAAGAGTAGAAATTGTCGAAACAACTAGAAGAAGGCTCGAGAGTGAAAACCACTCCGAAAACGTGACAAATATCAGCTGATTTGCACACGCACTCTGGCGAGTTACGTCAACTGGGTTTCTTTCACTAATCCACACCTAGACTCTTTTCAAAAGAAGGCTCAAACGATATTATACGCGTAAATGAAAGAAAGAATTGTAGATCTAGGGACATGGCGACTAAATTTCGAAGCACCCTAATCAACATATCATAACATACGTGTGGCATGAAGATCATCTATTTTCGCATTTCCGGTCTCCGGTCGAACGACTGTTGTTTGCATTTGACATCTGTTGTCAAACTTAACTATACCTGAAGGAGAAAAGGACGGAAGACGAATCCGTTTTTCGTCTTTTATATGTTACTGTTTCTTTTTTCTAATCGTCTATTGTTTTGTTTTGCGGTGGCGTTTTTCACGTTTCGTTCGACGACCACAACGGGTTTTGCCTAAAAATATATTGTGCATGCATTTGGATTCCGGAGGGAGGGGGGATACTTTCTATATAGGTGTGTGCGGTTCTTTTTTTTCAGCCGTTTCGGTCTGAAATAGTATTGATTTTGTCCATTTTGGTTTCCAATAACGTATGGTTTTTTCCCTCTAGCCTTAAATTGGGTATGTTTTTTAGAGGAAGCTACACTCTTCCTTTTTATAAGAATTCATTATTTTATAAGAGTATAGGGGGTGAAACTTGCGAAATTTTAAGAACAAACTCGAGGCTGAGATTTTGAAAAGAATATAACATTCTGTGTTGAAAATTTGAAAATAAAATTCAATTATATGTTTTTAACTAAACCGTATAATAATTCTCCCTTCCCTAAACGACAAAACCAGCCCCCCCCCCCCCAAAAAAAAAAAACGCAAAAGAGCAGTAGCTGTATGTTCGATCGAATACTGATTTCTGCAAGAATTTATATGTGTCATATCAAGCTTCACTGCCTGCTGTCTGTCTACAAAATCACACCATCAAAGGCATGATACTGCAGGACAGATAATCTGACGTTGTGTAGGCATAGTCCACTTCGTATTCCTTTAATCTAAGAATGTTCACAAGAACATTTTCAGCCAAAAATCGGCAGAAAAATAGGAATGTTCAGCCTGGGCCAGAAAATAACAGCATCTACATTGCCTTTAAACATTGGCACACCCCGGCCCAATAATCTGGGAGTACCCCCCCCCCGGATTTGGAAACTGAACTGCTTGAAAGATTACACAATATCTGTGCTTTGTCTGGCAAGATCGAGAAACTATTAAATGCAAACCCTTCTTGGCTTCCCTGTTTTCGTGTGTTTTTTGGTTTGTTTTCGTTTTACCAAACTGCTTTTGTTGCGGTATTTTTCTGTTCAATTGCTATTTCATCTCAAATGTTTCCGTGCGTCAAGGCACATACTCTATGATATTTGAACCCTAACACCGGACGTGACGACGGGCGAGGCGTGACACCGAAGAACCATTGCAAAACTTGCGACCGTCGATATTTGGCATGAGGCCTAGAGGACCAAAACCGAGGTTGAGGCACAAATAAACATTTCATTTTGCTTCAGTCTTCTGTTTAAACCAGCTTAGATTGTTATAGCCTTTCCCAGACTCTTCCCCTTGCATGTTTATTTAAGGAGAAAAAAATTTGACCGTATTAACGAGGCGGCGATATTAACAGGGTAGGGTAAATTTTATGGCCTGTCTAAGTCTTGGGAAACAGTACAATTGCACTCCTAAACAACTGTTCTTTGATAAGTATTCAAATTGCTGGCATAATTTTCTTTTAAAATGTTGAAACTTCAATCACTACATACAATATTAACCGAATGGAAAGATGAACATAACTACTTCTAGTGGCCGTATTGCCGAGGTAAAGAGGATTACACAAGTTGGGATTTCAGAATGTGGCCTTTGGCCATGTTAACGGGGTTTTCTTATAAGATTACGCGTGAGCGCTTCGCCCCGACAAAAAAGACTGGCCGTATAATAGCGACGTGAATGTCAATTGTTTGTACGTGTCAGTGACCAGAACGAAAGCCTATGCTACTTTGGTCACTGAGCACACTTGATTTTGGTTATTTATTGTTATATTTCTCCCCTCTTTTTAATGTGTGAATACTGTTAAAGTTATGGTTGCTGCAAATAGTGTAAAACAAGAATTCTTAAGGAGGATTAACTAGTGGCTTTCTTCGCTCAATGAACCTTTTCACTCATATCACGCACTATCAATAATTTTTCGTATTTTTCATTTTAACCCAAAAAATCTACCTCCACAGATCAATTTATCTTGCCGAATTTTCATAAAAATCCTTGCCTGAAGCTCCTGAAAATATGGGACACCAAACTTGCCAATTGTTACGTTACCTCCCAGATTTTTACGAGCTTGAGGTGAGTACCTCTGAAACTTCGTATATTTACTAATTTCGGCATGACAAATCAATAGTCGGAAAGACCGGACTTCGGTTAAAAAAGAGTCCATTCGCCCCGCCCCCAATCCCCTCAACCAGATTTGTAAGGCGGCAGTATGACAAGGTCCTTACAAACTATATTTACGTTGTGAAAACCAGTCAACTGCTGTAGTCAACAACAAGCCATACTGCACTTTTTAAAGTCGCATTTATCGGAGGACGACTATCTTCCTTGGTGTGAATGATCATGAGAGCAACGAGTTTCTGCGCATGTAAATAGCGTTTGAAGTGAATTATCAGTACGAATGTGTCTTGCTGTTTTTATTGTTTTGATGAAAGAGCTAGCTCGTTCGCACTCCAAAAGATACTTTGATGGCTACAAATAATGGCGTTTTCGTCCTGCACACCTAAAGTGAGACCAAAATCCTTGATTTACACCCCCAAGCGAGAGGAAGAGCATGCCAGACCTTTTCATTTGAGTGCCCCCTTCCCCGGGTAAAAGAAAACAACTAGACAGGAAATGACGAGGAGGATGAGGAAGGAGAGAGATCCCTTCACATGATCCTGTTTATGAACTATTTTGTGAGCTGCCACGGGAGAAAAAGACAATTTCAGTGTGTTCGAAATAGTGTATTTAGAGTTTGGTACAAACTTATCTCACATGCAGCTGTCCAGATGAAAATTTACATGTAGATAAACCTCCTGGTATTGTCAAACAAGACCGATCCGTAAGTAAACAAAAGGAATGGCACTTCTATTTTCAATAGAACCTGTACGTTGTTAACTAGCAGATAATTTGCCTAAACAGGTGCACGCCTAGGTACCATCTTGAAGGTAGAGAATTAGCCAATCGAATGTCAGTAGTTTTTAAGCCTACACATTATAAGCGAGCATGTGTGTGTGATGATATTCAAGTAACCGCAAAGACTAGCTGTTTCACAATCTTGCAACGAGTGCCGGCTTCAAAGCGGTTAGCTCTACCGAGTTTTTTTTACCCGTTCCCAATCAGTGTCGCCGCCAGCAAACCCTGTCCACCAGTCCTTCTCCCGATCCATTCCCAATATTTACCCAGCTCGCTAAGGCTGGTTAAAAACTACCCTACACGCCCAAAACCTATCGCGACAAAGGACTTGACCTTCTATAGGTTGTTGACCATAAAAATGCATATACACAATCACAACCCAATCGTCGATATTAAAGCCCACAAGCGAAAGGAACCATAATTATAATTTATCGGGTTCTCGATTTTGATGACAAAATTGAATGTGTACAGGCTCAATATACGCATAATAAACGGGGAAAGGACCTTAACAATCGGTGTTTTGAATATACCATATCTACTCAATAAAGCTTCGCGCCCTTTTGGGCGCTTTCATGCGGTGCTTTTTCGAGGGAGGCGCCTACCTGAATTATAAAAACTCGTAAAGATTTTTTTTGAATAAAACATATAAACAAGTCTTACTGTTTTATTGAAGAACGATGGGAACAACCAAAACTAATTTCATATCGTCAACGCCCCTGTTTTTCCATAACGAGGTCAAGTAGCCGCTTAAGTAGGAAGTTTACATGAATTCGAATAAACTCAACTACAAGTGTTTAAAATAAGTGCTGGCAGTGCAGTGTTCTTGCTCAGCGGCGCGGCGCTGGCTTACATCGAGGGTGGTGCTTTTTCGAGTAAATACAATGACTGGAGTTGCCAATCAACCAATGAAAACACACACATTTAGAGCTAGAAATTAAACACAAAACACAGCAATGTTTGTACTTAACGTTTAATTATAAAAGAGTTACTAACGGACACGGTTACTAACGGACACGCAAAGCATAAAAAGATTGCAACTAACTTCTAAATGCCCTTCAATAGCCCACTTACTATAAACGGGATATCCTAAAATACATATCTCAAAAACAAAATAACTATCTGTTAACTTACATGCTTTTAATCTAACGTTAGTTAGTATTTTTTTTTAAATTTTTCCTCTTCCCTGTAAAAACACCGAACACGCTAAACTACCTTTTCAAGGCCTTGTACGTATGGCCATTACTAACGACCCAAACTACGTCTTAAACATCATTATTTTTTGATTTACATATTAACGGTGAAAAGAACCTTATAACGACAAAGGCTATCAGAATTAGGTCAACGGTACCAAAACCCTCTAATCTGTTTCAGAGGTGTAGCAAAACTGCTATTCATTAATCATCTTCCCAGCGACCTGTTCAGTAACTGACAAAATTGGAAACCTCTTAAAACATAAAAATCATAAACATCCTTCTGATTACAAGAAATAAACACACACAATGACAAAAGACCACCAGTAGAACCACTTGAAGGGTGCAGTGGGGGGAGGGGTAGGTGTGTTGAAGCCTGCATGCCCTACCCCACCCCAAAGCATCCCTACCGCCTGATTAATGGTTACCTTTTGAATGTCGATTGCTTTATGAAAAAAAAATTGTGATCACAGTATCTAAATCCGAATCCAAAGAAAAGGCAATGCTGAGTTACAGTGGCCATCACTTGATTCTCTCTACTGTATATGCAACCTAACCTGTATTTTTTTAATACAAGTATTTTCAAACTCTAGTGTTGTAGCACTTTCTCAAATTTGGAATTATTTCGAGTTTGAAGGGAGTCAGTCACTCAATACCAGGCATTACTCTTAGTAAAGATGTTTTACTGGTAATCAATGACCCACAAAACTGAAAGGTTTGTGTCCACGAGTGTCATTTAATTGCCAAGCTGGCAATCATCCTATCAGAATCAACCTTGCACTGCTCTAGTGATCTATAACCAATTTCTAACAACTAAGCTGCTCCTTTACTGGTCAATATGCTTTCTGATGAAGAATTTCAACAGATTACCACAAGTGAATACTACTTAATGATGAAAAACAGACTGACTGCGCACTTTGTACTGTTGATTTAGATTTTGACAATTTGGTTTGCTTAAAACTTAGACTTTTTTATGTTACACTCATTGATGGAGTGATGTAGAGGGGTTAAGTAGACAGATCTAAACTCTCTCATGTGAATAAAGGCACAAAAAGAAATGATGATGACGATAGCAATGACAGCATCTCAAATAACGAAGGAAAGGCACAAAGTTCAATTGATGTGTAGTTCCAGAAAATATCATACCTCCCTCATAGGGGGAAGGGGAGACTCCCCCACCCCACCCCTCTGGAAATTCCAATAGACCAATTTTGATATATCAAAATTCAGCCTAACACAATAGACCTCAGCACGAGGCTCTGGGGAATAAACACCACAAACTCTGTAGCTATTCTCCAGAGCCTCGTACTGAGGTCTAGTGTTTTAGGTTGAATTTTTATGTAGCGAAATTGGTCTATTAAGCTTCATTCATCTCTTTAAATTTTTTGGTCTTACAGAACCCCCCACTACCGCGGAAATTCATATCTCTTCTCTGGGGGGAGTATCCATATTTTCTGGAAAGCACATTGTTCGAGTCAATCATAAAACAATATGAAAAGATAATACTCAGTTCAGACTGTTAATCACCTTAAACAAAAAGAAATCACTCCTTATGAGAGAAACAATTACCCAAATATATGCCTGATCATACTCTAACACAAGCCTACTAACTGTGTTGCAAGTTTACTTCCTGTTTTCCCCTTGTTTATTTCCTGTTTTTCACTCTTCATCTGTCTGCCTGTGGTGCTACATGTTCACAGCTTGCGATATCCAGCCCCTTCCTTACTCATGCGGCGGCGTCTTCCGATCATGTAACCGACACCAATGATAATAACAAGTGCAGCCAAAGAACAACCAACAGCAATTGGCACCACATGGCTATTTGACTTGGTTGCTGGCGTTGTCTGTGGGTTTGGTGTGGTTGGTTCTGTTGCAGGGTAGCATTTTTCCACTGCAGTACAGAAAACAAGGAAAAATCTCTCAAGGCAAGTATAGTTGATGCGCTCCTTGCATCTACTCTCATCAGACCCTTTGACTTTGCAATAAACGTTCATGTAAGTGTCAACTCCCATAAGTACCTACCTTTGGAATTTATGAACTGAGCTTTTACTTTGATTTTCTGCTCTCATAAGAGAACATCCCTGAGAGGCTGATTGCAATCACTGCATTAAAATCATGCAGTTCTCCCACTTAAAGTTAGACACTCACAGACATGGAGCAAAATACAGCTGTTTAAAACTGCATACTGTTGTATCATAAAACTGTGCTCATAATTAACTTGGAATGCTGGAAGCTATGGTATAGAACCAACTTTCAATCTCAAAATCAACCAGCTCCAGTTATAACCACTTCTGATCACTCACATCAGGGCTTCAAACATTCATTTCAATCTTACTACACCTTTCAATAGCATGCAAGCCTTGTTCAAAACCTAACAAACCATTTTGTTTTTAGCAGCTGTCAATCATATTTACTATGTCAACCAACAAACAAAATGGATTGAAATCTACCAATCACAACCCACAGATATGACTTTTTGAACCAGTTGAAGTAAACTTCTGTTTCCTGAGAGATCTGCTAAGATGATTGACAGCAGTGAAATGCAAACCCACTGACCAGAGCAGAGTTCGTGCGTTATTAAAAAGCACAGTAATATGTATACACAATGAACATACAAGTACATTTGGCCAAAAATGAACCCACCAGTTGTGACAATTGAAATACAGAATACTTTATTACAGGAAATTAATGATGCACATTGACAACCTGAAGAAATTTATGTTACACAAAATTAATGCGAATTTTCCGAAAGAAATTAACACAACTTATTTTTAGAAAACCATGTGAACCTCAATTTTAAGAAGGCCTGAAGAAATTAGCTATCCCCTCAGGGAAACTGATCCATATGGAGAGCAGTCGAAAGACATTTTGAACTCAATTCTTAAAAAAGAACTGTCGGACAGTGACTCTGAGGCATTGATAGTGGAGCTATGAGCAGATGAGGTTTTGTTATTGAAATAAAGGTGCTGTAAAACAATGATGTAAAATAGTGTGATTTAAAATAACATTGACACAAATTAAGATACACTAAATTAACCTGATTTGTTTAAATTGCGTTTACTTAATAAAGTGCATAGCTAATTTCCCAAAATAAGGTAGACGTGAGATAAAGAGAATGGTATGTGTCTACATAAGAGTGGTGTCTATCAGACATGGCTTTACTGCAAACTAAGGAACATTAGGTGTTATACTTTCAAGTGCAATGTTGAAAACTTATATTACTCTGATACAACATGGCAACAGAGCATAGAATTCAAACATTATTATAACACAAGTTGAAATTTAATGCTCTGTCCTTACCATTGCTAATTTGTCCATCCCGCACATCAAAAGGCTGAAAATCAATATCTGTTAAGGTAACATTAACATTGGAATTGTTGGCATTAAGTTTGAAGTTGATGGGTTGTGTCCGGCATTCAAATGCATAACCGTAATCAGCAGACACCTGCTCCAGTGGGCCTCGTGCAGAATAGAATGTGTAGACAGGCTCTGCAAAAAGAGAATGAGCAACTTTTCAATCAACACTGAAAACAGAAAGAGATCACTGGAGTTCGCATTAAGAGTATGGGGCCCGGGGGGACATACTCTGTTCGTCTTTAGGTGGGGGTGTGCCACTGGACACTGAAACCCTTACCCTATACTAGACCCTGATCAGCTTGATTTTGCAACATTATTCTAGACTAGGCACCAAAGTCCCTTACCCTATCCCAGACTAGCTATTTTTCATGCAGAAACTTTATTGCTATCACAGTCCAACATATGCTAATTAAACCAATATCTTACAAAGTCACTTTTATGTTTTGATTTCTGTTATATAATCCCGGCTAAAGAACCCTGTCCTACACTAAATTATTTATACACTGGCCACTTTGTTGGTAAATTATATCCTATTCTAGACCAAAACTGTCTGACTTCTATATCCTATCCTAGACTAAATGGCCTGAAAACCACACACTTCACAGCCACATATACCTATAAAGCCTATATACAGGACTAACCCTACCCCCCCAGTACAGTGCATGCTTTAAGAATATAACACAAACAGCTGTGATAAACATTGTATTCCAACCATTTTTTACAGAACTTGACGTTTTGTATGCTAGTCTACATACATTTTCAAAAGTGACCGTTACAATTTTTAGAGGTCTAGAACCTAGACTGAGAAAAATGATCTGCAGCAGTATGTTAACCTGTCTAGACATCACGAGGAGTAACAGCTAAAAAAGCAACAACTTCTCACTACTGGCATTGACATTAAGGGAAGGCTTTAGCTCTTGAATGAACAAAGTCTCTTTAATTTTGCAGTGAAAGTCAATTTTGCCGGATGCTAAAATGTCAAAATGATCCCATTTTATGTTGTGACCAGTAGTTTTCACATGATCAGCAATGGCTGATGAATGGTCATTTTTAGCGAGGGCCTTAAAATGTTCTGTTTTTCTGTCATGGAATCTGAATCGTTTTGTTTTGCCAACGTAATGTTTGTCACAGTCCCAGCAACCAGCTTTATAGAAGACTTTGGAACTCCGAGATCAGTTAAGTGATCTTTGTATGGAAAATAAGATTTGATGTGGCATGTGTTTTGGAATATGACCTTGAGGTTACCGAAAGAGTAGAAATTGTATACGCAGGATTTCAGACATTTTGTGACTTGGTTATTGTGAAAACCTAAGTAGGGTAACAGGATTAAGATGTCTTTTTTGGTTTGTTTTTATTTTTGTTCAATACATCGTTAATGTTGAACGTGAGAACACCTTGTGGGTAACCATTTTGCAACAGGAGCTTTCTCAGATCTTTAATAACCGCTTGCAATTAAGATGGCGAGGAGCAAATTTGGAAGCATCGATAGGAGTGTGCGAAGGAGGTTAATTTTGTACTTGCGAGGTGTGAATGAATCCGTCTTAGAGTAGAGGCCTTTGAATGTCTTCTTCTGTTAAACAGATATAGAGAAAGTGTTGTCAGGGCAGCGTTTGAGAAGGATGTCTACAAATGGAATCTTATTGTCTTCTTCAAATTCAATAGTGAATTTGATGCTATTGTGTCAACTATTTAGAAAACTTAAAAACTCATTAGCATTGTTTTTGCTGTCAAACACGGTGAAGGTGTCACCAAAGTGAAGGACAGAATCTGCTGTTCATCAACCATTTTTCTTCGAAGTGGCACATGAAAATGTTAGCCAAAACAGGGTCTAAAGGTGAACCTTGTCGACACCATCAATCTGATTGTAGTATTGGCCATCAAATATAAAATGGCTCTTCTTAGTTATAGTGGCAAACTGTAATAGATTTTGCAAAACAGAACGGGGTAATTGCGGAGGATCAGGGAGAGAGCACAATCTGTATACTAGTAGACAAATGCATGCTGTCATTAGGGACCATAACATGTAACGCCTGTTAAAACTGAGTATGTTGGATGGACCCTTAATTTCATGGGTGTCCAAATTTGATACAGATACTATTTCTCCTTTTCGATGGAATTAGTTTTTCAGCAATCACAAGGGTAAAATTGAAGGCAATCAAGAAACAGTCATTTAATATATACATAATCAGTGTGTATATTCTCTGGTGCAAGAAATTTTCTCCATCTTTAACTTAAAACAGCATCAATTTCAAATAAAAACAAATAAACGTTATTGTTTTTATCAATGTCATTGTCATCATCATTATCATTTAAGTGCCTACAGCCCCAAAAAATGTTTTTCGCTTCGTGAAATCTTTGTATGGAATTACGAAAAATGGCGCAAAAATTTTTGCAATTGGTTAAAATCCGAATTTTTTATGAATTTTTAAAGATCGTAAAAAGCGCACTTTTTCAAAACAAGACAGAGCAGCAGAATCGCTTAAAGAAGTCTGGGTATAGCGCAATTTGTGACGTCATTCTAGGCCATTAATCGCCTTCTTGTTTAGTACAGTCTTTGCATCGATTGCAAGAAAGAAAATGCCGGATAAATGTGTTGTTTTTGGATGCAACAACAGGCCAACCAAGAGAAAGGGCATATCCCTTCATCCAATTCTTTTTGATGGGACTGATGAAACGGAGAAGCACAAAAGAAGAAAGAAGTGGGTAGACTTCGTAAAATTAAAGCGTGCTCAGTGGGAACCCACGAAATATTCGGCGGTGAGTTCGAATCACTTCCTGGATGAAGATTACTTGGTTATGTTTTCTGATTTAGATAAAATTGATTTTCAGAGAAGGCTGTAGAAGGATGGTATTGGGATTTGTGTCTTCCCAACTATCTGCGTGCCTTGTATTTCAATGGAAAGTAAACCAACTGAAAGCAAGCGAAGGTGACAACAAAATATGCATTCATGTGTTATGAGTAGTTTTCGATCGTGCTACATTTGCATTTTGTCGTAAACATGTTTCTTTCACTTACTTTGCATTTGTAACCGTCACCTGGTTGTCAATAGTGCATTCCTCTAAAACAAGTTACTATGTTTCCCTTTATTCAGAGTTCTAAAGAAAGACGCTTTGCAAAGTCCGGAAATCTGTGTACACAATGCTCGAGGCTTGCGAGTCGAACCTGTGGCGAAACGTTGTAGAAAAAGCAGGGAGCAGGCCACTTTTTCAACCCCTGCACTGCTCGCTACAGAAGCAAGAGCGCAAGCAGCAGACCTGGTTCATGAATCGGAGCCACTTGATGCGTAGGCATCTTCTGATTCATCATCATCTTAGTTGTCTTCTGGTTCGCTTGCGTTTCATCACACCTCGACTTAGAACTAAGTTGTACTCTACCTCCATTTCTGCGGCCTCAGAATTCCGAGCTCGAGTCAAAGCTAATATCGCTGGACGACATTATCAATACATGCGATTATTATGTATTTTTTGAGTTGAATAAACATTCTTTCATACATGCGATTATTATGTATTTTTTGAGTTGAATAAACATTCTTTCAACAAAATACTGAACGCTGAAAACACCGAACCCGTCATATAAGGACAATAACCGAAGCGATGTGAGCAGAGGCCTAGAATGACGTCACTAGTCCCATTCTCTGTTTTGCTCGGTCGTGCTGCAAAGAACGCTCACTTTAAAAATTCATCAATTTAATCAATTGCAACAATTTTTGCAGCATTTTTCCTAATTCCATGCAAAGATTTAACGAAACGAAAAACATTTTTTGGGGTTATAGGCACTTTAACATAAAGGGCAAAGATCAATGACAGTCCTTGATGGCTAGCCTGCGAGCAGGCTCACATCTGGGAGCACACGTGCGAGCGGCAAAGAGCGAATTCAAAAGCGAAGTGATCCTTTAGGGAGTGCGAGAAAGTGAGCCTGCCCTGACCTCTCTAAATTTTTCACTTCCACCCTCAAACCGCAGGAATGAGATAATCCAATTAAATTTCACCGCTAATTTAAAGTTTGACAGAAAAGTTGACAGCCGTTGACGCCCCCGTGTCAAATTTCATGGGAAAATTCTCGCTTCAATTAGCTTGACAACAACATGTAGAGAATCAGCCCGTGTAAAACTGTGCGAAGATGTGCGAACTGATGGAAGCGTTTGTGTTGTTGTTTATTTTGTTGCCCTCTTGCCATCACGTAAGCCTGGAATGCTAAACTTTTGCCATATCCAGTCGGCAAAACGGCGAGTACATCTCGATACATCAACATACTTTTAAATGCGGTTTTCTGCTCCATCTTTAATTGGAATTTTAACTTGCAAACAGACTGGACGAGTTGCTAACACATTACGAATACACGCATAAAATTGTTCTTCTTGCTACAGGCCATGCTAACTGTTGAACACGCGGTAAATTACCGACTCCCTGGGGATCTAATCGCTTTCCGTGAAACATAATAGATTGACAGTTTTGTAACCTTTCCTGCTTTTTGACCAATGGTATTTCACTTCGCTCAGGAGAAGCAGAAATGAAAAATTTACAGAGGTCAGGGCAGGCTCACTTTCTTTGCCCTTTGTCACCAGACTCCTCCCTGAAGGATCGCTCAGGTTTTGAATTCGCTCTTTGCCGCTCGCGCGTGTGCTCCCAAATGTGAGCCTGCTCGCAGGCTACTTGATGGCAGGCTTGATTATCAGCCAGTGTTCAGTAATGGACGCCCACGCTACTCCCCTCCTCTTGCGTTAGAAGGAGAGAACAGTGAAAGACCAGAGAGAATAGTGAAAATCAAGCCTGGTTTGATGGGACCATGATGTTACTGCCAACTTGCCTAAGTACTAATATAGCTGGAAGCGTGAAGATCACAGCAACAGGTATCTGCCCTAATCAAGGTTCACACTTGATCCAAAGCATGTAGAATCTAATATTTATAAATTATATTTATCAAAATGAAATGCAGTTGTATTACTATTGTGCTATGTGCTTTCTTTCAACCTCTAACAAGAAACATTGACGTACCAGCATCACTACTCATTTTCAATGAGAATGTCAAGTTGGCAGCTGCCCAGCGACCTTTAGTGGATGCCTTCAAAGTTTCACCTTCTACCGTGACAAAATGGATGGTGAAATTACAGCTGTAACCTTCCATGGTCTGCCAGTTCAAGATAATGTAAGGTTCTTGGACAGATTTACCACATTCTCCTCTCACAGTAGCATTGGTTGGTAGCTTAAGGCTCAACGTCTGTAAATATCAAAGGAACATAACAATATTCTTAACAATTATGTTGTCCAGTAAAATCTGGATTCCTAACCACAAACAGCTGTATTAGCACAAAACAACAATGCTGGAAAAAGTTGGTTCAAAAACTTACACAAACTTGAAACATTATGTAACTATTATCTCTACTTTAAAAGGCATGTAAGTTACCCAAAACTACAAGTTTTTCTTATTCCACGTAAACAGCAATGACGAAAACTAATCTGGTATTTATTTTGCTCGTTTCGGCTTCGTTAAGGAGAAAAACGGCTTTTACGTGAAGAAATCCACTTCCGGTGAAAACAATAGCTTCTGCCGTGACGTAAGCGGTGGAACACAAACGTTGCACAACAGGGATTCCATGAGAGAATTCTATGGCGGATCGGGTAAGCGAGAGTAGCTCGAAGGATAATTTGTTGGATGAGAGCGATTCAGATTTGGTGAATTTGTATGACAGTGATGTAGAGAAGTCAATTGTACCTGCGGAACAATCTGAATCAATTTGAGCCACGAAGGATCCGACAAAACGATCAACAAGAAGCCAGCCCAGAACCACATGACAACAACTCAGACCGTCTTGGAAACACAGACTGGTATTTAATCATTCTGCAATTACTAAATTACACTTTTAGCAGATCACCATCAATTGAAGTTGATGCATAGTCAGATTAGCATGCAAATAAAAGCTCACGAACTTCTGTTGTTGTCTTTTTCCCGACCTTTCTTGGATGTACTAAAAGGTGCGAGTGTCATGTATGTCAGCCAATGCCGACTGCTCACGAAAGTGTTTGTTGTTGTTACCCTAAGTCTGGAAAAAAGTAGAAGATCAGAGGCCAGACATAGAAATGAAATGTATAACCGAGCATCCAGGATTTCAGTCAACCTGTCTTGATGTGTGGGTGCTTGAAACTGCTCATTACGCATTCAGATAGCAGCACGGCGCGGATAATCACACAGGAAACGAGTATGTTTACTTTTATTTTAACTATTGTGGTTCAATTATCAGATTGACCTCTGCCTCTGAATAAATCTTTAGACTTTGAATATTTTTAATATTAGTTAAGTGTAAGTTATTGTATTTTCCACCATTCTACACTTCAATATATATATTTCTTAAATTGGTTATATAAATTATTGTCATTAATATGTATTTATTCTAACTCATCATCTATTTTTATATAGTTAATTATTTTACTTATCACTTAGATAGTGCAGGTCCACATCAGGACTTTAGTCTTACCAATTTTGTTGTAAAACCTGCTTGACCAAATAAATTATGTATGTATGTATGTATTAACCTCAAGCTTTTGAACAGCCCTACTTCTTCTGGGCCTTTTATCGGCACTGTCAGCCATTTCCGGTTGTTCGCTGCCTTCATTTTGGATAGGCCGCTTTCTTGTCTCACAATAATTTGTTGCTGCTGGAGACTTATCGTCGGTACAGCACCAGAAAGTAACAGACTTTGCTTTCTCAGACCCATTTGCATGAAACGTTTTTTGTAACAATCCGGCGAAAAATGAATACTGCAAATAACCGAATGCTCCGTCGGCTCTACGAAATCGGCCCTCTTCACTTGAACAAATTTTACCCACTGCCGCCTCAAATTAGTGTCTTTTGGAAACTTATGCATAGTATGGCCTGTTTTGTTTGAATTACTGCAAAACTGAACTACATTATCAAAATGTGGTGCTTTTCCAAAAGACACTATGTAAACATGGGTTTATTTCACAATGTGTTCAAGAGAGACCTTTGGTTTCCGGTAACCTAAGGTCCACCCGTGACGTCATTTCCACGATTGCACAATTCAAGATGGCGGATGTTAAGAACTTTGAAGCGATTTTTCAACGTAAAAACTGGCTGAAGTGAACAAAAGATCTACAGATTTGGCACATGTCATGTATGTACTAAACGACTATGAGGTCCCAAAAATATAATTTTTTGGGTTTACATGCCCTTTAAAATCACACGCGTCATCACCCTCATTCCCACATTCAATATTGGGAAATCGGGAAATGCCGTCATGTATCAGATGGAAGGTCTTTGTAAAAATCCACAGAGGTAAGAAATACCTCCTACCATGAGATTTTTATCCTAGTAGTGCCAAGTTTTCTTGGACGTCCTATCATATCCAAAGACAAGTGAAGATTTCTGAGAGCCTTTTAAAAGTTTCTGAAGACTTCCCAGAGACTACCCAACACCCCCAGCGACTCCCTCTATGGTACACTAGTCTATCACATTGTTGCCCCCAGCATTAAATTAGCCAGTCACCATTAATACTTGGGCAGAGAAATGCACTGCAAGAGTAAAGCATATCTCCAAAGAAAACAACACAATGACTTTGACCTTGACTAGCCTATTCCGGACTTCGGTAGGTGGGAACGAGAAAAAAAAAAGAGGGTGAGCGAGAGAAAAAAACAAGAGAGGACTAATGCAAGGAAGGGAAGGGAGAGAGCTTGTAAACTTGTCAATTAGCTGGAAATGGTCTCTTATTGCCTGCATGTTTTCTATTGGACCTACACGACTGCTGTGGTTCGTGACATTTGTACATTTGCTGTTCTCTTTTTGATGTCTCAACTTTTCTTTGCTTCACTTGTGTTTATGAAGGGCTATAGCTAATTTTTAGGTCATAGGTCTGAGTGCCCGCTGTTATCTGCATGTCGCTTTGCCGAGTTTGACACCTCTGTTATTTGCTAAGTGCTGAGCTTAAGCATTGTTTTTGGTTCATTATGCTTTTAGGTCTCTAAGTATTTGCTTTTGAGGGACGAAATATGAAATTTTCCATGGACATGCTGCTTACTTGCATTCTTTATTGTGACGCCGGGCCCGGCTGTTTAATTAGAACTGTTTCCAAGTACAGTATGGTGCTTCTTATCCTGAATATCATATATAGCTATATTTGTCTTCATCTAGTTTTTCTTCAGAAAGGTCGTAGCTTTTCTTCGAGAAAGCTACACATTTCTCTAGACTAGACTTGCATCAGTTCAATCAAGCTTATGTCTCTCGAGCTCAATGTGTAGTTTTATTTGACCTTTGTTCTTTCTGGCTTCACATGATTCAAATGTAGCTGTTTACGCGAAAGGCTGCTGATTGGTTTTGCTTGCTGTATAATCTGTTGTAAGCTATTGTTTGGCTTCGTTCGGATTTCTGCTTTCTTCGCAGCCTTAGCCAGTTGTGGAAAGAGCTGAAAAATTGAACTTTTTCCAAAACCAGTTGGGAGAACAGTGAATCTAAACATCTTTCCCACAAGCTACTAGGCAGATATCAGAGAAATCTTGCAGACAGTCGTCCAAGATGAAACAGAATTCGGCCAGACCGGGCTCACCATCTTTCTGATTAACATTAAATGAGGGAACCAATGGAGTGTCCCTCATTTTTTCTCTCGCTCGAGTCCCTCTTTTTTTCACTCATCCCCAACTACCAAGAGCCTAGAATAGGCTAGAACGTGATTAGGGCTTAAACCCAGACCACTTTTTTGGCTTGACTCCATTTTACTTGGAGTCTAGCCAACTAGGTAACCATTACTCCACCATATCTCCCACCTGTTAAGGATGTAATGACTTAATATTTCAACCCAAAAACATCATATAAGATTTAGAAGTTATGGTAGGGGTATGAGGGGCAAAAATGTATTAAAAACAAACATTTCCAAAAGTTATAACCAAAGTTACAGGTTAGCTTTTAACTGAATTGGCCTTCAATTAAAAAAAGCAAAATGTCTCATGCTTCCAAAGGAAAATGCTAGTTTCACCTTCTTGCAAAGTCTTGCATTTACCATTCACCACCTGTAATACTGCTTTTAAAAACTAGTTTGCAGATATACATCCCTTTTCAAGAAATATCCAGACTTTACCAGACCTTGTCTGAACCCTACACAATGATGATATAAGAGTTTTCATAAAAACAACAGTAACATGAAAGCCTGAAGGTTAAAGGTTATGATAACAATGCCACGTACCTGTGAAACAATCATGATGTCAAATTTGGCGGCCATGTAGGCAAACAGGCAGACAGTATTGTTCTCCTTTACCGAGAAGTTG
This sequence comes from Micromussa lordhowensis, assembly GCA_964020085.1. Classification (NCBI taxonomy): domain Eukaryota; kingdom Metazoa; phylum Cnidaria; class Anthozoa; order Scleractinia; family Lobophylliidae; genus Micromussa; species Micromussa lordhowensis. Next base: position 161,744 of record CAXHUQ010000101.1, on the reverse strand, counting down.
CCTCGTTTTGGTGCTGGTGTTGGTGTTGGTGATGGATGCATGGAAGATGTTGGCATCACAGTGTGTGCTGACGATGGTGTGATTGTCATGTTATGAGGTGGCATGACAGTGCTGTTGTGTGGCATGATTGTCGTGTTGTGTGGCATGATTGTTGTGTTATGTGGCATGATTGTTGTGTTGTGTGGCATGACTGTCATGTTGTGAGGCGTGACAGTCATGTTGTGAGGCATGACGGTCGTGTTGTGAGGTGTCACAGTCGTGTTATGAGGCATGGCAGATGACATGTTATGAGAAGGTGTGGACATCATGTGGTGAGATGTTGCATTTGAAAGGCTGCTTCCATTCTTCGTAATGGTGGGGCTTGCAACAATACGTATGGCTGTAGCTTCATTTACAGCTGCAACATTTGTCCATTCACCAAGAACTAAACAAATCGACAAATAACAGTCAGAATATATAAACAAGAACAAGATCAAAATTTTTTGTTAAAAATGCATTTAGGGGCCATAAGCACAAGTAAATCCATTTTCTGAGTCAATCCTGACCAGCACCTGCGTCAGAAACCCCAGTCATTGCTGACAGCATACTAGCAGTATTTCAGCTCCTTGTGGTTTCGAAAGTGCAAATGGTGGGCACGCAACTAGCAACTATAAACACAGGACTGCAGCCTAAATAGCACTCTTGTTTGTCTGAACAACTGTCCAGTTCCCAGGCATAGGCATACAGGTGCCTCTGACTTAAAGTGGCAGAGACCTTCTTGCCCGAAAAAAGTTCACAATGCCTGAATGCGTGAGTGTTGAAATTGGGATGCAAACGAGCTCAAATTGTATCAAAAACAAAAACATTTACAATTCTTACATCTAAGGAAACTGCTATAATTTCAAAAATAGTTGTATTGAAAGCTTGTATACTCAGTGACCTCTACCAACAGTCTCATCTTACTAGTAAAAGCTATTAATAAAAAAGGTTTTTAAAAAAGTACATGTAACTAACTAGAAACTTAATTTACCAGTCTTGGAAATCGATTTGTTGCATTTGAGGGGCAAATTTTGGAATATTTGACACATTTTGTGGTTGAACTGCGATAGCTTTACTTTAAGCAACATATTTTCAGGGTCGAGGGGTAAAATCCATGCGGTGTGCGACACTTGCAGACTGCAGACTGTAGACTTTTTCACTAAAATATTGTATTCCATTTCCATTACCAATAGCTAACCGTAAACAGGCTAACCTGAGTGCTATTCAGGCTAACCTGAGTGCTATTCAGGCTAACCAGAGTGCTATTTAGACCTAAATGTAGTCTGTAGTCTGCAAGTGTCGCACACCGAAATCCATGTGGCCTAGAGAAGATTTGAAATTAAACAGATTAAAAGACAGCGTCACACTGACGTTAACTCATAAGCTTAACCTTTAAAATTTCAAAACGTTCTAACACTACGTGATATTTGATATCCCAGCGAACAAAACGATAGAACAAAAAAACCTTAACAATCGTTAAATGAATGGTTCAGAATGGCTTGATTTCCAATTTGATACACGTCGCTTTGGCATTTGTGCAAGCTGCCACGCAGGGTTCAGTTTTCCTCTGTCGTGGGTAAAACCCGCAAAAAGTTATCTATTGAGAAGAAAACGGCCTCACCTGAACAAAGAACAAACACTACAAAGGCACGGTTGAGAAAAGCCATGATCGCCGTCGAACTAAAGTTATCCTTAGGTGTAGATATTGCTCTAGAAAGCACTTTGCACAAGGCCTTGCGGAAGTAATGGTCTATAATTCCGTCACGTGATAAGAGCCCAGTTTTTTCGACCAAAACTTCCGCGGGGTGGCTGGGTGATAGGGAAATTTCTTTGAACAAAAAATCAGAAAGTTGTCGAGTTTTCGAAGTGAAAACAAAGGAACCGAAAATTCCGGGAGGAAAATCAAATGGAACAAAACTCTCAGTATTTCGGTTGTTTATTTCTATTTTTTGTTTTTCAATTTTATTTCAATAACATTGCACTTTCCTACTCTACTTACAATATTAAAACTTACAAAACCAGCATTATTTACAGTTTGTTGTCTTACATTACTTACATGCAGGGCGTTAACTACAATAGAAGGCTTTCTCACATATTAATTACTTACTTCGGTTATTAAAGCAAGTATAATTTTAGGAAATGTTACTCGGTATATTAAACTCGTGCGCTTCCCTTCGGCCAAAATTTCCGGTTTACCTTTCCGGAAATCTCAGGTAGTAAATAGCACAGCACTTTTTTAATTTTCTGGAGCTTTGTTTGACATGTTTGCCATTCTACCGCTTCCTTTTCGGGGCACGAAAGATCAAAAAAACGTACGAAAGGCTCAAGTGAAGAGATTGAATTAAGATTGGTCGTCACGGTACATTTATATGCAATGTTTATCACATGATTGGTGTTGGAAAATAACGGTTCACGACGAATGTAGCGCTTGACATAAAATCCTCAGGCAACTCCCGCCAGCAAATCATGGGTACGAGACTGAGTTAGACAGCTTCACAGTGAGAACCTAGTGAGACACAGTCAGTCCTGCTGTGCCAATGAGGTGTAATTATGGATCGGCAAACAACCTCGGTATACACCGGTTTCGAATTTCTGTAGTAAGCAAGTGCATCCGAGCTGATATAGTAAATGTACCCAAGCAATCTACGGGAAACACCCAACATTTCTATTGAAAATACGCCAATTTCGATATATTAAAATTCAGTCTAACAAAATAGACCTCAGTACGAGGCTCCGGGGAATAACTACAGATTTTGTGGGGTTTATATTCCCCAGAGCCTCGTGCTAAGGTCTATTTTTTTAGGCTGAATTTTAATATATCGAAATTGGGCTATTTGCCACTCCCACTGTGATCTAATTTTCGTCTATAGTCTCTCTTCACATTTCCTCAACGAAGTTAGGCGTGATTGATCTGATTACCAGCCGCTGTCCGGGAAAGGAGCCCGCGCTCCTCCCCCGAACTCACGGACCTCTCGGGGAGGGTAGACCAGACACGAGAGAGCGGCGGAAATCGAGCCTATCTATCCTCGTGTCCCGGATCCTCTCTCTACCTGGGAACGATTTCGCTCTTGTTCTTCTCATTTATTGTTGTGGTCGTCATACCCAAGTTCTTTGCCGAACTTTTCACCGCCACAAATTCCAAATACCGTCCAACTATCGACGAGAAAAATTCAGCTTAATGCAGAGCTAACCTTTTAACCAAACATTGAACGCATTGGACTACTACATCGAATGTGTCAATGCCTTCGCTGTGAGCTTTGCCGGGTTACAAATTCAATGCACTCCCTAATGGGCTCTGTTGGTGAGCTCAGTGGAGACAAACGTTTACTTTCCAGGCCCTCCCTTCAATCCCATCTCTGGAATCTGCTAAAATGTAGCAGACTTGTGAGCAGCTGTAAACCAGGGTTACTTTCTCGCTCCGTTGTGACTTTCCCATCTCCCCAACTAACCGCGCGACCCTCGATCTTCCAGCTAAACCAGAATTCAGATAATCTCTCCGTCTCTTCTCTATGATAATGACACTCGGATCTTCCCCTTTGGTATCCGTATTGTATTGATATACAAACAAACTTTCCTACTCAATAACAACAGTCATGTTTACAATCGTTTCTTTGTTGTCTTTAATCGTCAAAAAGGCTACAAGATTATGCAAAACAACTAATTCTGTTTAGGTACCGACGTACGACTACATAGTTTTGATATGAAAAAAAATTTATACTGTCACAGTCGGTGAAAAAAAGGTCCACTGAGAACGAAGGGGAAACTTTCCGTTTGGGAGCTACATTCGTTACCTACTAACTATGCTGGGGCAAGGTTCTGAAATACAAAACGCTAAATCTCCAACTAGCAACTATAGAAGGTAACCCTCGAGTGAATGTTTAACTACTGTAAAATACCATAACAACTGAAGAACAAAGTCACTCTGTTACAGCAATAATCAACATCCTGTTGATAAATAAACAACCTCCATTTAGCACGAAAATATGCCAGAACAGATGGCTGTACGTCTCCTGTGTACAGTGGAAATCTCCCTCTTGCTACCTTCTACTGAGAACCCTTGGTATTAACTTACAGCAGGAACTACATAAGGAGATTAAACACTGATTTATTAACACTGTTTATCTCTACTGAACATTTTATTTGCCTAAAGCTGATTGCTGAAAATAATGCAAATCTAGGCAGCTGCTGTATAATAATAATCAGAAAATGACAAGAGATTAGTCAGC
>CAXHUQ010000101.1:150000-152500 GCA_964020085.1 Micromussa lordhowensis | reverse complement strand
GGCAAAAAATTATCCGATTTCTTCTTTTTGAATTGGTTTTACGTGTGTTTTTCACCTTTTATTTTCTGGTATTTTCTTAAATGTTCTCCGTTATTGTAAAAGAATGGAAATTCTGTTGTATTTGGTTTCGTTTCATCCTCTGAAGTAAACATTTAACTCGTTTTTGCGTATTCAATTTTCTCGCCGTTTTGTCACGCGGCGAAGAAAAAAATATAATTTCTTGTTTTCTTACAAGTTATACACATCAAGTTGAGTTCTTTTTGTTGATATTTTTTACTATTTTGGCCGTTCATTTATTGAACTTTAAATAAACGAAGTCTTGAAACCTGATCTTGTGTCTGTGGTTACTGTGCATATGGTTTATTTTTGTGCTTTCACTCGCTCTGACATATTTCCAAAAAACGCCAGGAAATTAGGGGTGGATCGCGGACAGTTCGATGCAGAAGTCAATGGGTTAATGCTAATGTTAAATGCTTGTTGCAATTATGATTTGTTCTTTAATCACTAAGGGTCAGTTGTAGTATTGCAGTATACTGTACTGTGTACATGCAGTTATCACCATCATCACAGCCTTGCACAAGGCAATTAAACAAAAAAATAATAATTTGGTGGTGGTGGTGTTTTTGCATTCCTAATGTTTATTGTAAGCTAAGAAAGCTCTCCTAGGCAGCCATCTTTCCTTCGCAACTCTGTGGCCACTTACAAGAGCTATTCTTGTAAGCCGCTATCTCCAGACTATGGTCAGCTTTTTGCACACAACCTACTCCTAAAGATTTTTTAACATTTCAGAATGATCACAAGAGCTAAAAATAAACCACATGCTCAGCAACCACACACACAAGTTTAGGTTTCAAGACATTGTTTATTTAAAGTTGAACAAATGAAGGGCCAAAATTTTAAAAAGTATCAACAAAAAGAACTCAACTTTGATGTTTAAAACTGATAACAAAACAAGAAATTATATCTTGTTTAAAACTGATAACAAAACAAGAAATTATATTATTTTTTTGTCATGCGACAAAATGCCTAACGGAAGCCAAGAAAATCAAATATGCAAAAATGAGTTAATTACCGACTTCTAAGGACGAGTCAAAGCCACATTCAACAGAATTTCCATTCTTGTACTATAATGGCTAACACTTGAAAAAACAATGGAAAATAAAAGCGAAAGACACATGCAAAAACCAATTTGAAAACAAGAAATCAGATAATTACTTGGCAGCATGACAAACCATTACAGCGCTGCGAAAGAAAGCAGCTAAAGAAAAATAAAAGTTGTAAGTCAAAAAGACAACAAAAACAAGCTAATTATTTTGAGATCAATCATATTTCAACTGTGCAAAATTAGTGGCCACATAGTCCTTTTCTCAGCAGTTCTGCTGTATCTGAATTAAGACTCCAAAAAATATATTTAAATGAAGCAAATAAACTAAATAAAAACATTGCGGACATTGCTGTAAATTAAATATGCAGAAATCCAGTGTGCAAAAATACTGTTCTTTTTTAAAACCTAAAATTCCCAAATACAGGGAACCAAGTGGAAGAAATGAAAAAGGAAGTTCAATAAAAATAAATTTCCATTCAAGCTGAGGCAAAGAAACCTATTTAAAAGCAAAAAGATGCTCAAAATTTTGCAAACGTGCTTTGCTGCATGACTGCATGTTCAAATTAATTCCTCACGCTACAGCAAAAACTTGAGTTTTTGTTGTCTGCTTTTGCTGTCTGCTTTTGCTGTCTGCTTTTGCCGTCATTTAAACGGCAGTGGCTTTTCCAGTCAATCCAAAAGTTACATTCAACTTCACAGTAATAATGTACATTACCATTTTTGTAACATTGATTGGTATTTTTCCTTTTTATTTTAAGTTCCAAAGTACTTAATTTTTCCATGTTAGGAATGAAAACAAGACCTTGAAAGTTTGTAGATCTGGTCCACAATGCGTCATGATTACCTGCACTTTCCGAGCACACGATTTTAAGAAAAAAAAAATGTTTTTCTAGGACCCCAAAAGTCCTCTAAAAATATGCTCAGTAAGTTGATTCTGATTAGTTTATTTGTCCTCAAGAACAATAGAATAATAAGAGAACCAAAAAGTCTTCAGGGAGAGTAGGAAAGGCAATTGTCCCCACATGTTTTTTTTTCGGGCAGTTACGGGCGGCACTGGAAATTGGAGGGGAATTTCGCATGGGTGGCACGGGAGTCAATGGGTTAAACTTTTCTTAACACTATAAGCTTTTGGCCACCGGGATACAGTTTGGTATGTAACATCATTTGTCCAAGGCGGCAGCCTGATAACTGTTTTAACCTATAGTGCTTTTTTGAAAGGCTATTGCCTAGCTCATACCAGCAGGCATACATTATTAGTTTCCATTAATGGATGCAGCAGCAAGTATTCCTTTGATCTACATCAGGTGCTACTTTAGTGGGACAGGCAATTTATGACTTTACACTATGGAAAGGCTTACTTTGTACTCGTGTTTAAGTGAGTGTGGTAAAAGTATG
>CAXHUQ010000101.1:132500-147500 GCA_964020085.1 Micromussa lordhowensis | reverse complement strand
TCTTAGCTTAGTAACCAGGCATTCTGCCAAAGTGAGCGGCCATCGTTGACATCGTAAACAACTTTGTGGTGGAATGAAGATTCCCTGCCAAGTGAAGTTCACTTGCTCAAGAAAGGCAATGTTAAACCGTTTAAAAGCTCTGTTAACGAAGAAGGTTTAATCATTGTGAAAGCTCACACAAAAACGGCTCTTTTAGGAGCCACCAAACTCGCAAAAGCAATGATCAATGCGTAATGTGGTATAGTTTTCCCTTCGAGGGGTAACGCTCGAAACGTCAGCTTCTGAATCTCTTTACGGTGGCCAATTCACATTATCAACCCAGTTGATAAAACCAAATTATCTTGTAATACTCCCACCGACGCAGCACCACAATTTCTTTAGAAACTTGCTCCCTTTATAGGCTCCTTTAAGATAGACAACGCTGTCTTTTTTCCAGCATTTGAGTATTAATCATTATTACAGCTACTTCTTTCTGATTCAAGTTCCAAGACTATCAAGACACCCAATTTTATTTCAGCCAGCACTCATCAAATGGACTCTGGGCAAGTCCAATATATGGATGGCATCTGCATTCTTGATTCTGACCAGAAGAAAAGTTTGCTCTGAGGTAAAGACACAATATGGACAATTTATGAGCGGGCCACAAGATGCCATTTTGCTAGTTGGTAATCATGCTCCAACGGCCGTGGACACCAAAAAATCCGAGCATACAGGAAGATTAAAGAAAAGCAACTCTTAGTTGAAATTTCTCTGCCTAAAATCACCGTACAGTAGCTGTGATGAGCTGATATGATAGGGAATTTATCTGGCCTTAAGGCTGTGACGTTTTTAAGATGATTCTGTATGTTGCTTTGCAATGCAAGAGTGGTTTGGGAGATGAAGGTCACCACAAGTCACCGTTCTTGCTTCGCTTTATGAAGGGAGACGCCAACCAATAACTTTGCAAAATTTTGTAAGCCACAAAACAGTCTAAAATGGACATAAATTACACCCAAATTGCTCAACTTTTAGGCCACGAAACCCAATACTTGTATAAAGTTTTGCGAAATTGCTCTATTTGTGACTGTAGTTCATGCATGATACCGATTAGTACAAAAGAAAATGCATGCATAATCACGAATACGCCATACAGATGGAAAACTAATAATCTGCAGCAAAGAACTTCATTCTATATAGCCTTTACCAGAAACCATTGAAGATGTAGACCTTTACTTCATAAATCCGAAACCACGGTGTCAGATATGATCCGAAAATGTTGCATAAAGTCACATTTAATGCCAGGGAACAGAATTTCCTTGTATCAAAATGCTTTGTTATCTCAAGCGTGATAAATAACAACTTGCAAATTATTTGTCTAAGGATTGCTTTATGATGATGATGCAAACACCCGATTTGTTCAGAAACTTTCAGTCAGGACTCACAATGGTCACAAGTTCACCGAATGACTAAGCGTATGCATGCGGGAAATACGGTTTTCACCTTAGCACGCTTTCAGCAAACACTACAAGACGGATTTTACCACGTTCTATTTATACTCTTCGCAAGACAGAGACAATTACACAGAGGTAAAGAGAGGGCATAAAAGAAAAACTTGCAGTGTCGACAATCTTCGAAAGCAACCATCCATACTATATTAAGCTTACTTACTGGCAGAATTAACTGAATTTACATAACAGCGCACACTATGATAGACATTGTGGAGCATTGACAATGAAGCTGGTACAAAAAATTAGCTATCTTAAGAGAAGTAAGAACTCTTTCGATGATAAGACATCTTAGTTTCAAAACAGCCTTCATCTGTTACAAGGCGCTTTTCATTAGCATGCTTTAGCACAACAAAACCTCGGTGGTCCAGTGATATCCCAACGGAATATCCCACATAAAACTTGCCAGACAAAAAAGTACTTACCCAGAGTAACACTCAAGCAAAAGAGGAGCAAAAAAACCTTCAACATCTTGTACTTTTTCACTTTTCTATAGCCTTGAGGATGTTTGAGCACGATGCAGTTGCGAAAGGACCAAAGTTCCGCAAAAACCGTGATGTCAAGTGTGGAAGTCACATGACAAACACGTCTACCCACAGTGCAACTCGGCTGGGCGGAAGCAAAAACTAGATGGCGAGGGATATTAGTAGTACTGGCAAAAGAATCATATCTACAGTTTGTTGCGAGTAATGTATAGCCTTTTAAACCCAACTAACTCATGTCTCCTAGCTTGAGGTTACACAACACCTTGAGAGTGCTATAAAATCTAACATTTCCTCCCAAAATGAAAAAAAATTAAAACGCGCGCGATTTATTTTAAAAAGTGGACCAGCTCCACAGGTGATCCCGAATGTTCCGGTCGGAAGAAACCGAAACGGACCTTTCCATACTGATGACTTCCGACTGAAGTTTCCGGACCGGAATCTTTGGCATAGTGGAAAGCACTGCAATGTTGGAAATCAGCGCTCGCACGCTCGCCATATGAAAAGCGTCAGCCGAGTACAAATCATCGCTGCCTAGCCCGAATGGCGAGTACGTTCGCTTTTCGTTTTTGGAAAATTGTTTAAGGCGGGGGTAAACGTGAATTTAAGTGAAATTTTGGTAAGTTTAAAGAGAGGTTGAAAGGGAAAAAAAGGGTTATAGAACACCACCAGACAGTTACCCGACCGCACAATGGCACCCCAGGTTGTTGGGCAACTGTTTGGAGTGTATCTACCAATTTTTAATTTCAAACTCTAATTTTAAAACAACAACAAATCTTCCAAATTTCCTATTTCCATCAATTTTACTAATCCTTTGAGAAAAAACTATTTCTCTCCAAATATACCTAAAAATCCCCCCAAAATTTACAAAACAACCCAAAACATAGATATGTGAGATGAGCAGAGAGATTCTTGATTGCTTGAAACGTAAACAAGATATTTGCATTAAAAACATAATACCCAGCCAAAATACGGCTTTCATGTTTACCCCCGCCTTAAGCTTGATTACTGATACCCAGCTCCATTTCATTTTCCATTTTGGCTAGAAGATCTCTAGACCAGTGCTTTTTATTACCCTTTTCAGCTTTCTAGATGCTCAACTCGGCGTGATAATTAACATAACGGTTACACGTGTATGAAGGAGATACTGTTGGTCTCTAGTTGAGCCAGCAGCAATTAGCGCATGAGAATTGAAGATGGCGCACGAGAGGAACAAGGATGTTTTCTTGCTAAGAAATGAATCTCGCGAAGATTCATCAATAGCCCGGATCAAGCAACTGTTTTGAAAATGAAAGTACCTCCCTTGTATTTATCTTAGGGGTTTAAGGTCTTTTGGTGTAATTTTCAGTCTTCCACGCGCCGATAAGTTGTTTACTCCACTCACCATTAGTATATACCACACAAGTGAATAGTACTTTTTGCGCACGCTGATTGGCTAGCTCGGGGGTGATTAGCCAAGTATTATTCACCTCCGAGCAGCCGAAGAAAAACAAAATGGCTACCCGTTTCGCTTTGTCGGTATATTTTCACAAATAAAGTTATTCTTTGGTCCGCTAGTTACTCAGTTTGTGTGGTATATACTAAAACAATTAATTATTCACCTCAGTGTATTCACCTCAGTGTCCGCTTCGCGGCTCGGTAAATATCCACCACTACTTCGGTAAATAATTGTTAAAATTATTATACATTGTACTCGCTATCAGCATTCTGATTGGCCAAGAGCCCCCTGCTTATTTTGAAAAATCACGTTATTTTGTGGACAAGCATGATTATAGTATAATCTGCTATGCAATTTAATATATCTGGAGATTATACCGTGCACAGTGCGCACCTTTGGCTAAAGAGCGCGAGTGATGCGGCCGCTTGGTGCGTTTGCCCTTGTATTCAACCTCGTTCCCAGGGCTTTACCCTTTGTGAAATTGGAAGGGGCAGGAAAAGGCCCTGGCATCGGCCGGTCACGTGTCCACTTTACACCCTGAGGTCTCGGCAAGTATAATCAGAATAATAATCAAGTGTAATCAGAATAATCATGATTATTCCGGATATCACAAAAACCGAATCCACTTATTGTTTAAAATTTCTGCTGTGATATAGAATAAATTTTTCGAGTAGGAAATCGCTGAACTGAATTGTTTCCGGCATAGAACTGTAATTTGTTTCAAGAAATAGCGAGGAAAAACACAGGACTAAGCCAACTCAAGAAAATTAAGGTCTGGCTTTTAAAACTTGTCACGAGAAAAGTTCGGGGTCGTCTAATTTTTTTAAGCATTCAACGAAGCACCTTATAATCTTTGGAATATCTTTATGAGCAAGAAGTTCGGCTCATATGTTGTCACGTGACCTGTCAGGGCTATTTTTAGCTCAAATTTCTTTTTAACAAAATGGCACTTTTTACAGCATTTAGGAAGCTGGCGTTAGATTTTTTATGTTAAGACTATTAGGTACTTTATTTCCCTGCCCGGACTCGTTGAGGTTTTTGAATATTATTATTCACTTCTATTGGCGGACTAGGCACTAGTAAATAGCCTCCATTTGGTGTGGAAATATTTAACAATTATTCCATGAGCCCGAGTTGGATATGAAGTGATAAAAGAAAAACCAACGAGCGCGTAGCGCGAGTTGTTTATAATCACTCCATATCCAACAAGGGCGAATGGAATAATTGTTTTAGTAAATTCTCAAACCGGGTTTTGCCGCCGATTTTTATTTCGGCCATTATAGAGGGCTGAAGTTGAAAACTTCGTGCAGAAAATTTTTAACTTGGCGCACTATTTTCCATATGACGTAAAACGCCTTTTTCGCTCATAGTCGGAGTTTTTTAGCCAATCAAAAACCTAGAAATGCAATAGTCGGAGCTGAGAATTTACTAAATGATATTTGTCCGCGGACATTATCTGTTCCGAAAAGAGAAAAGTTTTCCGAGAGTCTAGCGGTGAAATGTATGGAGACCAGTAAGGAGAATTTGTATGTTGAACTGAGGATCACAGGGAAAGGAAACTACACCTTGCATTATCGCGTTAAATAGCTTAGGGCGAGACTTGCTCAGGAGAACGCGGAATGTTTGAGACAGCCAAAAAAATTGTTTGCCTTGCACACCTTTTGAAAACGAATGACTGCTTAAGCGTCTTGTTGAAAACAATGACTTAAAGGAACTACATTACGGTTGGCGCATCTTGAAAAGTTAAAACTTATTTTTCCACCCCCTGTTAAAGATGATTTCCAGTCTGTGCTGCGCAGTCTCAGCACCCTAATGTTTATAAACATTGTCAGTTCCCACTCGATGGAATGCGAATCGATGTTAATCGCTACGAACCACACACGTTATCTTTGAGGCCTTTCAAGTTCTTTTTCCAACAGCTTCATTGATTTTTACAGCTGCGAAGTTGTTCCATCAAGTGATACGAGAAAGTACGAAGCATAACGCTTTGACTTCTTTCGCAGCCATGATGGCGGTTGTTTTGAAACGTTATTTACTTCATGTAAGCAGTTACGAAAAATTTACAACTTGTGATTTCTTACATGAAACAAAACAAAAGACGCAAACAAACTCTCGGGAGTGGGCAGTACGAACTGGAAATCATCTTTAATCTTCTTCATCCTTAACCATCCTTGCTTCGAATTCTTTATGGTCTATCATTATATTTTTCGCGTTTTCCTAGCTTAGTAAATTAATATTTTCAGGTTTCCTTCAATTTAAAGGCAATTTTGTGCATGGACAAAATAACCAAAATAACCAGTCCTTTGCAGGTTTGCCGTGTAGCGTACAGCTTTTCTGATCCTCGATGCCTGTGAAATTACGAATTGGTTGACGCTTGGTAGTTGACGCTTAGTGTTCGCCTATGGAGTATGGAGTCGTACATGTGCGCAGGAGTCGGAAGAGCACGGGAGGAGCAGAAGTGTTGCTTGAGGGTACTGTTAGATGCACAGTACACCTTATGGCTTTCTATTATTTATTTACGAAAATAACAGCTGTAAATTACAGAGATTCCCTTCACAAATATACATTCCGTTACATTATAACCTTGAAACTGTTGTATTTCATCTTTTTCGATTACTTATAGTCAAAATGTTTCAAATTTTCAGATTTTGATACAATCGTGGAATAATAATAAAATATTTACCCGTTGGCTCTTTATTTAGGGTCCAGGCACTAAACCCGTTAACCATTTACTAAGATAAAAGTGAGCTTGGTTTTGCATGGTAATGAAATATCTATATGTAAAACTCATTTTGATGTGAAACACTTTGCAACCACAACTCATTTTAAAATGGAAGGAAAGCTTGCAAATGGCCTATTGAACAGCTTGACTTATTTGAGTGATTTCATGAAGGTCCACGAAGTCAGTGCAAATGAAATCAGATACAATTCAATGCTAATAGCCCTTTTCACGGTTAACTTTTCTCGTTTGCATCACAATATAATCTAGCATGTATGTGAGGCAATTTCGGGCTATTTTGTAGTTTTAGCCCGAAATTGCCTCGCATCCACGTCGGATTACATTGTAATGCAAATGAGAAAAACTAACCGTAAAAAGTGCTATTCCATTGCTGTCTTTTGCTCAGTCTTGGCTTTTTTCCACATATCACAATATCGTTCCCAGGGTCTCTCTTTCACACATCATGTAAACAAAAAGCCGTGTCATTGCTTTCTTTGACATCAAACTACAATTATCTATTATTGGCGATTTCTCTTGTTAAATGAAAATACTGCAATTTTGTACAAATGAATGTCTTAAAAATACCAACACTGCACAATTTAGTTTGCAATGCTTTGTAAAGCTATGCGGTAAAGAATCTAAAATTACCCCCAACAAAAGAAGCAAAATACATTGAAAGCAACATGATACCAAACAAAAATACAGTGAGTTATTCAATATTTTCTGGGTAAAATCTTGACCACTTGATTACTGCACCTTGGACTCCAAAATTCAAAGCTCAACCAACAAATGCTTTTTTGCTACTGTCAATCAAATGTTTGGTGGCTCCTCCCAGGTTCTGACTATGTTGTCTGAGCTGTGCTCAATGATTTGATTACTGTGCACTCGGCAGTGGTTGGACGCTGGCAGGAGGCGCTGAACATTTGATTGATGATAGCGAAGAATGCATTTGTTGGTTGAGCTTTGAATTTTAGAGTCCACATGTTGTTGAAAGGTGCAGTAAGGAATGGTAACACTTTAAATAGCATGTTTCATTTTTTTTAAGGGGATAATACTTTTATTAATGCAAAAATTACGAAATTTGTGTCATGACATCAAGTCTTTCAGTAAGAACAGATTGCCATTGATTAGAAACACTAATGAAGTTTTTGAGTGATTGATTGGATGACTGATTCAGGTAAATTGAACATCTATTCTCATAGGCACACAATGCATATAAATGAATTTAACTTCACCAGTCTTAATTCAGCCACATAGTTCATTTACCTTTCTTTAAAAAGTTGTATCCTCTAAATCTTTCAGGTTCATCATTTCCAATTCTGTTAGATCTTCTACATTCTTATCAAATTTGTTCTTTCTCAGTTAGCTATTAGCTGTGATGTCCCCTACAATTTAAACTGAGTTTGTGCATCAGAAAAATGACTAAAACATTTTGTGACAGAGCTACTTTAACCTTACCGAAAACCTTCAGTTGTCATAGATCTTCTCAATTGTGTAGTGATCAATATTCTTGTAATTGATTATTCACACCGCTGCCAATAATATTCATTATTTCCTTCTACCAAAATTAAAATCACATTTTTTCATAGCCAGGTTTCTTGCAGCGACCCACAAAATACGTAATGATAAGTATGACGACTAAGCCAGCCAACACACAACCCACAGCAGTTGGTACAACTGTGTCGACTGGTTCGGCAGGATTTCCATTGGTACTTGAAGAACAAACATCCGCTGAGAAGCAAAAAGCAAACAATCACTCAATTTAAGTCAATTGAAATTAAATTCACTAACAATTCAAAAGAAACAGATCCATTATAGGCACTAGTCATGCCACAAGAAAGCATGGTTATGCAGAATATGCATTCAGCAATTTTAGGCCTTATGCGCCTACTGGTGCACATAGATTGGATGATGATGATGAATTTTTACAGAACAAGCATTCTGTAATTTTGGGATGTTGTAATCATTGAGACATTGAACAACTTCCCAAAATAATTGCACAAGGGCACAGGGACTATGAGGTGGCGCAAGTACTCCCCCCCCCCCCGTCCCACAGATGTGGCCCAGGTTTGATTCCAGCCAGATGCCATACGTGAGTTGGTTCTCGTCTTACTTTGAGGATTTTTCTCTGGCTTCTCTAGTTTCAGAAAACCAACATATCCAAGTTTCAATTTGAACTGGATTGAGGACACACATGTATTGTCATATACTTATTTAGTTTCCTTCTAAGCAACACTTACATGTATGCCTTCTTACCTTCACCAAAACTATCACCAAATGGCTGCACCTGTATTTTGTTCATGGTCACTGTTACTTGCTCCTTGCTTTTTAAGGCTATTTTCAGGCCCTCACTACACTCAAAGCTTTTCTCTTTGCTTGCTGTTATCATTAGCTTGCTGGAATCATTCTGCATAGCACTTACCATACTCTCTTCGAAAAGATTAGATGGCATGATATGAAAATCAAAATAAAGCAATCAACATTTATCTCAAAATATCAAATTATAGAAGCAGATTGCATGTGAATGTTTTGCTAGCAAACCATGGCACATACAACATGCTGACATAATTATAGCATACATGGTAGGAAATCCAAAGTATTGTGAGCAGCAGTTCCTGTCTTGTCTCTCAACGAGCAGAAAGAGAAGGGAATCTCTGTCTTGCAGGGTACAGGGCTGTGCTTTGGACATAAAATTTCAAAAACTTGATAGTTTTGTAGGTTCATGTGGAAATGTCCCCTTTTGAAATGTGAAATGTCTATTTTCTTTCCCGTGAATTGTGGAAGGGCATTCATATTGACACCTTCCTCTTTACCACCCCAATGCATAGCGAACAGTGAGGATAATGTTTCCTTTGAGCCTTCTGAGCTTGATCCACTGGAGTTTTCACCACCACCATCCTTTGGAAATATAAACCCGGTTGTTTTAAAAGTGCAAAATTCCTATTGATATCAAGGTCATTGGAAAATGAGCTTACCAAAAAAAAAAATGATTTGAAGCTCTAACACCTTACGGGTAAGGCAGAAACAAGCTGTTACATTTGGTTACTTGTAAGATCACTGACCTGTTCCATTCTTAATAGTTATTGTAAGGCTGGTCGTTTTCCATTTTTCTTCCACATTTGCAAATGCCATGGAAAGAGTCAGGCTGGTCATGGTGCCTGTTGAATTGGTTTTCCAAAAAAGAGTGACTGATGATGTTTCATCACCGCAGCTTCCATTTGAATACGCATTCGGTGGAACACCAAATTGAAGGGTCTAAAAAAATCAGAAGGTTGTAATCAGGGATGTCAATCAATACCAAGTAACAACCATTATATTTCTTTTTGATAAACATAACTGCGCCTTTCAATAACATGCAGACTCTATCAAATTCAAAGCTCAACTGACAAATGCGTTTTTCGCTACTGTCAATCAAATGTTCAATGGCTCCTCTCGGCTTCTGACTACTGCCGAGCGCGTTGTAATCAAATCAAATCGTTGAGCACAGTTCAGACAACAAAGTCCTTATTAAGGAAATTTCAATGTAGAAATGACATTTACTCGAACAAAAACGAGATTTAATTGAACCCACAACCCTCCATGATCTAGCTGGATGCTCTAACCACTGAGCTACTGGAGACTCTATGGTGAAATGTGGGTCTTTGACTGGAACCACATCGCACGGTCACACAGCCAAATGTAGCCAAATGTAGACGCTCTTTGGGCTCATCATGCAATCTTCCTCTCCCACGAATGTCTGCTGAAGCCAAGGGGATATTCCTTTCCCTTAGTTTGCTTGCGTCCCGGTTTGGACTCAAAGATCAGCTGGAGATCATGTGAAATTACTTTAGAGCCAATCGGCGTCGGCCAATTATGTAACTAAAAGCTAATAATAAACTGAACAGGCTCCCTTAAGGCTAGAAGTACAACTCAAACTGTTGCATTCTCACGTATGGCAACGTCAATGTTTTCAAATTTACTATGCAGCTTTTCTATAGCTAATCCAGTCCGTGTTCGTAGATCTACGAGCACTTCATCTTTTTCACAGTGTAATATTAAAACTATAGTTTCTCGATGGGGATTTAAACAGATTATCGTAACTGTCTCACACACTCAATGAAAGGACACGCTCAGCTGCACACTAGTATTTTGGCGCTTTGCGATCATTTCAAGTAGACTTTCGGCAGGCTTCCAGCATTTGATAGAAACCAGCCATGCAAATGATGTCCGTGTATGAACATGTCCATCCTTTTCTTCACGAAATATTCCATAGCTTCTTGCTGAAAGTGTTGCAAACCTGTTCGAAGGCCATGCAAACATCCACCATTCTTGCAACGTCGTGCACGAAAATTGATCAAGGTTCAAAGTTCGCTGCCTTGATCAGGAAGTGCGCTGTGATTGGTCTAATTAAACAACCCATTCGTTTCAGCAGACATTCGTGGGGGAGGAAGATTGCATGACGAGCCCAAAGAGCGTCTGCGTAGGAGACTAAGCCAAATGATGACTTGGCACATATGAACTCACTAACTGCATCGTGTAGTCACATAAAGGCAAATCAAAGATGCAACCAACCACCCTCCAAAGTGAGTATTATAAGGAAATTTAAATGTAGAAATGACATGTGCTCGGAAAAAATCTGAGTCCCAGATGGGATTTGAACCCATTTTGTAAAATGTAGTCTTCGCCAAAAAGAACAACATGCAGGCTAAGGTGGGGAATTATGCCATTACATGTAGTTTAGTTTACGGAAACGTTTCATTTGATCACCATACTCACTGTCTTATCCACTTGCACACTAATAGAACAAGACAAATCCAGCAAGACGCAAATTTTTTCATCTTTGTCAGATACATTAAAATGGCCTGTTGGTGGAAAAAGAGGACTTGGTGTGCTGTCATCACCAGCAATCAGTCTAATCATAACCAGACCTAGAAAACAAAAAGCAAAATAAACAAAACCAACAACATAGGAGACTACAATTGAATCACTAGAGTACCACAACTGCTGTTATAAGTTTGAAACTGAACTGTTAAGAAGTTTGTGTTATGAGTGTGACACAAACTTACTATGATGAAATATATTGTGGCTTGTACCATTTGCCAAGTGAAAATAATTTTTCTGAAATTTGTATGAACAACAATAGCATTGTGGATCAAAAAACTATCTATGAACCAGAATTTTTGCACTTTTCACTTGCAAAGTCAACCTCCACTACCGGCCACCGTTTTTGGCCCTGATGGACAGTCTATAAATTCAGTATTATTTTCACCTCTCTATAACGGCCACCTCTCCACAATGATAACAGCCACTAAACCTTGTCCCAATCAGCTGAAATAATCTCTCTACAACAGCCATTAATCAATGGCTGACAAATGGTGTTATATACAAAACCCTGTTTTTGTGTCATGTCCATATGACGAAAGTTATGTGGACACCACATATAAGTTAGTCATCGCTAAATTCCTGTGTAACCATTCTTTGTGTTTCTAATGTAAGATTCCTGAGAAGGGTGGTCCTGAAAACTCATGGGTTACAATCAATTTTGTTTATGAAAGACAGGCATAAAATGTTGAATTCACGGCAGTTTGTGCTATTGATTTTGACAACTACGCTGTACAGGTTCAAGACACTTTATTCATTCCTTTCTTAATCGAGGCTGGCATGAAGACCAGGAAGACCTTGGAGATGCAATCATTTGTGACAGGCTGTTTTTAGTGTTTTATTTTGTGTCCAAGCCCATGGTTCACACAACTCACTCACAATTTAATCAATTTTGACAACAAATGACAGGCTAAAACGTTGAAGTGACGGATTTTAGTCACGCAGACAAATCTAAAGACCACAATGAGCAGATTAAAAACTAACAAGTATGCCTATTTTCTAAAAATAAACAAACAGGCATAAATCACAAAAATTAATTGTTAAATTAACAATAAATATTTATGACCAATATTTCACTGTATATATACCACCATGGGTCAGATCAGGGCATCAGGCCATATCAAATTGCTTTCGTAACGCGAACAAAAGTGTAGCACTTGTATTCTGTTAACCTTACATTTTGTTTTTAGCGTGAGAGAAGCCGTTACATAGTCTAAACTTTGATGCAAATTACATGCGAATTACCCAGAATTTATTCTTACCGACTAGTTTTTGATTCCTCTGAAACCAGTATCATTTCACTCCATGAAATAGAGCAACAAACAACAGATTTAAGTTTAAAATTATCTTATTAACTACTTATTAACCGAAAGTGAGGTCTTTACGGGAAAATCTTGGACTGAGACCTTGCTGTATTGACCGAGCAATAGCGAGGTCAATACGGCAAGGCTGAGGTTTGAGATTTTCCCGTAAAGACCAAACGTTCAAGGTTAATAAGTTGTTTATATATGACTTTTTGCTTGGGTTTTGCAGGCCCATAATCGGCCCGTGGGCATTACGGGAGAATAATGCCCTAGTATTAGCCAATAAGAGCACGCGTTAGATCAGCTACAAACCCAAGTTATATAATAAAAAAATTTAATACAGAGCTGCATATAAAACGTTCCTGAAATGGAGGACACAGAATTCAAACTGTGTGACAATCTGTTTTAGAAAACCATTTTGATAAAAGGTTATAAATACTGAGGTCTCAAAAAATTAAATGTAACAGTTACCATAACGTAATGAAAATCTAGGGAACACAATGAGCCAATTAAAAACTCATATAATGCGCACTTTTGGAGAGTAAGCAAACAGGTAAAAATTACAAAAGTTGTCAATAACGGTTGAAACAGGCCAGACTGAGGTAGAACTAAAAATGTATCCTGTCTACTTGATCTAACATTACGTTTGCATTATACTTCTTTGGTTTGGCAGTGGACTTCTTCACACTAAACAAGTGACCTGACGCAGCCCAAGTAGGGTCTTGTAAAAGGTCACCAAACCTTTATCCGTAATGTGCATCATTGGTCTCTGTTTCTGTTTTATTGATACATGGTATATAGTACCAAGAAATTTGCTCCACCCTAAAAAGGTGTCACATCACACCCCTACCTCCCCATATCGGTCACCTCTCTTCAATGGCCACAAGATCGGTGTGCGACACTTGCAGACTGCAGACTACAGACTACATTTAGGTCTAAATAGCACTCTGGTTAGCCTGAATAGCACTCAGGTTAGCCTGAATAGCACTCAGGTTAGCCTGTTTACGGTTAGCTATTGGTAATGGAAATGGAATACAATATTTTAGTGAAAAAGTCTACAGTTTGCAGTCTGCAAGTGTCGCACACCGCCACAAGATGGCCGTTGTAGAGATTCCACTGTAAATGGAAAAAAACACCACGCGTGACTCAAACCAAAGTCCACCCGCTAAAGGAATCCTGCAAACAGATATTCGCAAAAACGAATCTAGCCTGTGAACAAACTTTATCTCTCGATCTCTTGGGGGTAGTTCGCTTACCCAACAAGAGACCTTGCATGCTCAGAAGCTAAGACAAAATTCTGCGCGTTACGACAGGAGCTAACAGGCCGGAAAATCGTTATTTACAAGCAAATAGCGCCACATTTCACAAGAACGTTTTTTTTTTTCAGCCAAAAAAATATCTCAGCATCATATGTAATTCTGCAAAACAAAGAGTAAGAAACTCATACTCACCGACAATAACATAACCATACAACGGGAAATAAAATATGGTCTTCGCAGTCATGATGCAGATGTCTTAAACAACGGCGTGATGGCAAGCTCTTCGAGAAGATTTAAGCTTAATTCTCGTTACATCAGCTACTATTAAACAGTCTTCTGGTGAGAAAACTGAAACACTGCAAGATTTAGAAGATCTTTGTCTCACTCTAACCGGTGTTTTTTCTAATGCGATCACAGCATTTCCAAAAGAGCATTCAAGTGAACCACGCTTCTGCAGACAAACAAAACAGACCTGTCCCAGACAGAAATGAGCACGTGATAACGGAGACTTCTCAAACTCAGTCGGGTGGTGCAGGGGTGGCGTGATTTGGCGTAAGCTTGGGTCGGAGGTGGTGTTGTGAATTGCTTTGTTATTTTGTCAGAAATAAGATTCT
This sequence comes from Micromussa lordhowensis, assembly GCA_964020085.1. Lineage (NCBI taxonomy): Eukaryota > Metazoa > Cnidaria > Anthozoa > Scleractinia > Lobophylliidae > Micromussa > Micromussa lordhowensis. The sequence continues at coordinate 133,340 of CAXHUQ010000101.1, read as the reverse complement.
GAAACATGGTATAGTAGCTCTCAGCTGATCTCATTGTATTATTTACTCATTTTGTACAATAAATGGAAAAAATGTCAATAAAAGAATGCAAAGTTTATTGACAAATTGACTTACTAATCTGCTAAGCTTCTACACTTAAGATCAGGGGTGACACAGACCGAAACCAGAAAGGGGGCGGGGGGGGGGGGGTGATTGGTACTGCACAGATTATGGTTTTTTGGCCTTGCTTTCCTGAACAGAGTATACAATTTTTCTTGCCTCTGTCCTAAACAGGGTATGGCTACACAATCTGTACCAGTTTAGCCTTTCAGTCCCACACGCTAGTGACAAAGACCAAGTCAGTGAGCGAAGCGATCTTGCTCTGGTGTGGGAGGAGTCTGGTACAGAAGTGCAAGCAAGTGAGTGTGCATTTAGCATCGTCCTAAACAGGGTATTAAAGTAGAGGGTGTTGTCCTGCACAGAGTAGGGTTTTTCAAGTATTTTTGTCCTAAAAAGGGTTAGGATTTCAAACCTTATCAAAGTGCGTACTGTGGACTTAACATTTCACTTAATACAGATTTTGCGGTTCTTGTCTTTTGATTTGATCACAACACAAACCTGTCTTAACAAATTATCAAAACCATTTATTTGCTTTTTCATAATGGTTCAACATATAGCAAAAAAACAGAATAACAGTTTTACAAAGAGTGAAAGACAGGAGTCAACCGGCCACTAACTTCATTGACCCCTTCATGCTATGCATAAAGTTAATTCGCTTTATTTACATCATGTTTGACTGCATATTTTTAAGTCTCAAAGGAAATTATTTACAAAATATATTAAATTATTCTGCTTCTTCAT
>CAXHUQ010000101.1:115000-127500 GCA_964020085.1 Micromussa lordhowensis | reverse complement strand
CATTGATCATGCCAAGTTCTATAAGAATCCATTGTAACGTCACGAAAATATGGGACCCTAAACTTGAGAATGTTTACAACTTAGAAATGAATGCTGGGGGGCAACACTAGCCTCCTGGCATACATTATTTTCTTTGTAATATTTGGCGAGTTTGGGGTCTCATTTTTTATGCATTTCTAATAGATTCTTATGAAACTTCATATATGTACTAAATTCAGCATGATAAATAATTCATTGATCTTTGAAGGTGGTTTTTGTTTGTATGAAAAAATACAAAAAGTTGTTGATATTAAAAAGGTCCATTGGTGTGTCCAGATTTTGGTATTTTAACAAGAAGTTGAAAACAACTTTTAACCGCGCTTTTAAAATTGAACTGTTTTCTAAGTATTTAGCAACAGCGTTTTGCGAGTAAACATTACCCATTGGAAACAATAGAGATTGCGTGATTCAAAGTAAGCTCAGTGCCTGGATTGAAAGAGTTTTTATTTCACATTCTTTGCATAGCGTGGTTGCGTGATTGGTAATCGGAGATTTTTGTTTACCTCGCTAATTCGCTAACTAGACAAAACTTTCCGGAGGGGAGGTATGACGAAAAGAGCTGAGAAATGGCCTGTAATTGGCTGATGATGACATCAGTCGGTGACGACATTTGGCCGAGTGGGAGTTTGGCCTGTGATTGGTTGATGAAGACATCATCCGCGGAGATCTGCGTCTGGTGACACAAAAACGAAAAAAAAAAAAAACCCGTGCAGAGCAAGAACCGCGCTCGGCCCATGGCCGCACGGTTAACTATGTCATTCAGCTCAGAAGGTTTATTCTCCTTAGTAAACACCCAATCTCTGTTTGTGCCAGTAAAGAGAATTTAGTGTTAAATGTAAAAATGAGAGAAAATAACAAACAACTGTTTCAATCACATTAGACTTCTCTCAGATCATAATTTATTTCAAAATAAAGCTATATTTTGCTTTCCTTTTCTCTGTGAAATATATTGACACGTACAAAAATAAATGATAACAAATAGAAGCTATCTCCAGGCGTTAATCTTGGCTTGTTTCCCAGCGGGAGCAGGCTTTGCTTTGGTTTCTTTACTCTGCTGTCCAGTTTTTGTTGCAGGCTTAGTAGCTCCATCTTGCACCCCAGGGTATCTAAGGGGGGGCCCTACATGACTTGATGCTTGTTTAACTGGCTGTTTGTGAGCTTTTGTCTGGCCTGGTTGCTCAGTAGACTTTGTAGCCTGGCCACCTGGTGGGACTATAGGGTGACCACTTACAGAAGGGCCCTGGGTTTGACCACCTTGGACCTGTAAAAAGAGAATAATAAGTCCCGTAATAACTTACTGTTTCAATGAACCTGCAACTGTGTTAGAGATCAAGCTGTTTTGTTCTGATGCAAAGAACTATACCAGGTGTTATTAGTCCAAGAAATTAGTGACTTGTGTGTTCTCACCTGTCGTTTGTGAAAGTTAGTGTCCAGACTTCTTCTTGCCCTGTTACCTCCCATTTGTTGTTGTCTATGAGAAGCCTGGGGAGGAGAGTCCCTCACATTAGGCCCAGGCCCAGACACATGTTGCTCATGTGTACTGTGGCTCTTTGTGCTGACTGGGTTTAGTCCTGATGAAGAAATGTTACCTAATGGACTGATGAAAGAGAAAATAGAGCCTTCAAACATCCCATAAAAGTACTAAGGGTACATGACACTCACTGGCACTTGGAAGTGAAAAGCTGACCAGCTTGAGCCAGTCTCAGAGACAGAGCAAGTGGTTTTTATTAAGTTTTGTTTGTGAATGAAACTCAGTAGACTTTGCAACCATTCAAATTAAAGCAATTTATTGAGCAATACTTTATTGTGGTATTATGCTGTTCAAGGCGGTTCTGACTTCTCTGGATGAAACTATTGATACTATTTGACTGCTCAAATGAAAGCTATTGATCAGCAACTTACCAAATCAAATTGAAAAAAAAACTTCTTAATTTGCCACTCTTGGGAGTGAATAATGGCTAAGAGTGTGCCGGAAATATGCTTGCATCGAAGGAAGCAGCTGTCTTGCATAGCAACAGATTCATTGACTAAACTTCAACACAAAGGTTCTTGAGTGCAGTTCAAATGCACATCATAATAATTCCAGAACTCTCAATTTGTAAATGCAAGTTTGCATTAAGCAGTAGCTGTTTCAAAACTACTCACTTGTTTTGAACACCTCTGAGATAAGCAAAGAGTTGCTCTGCTGTAAGTTGTGGCTGACCTGGCCCGGAGAACAGACCAAGCATTCTAGACAACTGGCCGACCTGTTGAGGAGTTAGAACCCCTGGGGGTGGGGGTTGATCATCACTGTCTCTTTCTCTCCGGGGTGGAGTATGTGGGGCTACTTGAGCTAGTCTTGCATGGGGCAATTGAGATGGCATCTGTTGACAGCAAAAATGCAGACAAACTAATTTTTAGTAAAGGTTACAGACGTGGTCGACATAGCAGTGATAGTTTGCAGAAAAAAGTAGAACCAACCACTAGGCTTCATAAGTGGATCTCTTTGTTTTCAAATATTCATGCCCAAAATGTTGTGATCATGTGATGACTTATTTATTCTCAAACTGGCCAAGTAAGGTTTGAAATATGTCACAACGCTGTACAGTACAAAGTGAAAAAGCACGAACACAAGAATTATTTGTGGAGTGTTGTTGAATTGCAAGAGAAAACAAATCTGATTGGCAGTGGAGAATTAACCATGTCAAAGTCAAATCAAAAGTGCTCATGTCTTTTATTCGTATGGTAAAATGTCGTAAAATACACTTTGAAATTCTCAAGTTTTCCACATCTTTTTTTAAAATTGGCTGTTTCTTTTTTACTAAAGATTTCAATTTCTTTACCACTGCCAGACATAACAGTGCAGAGTTATTTTTTTTCATGCACACATGCATGTACAAGATTTCACTCTTTTGTGAGTCAACCTGCAAACATGTATTTGCGTAATATCCAAGCCAGAGAAGTGTACACCTGTAGAGATATCTGGGAATTACAGCAACCCCTCTTTAAGTAATATTTTATATATCAAACATAAAAGACCAAGAAGAGAGTTGAAAATACAACACATAGCAGATTATTTTCAACAAACTTTGGGGTCTTTGGAAATGTGGTTAAACAAGGTCTTGAATTTTTGATATATCTTCTCAATCAAAACTAAAACTAAGGAGAAAACACAGAAATGAAATCATAAAAATCTATGCTAATTACGATCAGATATCCAGACACCTTCACCTTGTGATTTCCTTTGTTTAAACTTGATGAATTATTAATGAGTTTGAGAAATAATGAGATCATTTCTCAATTACAGTTTATAATTGAACCATTACCTGACTTGAAAAACCAACGTCTCTCCTGGCTTGCACTGGCATGCTGAACACGCCTGGTGTGACTGTGGTCTTTGTGAAGGCAGGTTGTGTTGGTTCTCCTTTATGTTTAACTTCCTGTACATGTGGAATGAGTATAACATGAGAAGACCCTGCTACAATGATTTCTCTGCTCTACCATGTTTAACCAGAAAAGCTCAAGGTGAACGCTGACTCCACAAATCAAAGATTTTGATTTGTTTGCTTTTAAGTGTTATAAATGTCAGTGCCTTCCAGCAAAATCTTTCAGAATGACCATCATTATCAGTTGCCTCTAGCATAAACATCAACAGTACTTAGGAGTACATCATAAACATCAACGGAACTTAGAAGTTAAATGTAATCTGCACCATTTATTGTTCTGTGCAAATTACAATGTTAATTCACGCCAGAAAGACTTGTTGAATCAACCACCTAACCAGGCCCTAACACTTTATAAGTAGCTATGGGAATATCTTTTCAAAAATATATAATTAAAATATTTACACTACCTGGTAGGAGTGACTACTTGAGCCTGTGGGTGGGTAGACTGGGGCAGTCACATGTCTTGGTTCAAACTGATGTTCTGATTGGATGGGAGATATGACTCCTGATGACGAAGATCCATCTAAGATTTATGAGGAAAAAAATTAACAGCCCATCACAAAATTGTGAAAGCATAACAGGACTGGAGATGAATATCCAAATTCATTTGATAAATAGATAACATAGTTTTTTCTTGTGTGTAATGCTGCCAAATGATAAGCCATACTACCATGTTTGCGAGTTTTCAAAGTGGTACAATGACAAACTTGACATGTGCAAATTTCAACAAACTTCTCCAGCTTTAAGAAAAAATGATGATGGTACATTTTTAATGAAAAAATGGTGACTAGACTAGACTAGCATAGTTATCCACGAGCCAGTCCGACTGTGAAATGTAAATTAAGAAATAAAATGAACGTTAATTCTTCATGCCAAAATCGCTTTAAATGCTGTAATTTACATGATCTTATTTATATTTTCCTTGATAATGGGAGTCATGACTACTCCCAAATGTCAGATTTTATTGTTCGTTTTTACCGTTTTGTCTTAAGAAATCTCTTTTAATACAGTTGATTGATTAATTGATTGATTGTTATGCCCGCATAGCTGAAAATTTACAACATTTAATATTAACACGGAGCTTGCTAAAAGCCCCTACTATAAGCCTGGTGGTTTTTTAGAGGTCTCCTGGCTGCCTTTTGTTATTGTTATTATTTTTTATCATAAGATAATTTACGGTGTGGCATATAAAAGATGATGAAAAAAATTGCAAACATTACTATTTTATAGTTTATGTATAGTGAGTTAAAGTTAAGGAATGCACAAACCTCGCACTTCAGCAGTTGAAGGAATCAACATCAGGCCATCTGGGAGGTGGTCTTTTTCCTGCTGTAACATGACACAACAAAAAACTCGCTTTTAGGTATCTTTTTTAGTGACAAAGTTAGCATGTGTAGTGGTCACTATTAAGGTAAACAAGGTTTGCTACTGGTTTCTGAAGTGGATGTACATATAAGACTTATACTTCTGTAAATTATGTTAAAATTACCTCATAATGTTGATCTCCAGGTGACCTTTTCAGAAGCTGAAGAGAGGCAATAAAATAAAAACAATGCTGTGAGAAAAACAGCAAAAATTGAAGAACCTTAATTGAAGCATTTACCATTTTCACATAGTGATTCAGCTCTGCCTGGCGTGACTCCTGCTCTTGAAGTTTTTCTGAAATAGTATCCTCTGTCACAGCAGCTATAGGTGAAACGTGCCTGTTGATAAGAATATGCATAGATCTTGAATTGAAAATTCATGCAAAAATACACTCATCAAATAAGGTATAGTTTTCTGGTTATGACCACCTGGCCCTGATTGTCCAAAGACTGGATAATGCTATTCATCGGATAAATCACTATCCCGTAGATAAGCGTTAAACAAGGAAACCATGCTTTCCACTGGATAGTAATTTATCCAATGGATAGCATTATCCATCTTTTGAACAACCTGGGCCTGAGCTTGCCATACTCATTTAGGGCTTGTGACCTGAAGGAAGTTGGTATTTTGAAAGTACCTGGGATGGTAGCTTACCTTGGTTGATGTGCATCATGAGGGTACACTGACAACAGTGTGTTATCTGTCTCTAGTTCTTGTTCTAGTAGGGTTCTTTCCTTGTCATCAGTAGCATCGCCATTGATTACAGACTGTAACAAGAAGTTTATTGCCATTGTTAAGTAAATTATTTAAGTAAGGCCCACTTAAACTGCTGGGCTGAGAAAAACATTAATTGCAGAATTAAGTTTGTGAAAAGGATTGACTTTTAAATTGATTATTTCTCAGTACAACATATTTTACTTTTAATTATGAATTACCGGTAAGTTAAACCAGTTTGATGTGGATTGTCAAAAGGAACGGAGCCCCTGGTTTAAATGTTGAATCATGGCTTGGGCCAAGCCAAAGCTAATAAATGAATAAACTGCAAATGCATGAATCCATCTTGACATAACAACATCGCTGAATTGTCTGAATAGACAATAAAAACTTGCCAGAATTACCTGGTGTGCACCAGCTGACAAGTGGGTGATGCATGCCCTCGTAAACCAATCAAAATTCACATAATATGTTTATTCTTCAACTTGTGCAAATACTGTAAGTTATTTCCTAGTGGAAGAACTGCTGATTGCAGCTTGGGGTTAGGACTGGAAAATTACCTGACCACTGATGATACTTCTGTCATTGTCAAGAACAGCACGAAGAGGGAAAAACTCATGAACACCAGACTGGTCATGCGATAACACCTCATGCCTTTCTGAATCACCATTCATGCTGAGATAACTTGTTGAGTACATTCCACTGTCAGTGTGCGAGGTATCCTGGGTTGCATTGTACACTGGTCTGGAAGATGAGTGCAGACTTGACAATGGTTTCTCTGGTATTTTCTGCTGTTGTTGTAGTAGTTGTGAGGATGGAAGCAGAGCTGTCATGATTGGCACTTTATCAGGCTGGTGTTCCATATCTTTTCCCCACTTGAAGGATAATGAATCTTTAGTGTTCTTCATGAAAGAACTGTGATGTTGGTTAAACTGAAAGGAGGATGTCTGAAAGATATCAAAAGAAATTCTGTGTGCTGAGATAAGCTTAGCTGGCTGCAGTATGTTCGATGATTCAAAATTACAAAGAGAGGTGACAGACTAAAGACTGAAGCGATAAGCTAACTAATTAAAAAAAATCAACAACATTTCGACCAGCAACATTTCGACCATTCGACCTTCATTTTCAAGTTCGGTAGAAGAACAACATGAAAATAGTCCAGAGGACATTGCAAAGAACTTTAGAATTCTCAAGAACTGCCAAAGCAAACTTGACTGTCTGATTTTTGAAATGCTTCACTAGAATTTTAAAGCCAAAACTCAACAAACAATGCGACTCGCTCCTCGCAAAAGAAAATTCTCTCCACTTTTTTTAACTTATAATTATAAATTTATTATACATATATTCTACCACAATGCTGCATACACTGTACCATGCGCATTAATCTTTTTTGACTTGTATCACCTATTGTTAAAGATACATACTTAAGTGTTTTAACCATATACTTATGCATGTAACTTTATTCTTCTACCAAACTTGAAAATGACTGTTGAACAGTCGAAATGTTGATTGCTAATAGCGTTAATTTTTATCACAAAATTAATTAAACAGACATCCTTTAATAGCTACATGTATGAACTGCAAACACTGACCACTGGTTTTTGACAGTGTTTTTGACATTGAAGTACTACTACTGACAGTCTGTCAATAAGTATTTACTAGGTACACTTAAACAGCATCATTGGCATTGTACTTATCTATAATAATGAAATTATCAAAACCTTAAAATGCTGTGCTCCGCAGTATTTTAAAAGTGACCCCCCCTGATGATACACCCACACGGAAAAGAGTGCTTGACTGTCATTCATCAAAGATAACAAGAATGATTGTCAAGATTTCTCTGACGATAAGAGTAATTTCTTTTTGATACTCTGCATGCTGGGCTACATGTACATTTGAAATTATAAATTAAATAATACAATTGAACTGAATTACCTGTTGTGTTCCAGATAAGCCGGGGGAAAGTGTAGAAGCACTAGAGTTCAACAGCTTAATGGCTTCATCACAATGAGCCTGCATCATATGCTGCAGGCGGACTGACAGCATTTGTCTGCAAAATAAAAAAAAAACATTTCTGTTCACTTACTGTTAGGGGACAATATTTAATCTGCTCACAAGACAACCATGTGTACAAACTCAAAGACATACACAATAATTTTAAGCATCCATGATATTTTACTAACAATTTTAACTGCACAGGCTCAAGATGGCAGTGACAGTAACTGCTACAACCCATGGCAAAAATATCCTCTGGACAATCTTACATTTTCACAATCAACACATTATAAATGTTGTACACAACAGGTTGAATTTAATCTGTTTAACAATATTATCTTACATCTAAATCATTATTTATGGTGTAAATACCCAAAACAGCATCAGAATTACCTTTCTTTTTCCAAGTACTGCCTTGTATTGGAAAGTGATGCCATCTTTTCTTGAAAACCACTTATTCTAGAAGAAATATCAGCCAAACAGCAGGATTGTTTAAAAAAAAACGTCATACTGCTTGCAAACATTGACATAAAATTTGCCAAATATCGACAAACAATCAGTTTTTTGCTAGACTGTCTGCATAAACATCTGTAGGTTTCAATGTTAGACAATACAACACTGACTGTGCATACCTCTCTTCATATTCATCACTTGTAGACTTGAGTTTAATGTCCTTTCTTTTCAACTCCTGCACAAAAAATGTGTGTTAACTAGATAATGAAACTTTTTTCAGTTTACATACATAATGGATTTTGTAGCAGATAAACATCTGCTCAAAAACTGTTGCCGGAACTGTTATAATGGATACTATTACAACAACTTTCCTGCTTTTTTGATCAAACAATGCTAAAATTTTGACTGGGTACTTTAGCTAGCTCTTGCAATTCTGGAACACCAAGGTAATTGATATACCGATAAATGAATTGTTGAAGAGAGAGTAAATTGAAATTATTTTTCTCCGATTTTTCCAACACATGACAACAGAATTGAAAAAGTCTGGCAGACTTATTTTGCGGCCTTATGTATGGACACGCATGATGAGAATTGATGATGGCAGACTTGTTCAATTTGACATAGCAACCTTGTGTACAGTCATGTAGATGTAACTCCGTCACTTTAACTAAAATCTACTTTTTTAGCCTCAGTGCACTTGTATTTTAATAGACAGTATTTTCTGACAAAACTAGACCACTATCTTTGGGTTTTCATCAATGAAAATTTGTCTTCTAGTATTTGATTGATTTTTGAGTAGTGCCCCTTTTAAGAAACATACAAGTTTTGCTTCTATCTCAGCAATATCAACGTAAGTTTCCACAATTCCGAAAGTGTTAAAAACTATGTTCTATCTCGGCAATTTCAAACGTAAGTTTCCACAATTCCAAAAGTGTTAAAAACTATGTTCTATCTCGGCAACATCAAACATAAGTTTCCACAATTCTCTAGCTCTTTCCTTTTATTAGTAATGCGTCCTTCTACTCCTATGTTTTTTTTTATGTTCACTCAAACGAGATGGAGGCTAACTCAATAACCTCACGTTCTATTAGCCTCCATGCACAAGTTACTCTATACCAAATTGTCACCTTTAATTGTTATATAAATTATGTATCTTTTTTATGTGGTTAAATGTAATTTAAGCTAAGTTAAACGCGAAACAATGCTGGTCTGGGTTTCTCTTGTCTTGGTCATGCGCAGTGGTGGGAATCTGCGGGGGGTCGCGTGGTTTTACAGCTCGGGTTTTGAGGTCAACTCATTTGCTCGTGCACTTTTACCTTGTTGACAGTGCTTGGCGACTTTACTCCCCGCCCTTCCCTCCCCCTTTTCCGGTAAGTATGTGGTAAGTATCATGGTTCCACTGTCTCTTGTCAGTGTGACGGTGCCTGGTGGTTGCCGCTCACAGGGTTGTCTTGGTTACCCTACGCGCTCGGCTCCGGTGCTCGAGGCCCCACCATCTTTCCAGGCACCTTCCCCAAGCTCATCTATTGTTGATGAGTTTAACTTTTCTATAATATTGTAATTTCAAAAATGTAAGTGCAAATAAAGTAAAGTTGAAGTTGAAGTTGATGAGTACATCCTCAGCACCACAAACCTCATGAAATTTGGCGAGCTGTTGCTCAAGGTCTTCCTTGTGTTTCTTATTCATCTCTAAAAGCTAAGAAAAAGATCAAGAGCGTCACTTAAACTTTTGACAAAAGTAACCAGAGAGCATGGTTAATACACATTTGAAAGTAGGGACAAGTCCATCTTTCCTACTCTAGCTGTGCTTTCTAAATGGGAACAAGAACTGCAGTATGCAGTTGAAAACCACGCTTTAAAAAAACGTGGTTTAAAAAAACGCGGTTACTTACACTGTCTGCGAAACGTGACCCTCCTGCCCATCAGCAAATTTAAGAAAAAAGGAGTATCTGATTACATTCTTTGTGAGTTTAGCGTGACTTGTAATCGGAGAATTTTGTTTACGTCTAATGAAAAAATACCTTGACCTTTCAATATAAATTTACATATGGGTTTTTGACGAGCGCTAAGGCTAAGTTTTAACTTTTTTTCCCCAGAAAATTCCACCACTGCTTCTGGCGAACTATACATGATCTTACATTTATCACCATCAGCGTATTCCATGGCCAGACGTAATACCTTTTTAGCGCATTGAATATTCCCTTTGAAAGTGAACAGAAACAAACATTCCAGATGGATTGCAAAATGTTCTGTTTTGCATGCAAAACGAAAATACAGCTTAACTCTGGATAATTTCAGCCTTACTAGCCAGCAGCTGGTCCCAAATTAGATGCTTTATCCTTGCAAATGTCCCGACACCCATCGCCGAAGGATTTTGGCGCAAGTTGGACCAAATAAACATTTTCTCCATTTGGCCGCCATTTTTTTGTGTAAACAGTTCATTCGCTAACTTGAAAAAACCCTCCTGAGGGAGGGATATGACGAAAAGAGCTGAGAAATGGCATGAAATTGGCTGATGATGACATCATCCGGTGAAGACAATAGACCCTTCTCCAAAATGGCGGCCGAAAATTCAAATACGTTAGAATAAGCTAAAATTAAAAACGAATACCAGCACTAGAAAGAGCACCTTAACTTTAGTAAACCTGCCAAGTTTCAGCATTTCAGGTAAAATATTAGCTGAGAAAATATATGTTGTATGTATGACTGGGGGTATGCATTATGCATTATACCCCCAGTCATACAAACGTCTGTAAATTTTTCAATTTTCAACATACATTTTCTCGGCTGTTATTTCACCTGAAATGCTTAAACTTGGCAGGTTTACTAAAGTTAAGGTGCTCTTTCTAGTGCTGGTATTCGTTTTTAATTTTGACTTATTTAAATTTTCGGCGGCCATTTTGGAGAAGGGTCTATTGGCCGTGAGTGGGAGTTTGGGTCTGCTCTCCGACAAACTTAAAGCTAAAAAAAATAAATAAACTGAAGGCAGAGCAAGAAACCACCCAGCCTACGGCTGCATGGTTTAATCAGCAGATGCAATGCAACAGAGTGTGAGTAGGAGAGGACCCTAGCAATTTGAGTTTTTAGCACATTAAAGAAGTCCCACAGAAAGTACAACCAAGTACGCTAATTAAAAACTCGTTTCCTTCTTAACCAATACCTGTTTTCTGTGCGATTCTCTTATCTCTGTTTCTGTCTTAGACAATTGCTCATGTATGTCCTCCAACCGCTCAGTCATCTGTTAAAGGTAATTTTAAATGAAAAATACTTAAAAGTTAAAAGATCACTTATCACTTTAATTTTCTTTCTGATTAGAAGTGATTTCTACTTAGAAGTGATATTATTATAAAGAAGTGTTCTCTGTATTTAATTGGGCCATTCCAGAAAATATCCATACCTATACCACGGACGGCTTTTTGGATTTCCGAAGGGGAGGGGGGTTCACGATTATGGAATTCTGAGGGCATGGGGGGTATTTACGATTGGAAATCCGAAGGCATGGGGGGGGGGGGGGGGATTTCACAGATGGGAAGTGTAGAGTGAGTTCCTTGAAAATGGTATTGTTGTGGACTTTGGAGCTTGTAAATAAACCACAAACGTATGACCACGGAAGCAGAAGACAAGCATCGATAGATCAGAGGCGTGTTTATACTCGTAACTTATAGAAGTGTTCACAGTAAGACGTGGGTTTCTTGTCACATGAATAAAATCCGAAAATGTATCTTTCGGTTTGCAAATTTCTTGTTACTCAGTAAAAAACTCGAACCAGTCCCTCGCTTCCAAGGAACGCCTGCAAGATTATTGAGCATTCGGACCGTCGGAGGGCAATCAGGGAAGACTCGGGAGAACGAGGTCTGGTCTTCGCACGTTGCCAAGAAGAAACTAGCGGCTTGTGTTTTCTACATTTTCCTCGTGTTCTCAAATGCCCATCGTGTTTTATCACGGTGTACGATACGGCCTAGGCTTCTTCATTTGTGAAATAGATTATACTCGACCTGATCTTTTATCATGATACATTTCATGTACACTACATGAAGCATATGGATTGAGAATACTTTTCGTGCACACTACATGGCGTATAAAAGGACACAACGAGGAAGCAAGGGTATATTTGACCGCCGAAAGATTTTAACAGCCTGAATTTGAGCTATTTTGCTTTGTAAACGTCAAAACAACACAAGAAAACAAAGAGGAGGAAAATTACCGTACGTGGTGTTTATTTTTATAGCCAAATTCAGACTACCACAAGCGGTACATGTAGGTTTTTCTTGTCGCTGAAGAGTAAAGCTTCTCGCCTGGTGGCGCTACATCATGTTCGTTTGTTCATATAGGCGTTGCTAATTCGAAAATGTACTTCCAAAAAAAAAAAAAGGAATTTCTGAAAGGGAGGGGGGGGGGGGGGGGGTCACGATTATGGAATTCTGAGGGCATGGGGGGGTAACGTATTTTGGAATTTCTAAAGGCAAGGGGGGGTTAAAACAAGGAAGCCGTCCGTGGTTGGGTATGGAT
>CAXHUQ010000101.1:107500-110000 GCA_964020085.1 Micromussa lordhowensis | reverse complement strand
TTTCTGTTGTTGTTCTCTTTTGTTTGTATTGCCACCAAGTTTCATCTTAAGGTTCGCAGCTCGATTACCTCTTTTACTTTCAGTTAGTCTTAGTTCCCTTCCCGAACATCCTTGCCGTTATTCCAACTTTTGCAATCCGTTAGCGGTTATTAAAACTTGCTTTGCATTGTTGTTCATTTGGTCCTTCTTTCCTCTCTCCCCCAGCCAGTACAGTGTTCCCGCCCGTTTCGGCAGTTAGCCCTCTCAAAGTGGATGAATTTTCCCGGGAATTGGCCAGCCATCCTGACCAACAGAAGGTTTCCTACGTCATTGAGGGCCTCCGTCATGGCTTCAAATTGGGTTTCCAGGCCTCCCATAGACTTAGGCCAGCCAAAAAGAACAAACTCTCTGCCTTCCAGCATCAACAAGTCGTTGACGAGTACTTAGCCAACGAGGTAGCACTGGGCCGGGTTGTGGGCCCCTTTATTTCTCCCCCACTTCCCCATCTGCATATCAGCAGCTTTGGCGTAATCCCAAAACGAGGGCAGCCAGGCAAGTGGCGTTTGATTGTCGACTTATCCTCCCCCGGGGGTGCTAGCGTAAACGATGGTATTGACCCTCAAGATTTTACCCTCCAGTACATCACCGTCGATCGGATTATTCGGATGGTTGCCCACCACGGCCCAGGGGCTCTCATGGCTAAGTTCGACGTGGAAGCAGCCTATCGGAACATTGCTGTCCATACGGACGACCGCTCGTTGCTAGGCATGAAATGGCGGGGTCAATTTTTCATAGATCTTACTCTCCCCTTCGGTCTCCGCTCTGCCCCTTTCATTTTCAACTCCGTTGCTGACATGGTCGAATGGATCCTGGTAAATCGACATCAAGTACCTGACTTGCTTCATTACCTTGATGATTTCATTACCGCTGGCCCTCCTCAGTCGCCTCGATGTGCTGCAAACCTTAAAACCGCCATCACCGTGTGCAAAAGGCTGGGGTTGCCTCTTCACCCCGGCAAATGTGCGGGTCCAGCCACTTCGCTTACGGTTCTTGGCATTGAATTGGACTCCATCCAGCAAATAGCCCGTCTCCCTGAGCAAAAGCTGCTTGCACTAAGGGACTTGATCCAATCCTGGCTCCCACGTCGTTGGTGCAACAGGCGTGAATTGGAATCTCTCATTGGCCACCTGCACCACGCAGCCAAAGTGGTATGGCCTGGCAGAACCTTTCTCCGCAGGATGATTGATTTATTGTGTTGCTTCCGAAGAAGAGATCACCCCATTCGCCTTAATCATGAGTTCAAATTAGACCTCCAGTGGTGGCAGCAGTTCTTATCCTCTTGGCATGGTGTGGGATTCTGGCTCTTTCCCGGCATGTCAGCAGCCACGGATCTAGAAGTCACGTCCGATGCAGCCGGGTCCGTGGGGTTTGGTGCCTACTCCCAAGGCCAGTGGTTCTTTGGCCCCTGGGCACCATCTCAGGTCCATCAGTCAATTGCTTATAAAGAGCTTTTTCCAGTCGTGATCGCTGCTAACTTATGGGGTTCTCTGTGGTCCAAGAGGCATGTGCTCTTTCGTTCCGATAATGAAGCTGTCGTTGCTATCCTCTCATCCAGAACCTCTAAGGTCCCTGCCTTAATGCATCTTCTTCGTAACTTACTCCTTTCTGCGGCTCGCTGCGCGGCTTTACTTTCACTGCTATCCATGTACCTGGAATTGACAATAAAGTGGCTGACGCAATCTCTTGCTTTCGTTGGCAGGAATTTTGACGCCTAGCTCCAGAGGCTCACTCTACTCCATGCCCCATCCCTCAGCTCCTTCTGGACAGCTTGATACCTCCCTCCTAGAGGAGCGCTGCCGTTTCTTCCTCGTCCAAGGCTTGGCCCAGTCAACGCAGAAGTCTTACGCTTCAGGTCAGAGACGATTCTACAACTTCTGCCTCCAAGCAGGCAAACTCCACCCTACCGGCTCTCCCTGTCCCACTGATGAGTGGACGCTTTGTTTGTTTGTCGCCTTCCTTGCGGATTCCATCCAGCATTCTTCCATCAAAGTTTACTTATCCGCCGTCCAATCCCTTCACATAGAGCAAGGTTTTCCAGACCCGCTCCTCAATTGCCTTCGCCTCCGACGAGTGATGAGAGGAATCAAACGCTCCCAGGGCTCTTCAGAAGCTCATCGCCTTCCGGTCACCGATAGCATCATGCTGATCATTTGGCAATCCCTGGACGTCAGTTCGCATGACGATTGCATGTTCTGGGCAGCTTGCACCCTCGGCTACTTTGGATTTCTTCGTTCTGCCGAATTTACTGTGCCCAACTTAGCCAGCTTCACACCGGCTATCCACCTGTCCGTCGCTGATTTAGCAGTGGACTCCAGCAGCTCTCCCACCTGCTTGCGTGTTCGAATCAAGGCTTCCAAAACTGACCCATTTCGCAAGGGTGCCCTTGTGCATATTGGATGGGGAAAGGCTCCCTTGTGCGCTCTCCTTGCTATGCTGGCTTATCTCTCTATGCGGGGCAATG
>CAXHUQ010000101.1:75000-102500 GCA_964020085.1 Micromussa lordhowensis | reverse complement strand
ATAATAATAATAATAATAATAATAATAATAATAATAATAATCATGATATAAAAATAATCATAATCATAATCATGATAATTTAATAATACTAATTCATAAGGGGTGCATTTTCTATAATTTAATGAACTCAGTTGGCCATAAATATTACATATGAAAAATTGTAATTACATTTAAAAAGATAAACATAAGTTGTAAGCACCAACCTTATCAAGTTGTTCAATCATGGCATCCTTCTTTCTTTCTGCAGACACAGCCACTGCTAATTGCTGCTGCAGCTCAAGTAACTGTAAGCACAGGATCACACAAAATTAAATTTTGAGACTGTCTCAGAGTTGTCACTGAGACAATCACTAGTCAAAGAGATCTTAAATATTTTGTGATTACACTCGAAGCAATGGCAAAACACTGGTCATAGGTTGATACACAGGTTCTATCCAGACGTTAATGCACTCAAAGATACAGGCATTCACTCTTTTCTCACTCATGATCACAAAATGTTACATGTCCTTCCTCTGGGCACAAATACACCTACCTTTCCATGCAGCTCTTGTATTTGCTGCTCACAGTGCTATAACAAAAATAAACAAATTTAAAATTTAAACTGACGAAAGGCTGTATAGTATATGCATGAACGTCTTCATTTATGTGGTGAGTTTGATGAAAAAATCAATTCTAAACAATTTGAGACTTGTTATAATGTTTCTTTAAATATATTTTTACTCTCTGATTGCCATGATTGTATTGCGAAAAATAGGCAAAGTTGCACAGAAGTGAATTTTCCTAGTTCCAAGTCTTGCCAGGTAAAATGAGCTGCTTAAAATGTCATTGAGTGAAGAACCTAAATCTTGCTTTCAGTTCCTAGTCTGACAAACAAATTTATTCTGCACTAATCATTAACCATGTACATTTCTTTTTAACATAGTTCTGAGAAGTGGGTGGTACATTATAAGACAATTGATGACAGTCTTTAATTTTAACAACTGATCAATTAACGATGTACAGTGAGCAAGTGCTGTACTAACCTTTCTTCTAAACCGTTCCTTCTCCACCTGATCTCTCAGCAGCGAATTTTCAGACAGAAGTGTTTTATCACTTATAACTCTACTGCTCGGAATTGGTTTTAACCTTCTATCTCCTGACAATGTGACCATTTGTCTGCTGTGTTGATCATAGGATGACATGCCTTGCTCGGCAGTTTGAAAATGGACCTAATTAATTAAAAGCATTAAATCAGGGCTGTGCTCTAGAAGCACCTGGGTGCCACAGGCAACTAACTTTTGACATTGGGCAACTGGAAAAACTTAGATTTTTTTCATATAAGCTTAAGTGCTGGGTACCCAGGATGTCATAATCAAGATTAGGAACCTTTGGGCTCTTTTGAGCTGTGATTTTAGAGCTTCAATGACCTACATGTATCTATCTAAATTTCTCTCTTCGCCTTTTCTTGACTGGTTTTAAATTTAATTATTTGCTTGTCTTTCATAGTTTTTATCACAATTGATGAATTCTCTTCTTTCTTTGACAATGATAATATTTGCGAGCAATAAACCAAATCCAAGGATATTCTATACAAAATTTAAACGCTACATAAAAATACCTGTAGCTCAGAAAGTGGGGAAGAGTTTGGCAGCAATCTTTGTAACAAAGATGTAGTTTCAACACTGGCAATGGATTCTTTATCAGCTTCATTACCTTGTGTTTCATAGTCTGTAAATAAAACTGGACTGTCAAATGATCAGTGTTCTACACTCATAGTACATTGTAAAATAAACAAATTCACACCCCACTCTTAAAGTCTACATATGTATGTACTGTGCTCTAAGTGTTAACGAGAATACCAATCTAATAGCTGTTGTTGATCAAGTTATCAGTGATTTAACATACAAGGCGAAAGGGTCCATTCTGCTTTGTATTGATCATGACCCGATTGCCTCAGTTGTATGCCTTTTTAAACAAAAGAATACTGGACTGCAAACTTAACTGCAATTATAACAGCTATTGCAGTATGCTCACCATGAGTCACCCTGTACACATAGCTCAGCTGTGAGAGCATCTGACAGGTCACAAGTTAGACTCCGATTGTAAACTTACAATTTTTCATCGTCTGTCTTAAATGTGCTTAAGTTAGTAAACTTTACTTAGTTACTTACTAATACCAATACATTGCCGCAAGGCTGTGTAAAGAACATTTTATTATTATTTAATGAAGCCCAAAGACCCTTGATCTGATCCTGATCTGAATCTGAGATTGTGGCAAACAGTTGTCTGAGAGAGAGTCTAAGGTTCACACTGAAAAAGCTCAAATGCATTGATCTGTTGATGTACATATACTCTACAGAGATCTACAAGAAAGTTTCAGTATTGTCTTTGATTGATTATTGCTTAGTTTTGATTCACAAATAGCACCCAATAAAAAAACACTACGTACTAAACATACAATGTAGATCTCAATCAAGTACCTCACCAGTGAGTATGGAATTCATAAGATCAAATCTCTGATGTCTCAGATTAAGCAGGGGAAGAATTTCAGGATCATGTGTCCCAAAGGCATCCGCGGTCGAGTGAAGATTGATAACCTCGATCAATACCCTTGATCAACATCACGATCAGTACTTGATCACCGTCCCGATCAATACTCAGTTGACACGTACATGTAATAAACAGTTGATCAATAGTCAGCCGAGTGTCTACCAATTCAAATGCATCGATCGAAAATTAGTTGACTGTCGACCGACTGTCAACCAAGGTGTTTATGGAGTGTCGATCAGGTATCAATCAAGCATTGATTGAGGGTGTCGATCAAGCGTATTGATGCTCGACCGCAGATGCTTTTAGTACACATGATCCAAATTTCAAACCCACACAAAGTGATACAGTCATCTGTTTCCCTAGACAAATTAAATAATAATTTAGTCACAAACTGTCTTTTACCAGTCTTAAATCACCTGCAGTTGTTGTACTTGGGGCCAGTTCATAATCTCCCTGATGATCAGTGAATCCTTTACAGTTTTGCAGCATCAGGTGGAGATGTTCTCTGACTTGTTCCATTTCCTGAATATCTGTATTTGTCATGTTGCTTAACTCCAACATAGGCTGAGGAGGAGAGAATTGAAGAAGAAGGTGTAAGGAGAATAGGGAAGAGAGAGGTACAGACAAGGGAATAAGGCAACAGAATCAACATGAAGGAGAGTAATGAGTCCTGTTCATGATCTGGTCAAAAGAACTTCCACCAGTCAAGCTTGACTTTTCGGATCATTTGTACTTAAGGCATATGCGTCCGAGTGTCGATCGATACCTTGATCGATACCCTTGATTGACACCCTCGATTAACACTTCAGTTGACACTCAATCCACCCTTGATTGACATCTTGGTTGAGAGTCAGTAGGGTTGACTAATTTTTTGCAGACAAGACATCAAGTGTTGATTGACTGTTGATTGAGATGTTGATCAAGCGTTGGCTGAGTATTGATCAACACTTGAAAGCAGATGCCTTTAGTATACATGATCCGTCTTTTCTTTGTTTTGGATGTCCCGAGTGCATAGCCTTCCAGCATCACAGTTTTTGTGGCATATGACTTGGTTCATCCATGATTAAATGACCTTAATAATCAAGTATTTTTTTCTTGTGCATCATGCTTTTTGTTACTGACAACAAAGTTTCATGGACTTCAGTCAGTGCTATTACCATTACTAACAGTAAAAAATGTTGGAAAAATGTATTAGAAATACTTATATTATATGGCTTATGTTTATAACCAATATAACACATGCTCTAATTGGCTAATTCTAGGGCATTATTCTCTTGCAATGCCCAAGGGCCGATTACAGGCCTGCAAAAACAAAGCAATAATAAAAAAAAAACACTCTACAAGCCATATAATAAATTACTTGTTAACCTTGAATGTTTGGTCTTAACAGGAAAATTTCAAACCTCAGCCTTGCTATATTGAACTCACTATCATTCGGTACATACGGCAAGGTCTTGGTTTGAGATTTTCCAGACCTCACTCTTGGTTTATAAGTAGTTATCAATGATCTTTTGTCCTAGGCTTAATTAATTCTTACTGGGGCTTCATTACTCTTCAAGGAGATTCCTCCATTAGCCATCTGTGGAGGAGGAGAGATGTCAGGGGTGACTGGGTTAAACAATTGTCGGTGCTGAGTCTTGACGTCATCTGCCATTGACATGGTGTGCGTCATAGTGGACTCATATGGCATGGATGAAGCTGTGGATTGTGGACTGTAATCCATTGTGGAATGTCAGGATTGGTGATTGAGAATTGAGTTCCCAAAAGTATCTAAAAGAAAACAAAGTTGTAGTATAGGACAAGCCATACCAATTTTTCTGCCTTTAAATTTAGCAGAGTATGCTGCAGAGATTCAATCCAGTATAACCACATCTGAAACGGAATGTCACTTGACTGACTGGAGACAGAAAGCAAAAACTGTTCAAGGGGGAAACTGGTCTAAGCACCAGTAAGGTAAATTGGAATTTACAAAGTTTCATACTGATCATGAACAGACAAACAAGCAAATGCAGAATACAGGCTAGGGTTACTGACTATATCAGCACTGAAAGACCTTTGGACAGTGTGAGCTCAAGATAACATCAACTCTGCTTGAATTCTGCTGAAAAGACCAGGTCAGACCAGGATACAATCACTGTGTTCACTTCATGCGCTTACATTCATTAACAACATAACGATGTAAACAATTAAAAACGAAGTTACCTTTGATTTGCAGCAGAAATTGTTTTGACGAGCACGCGAGATAAAAGTTAGAAGACTCGAAGCTAACATAAGGCGTCTTGTCAATCAACCCATTAAGACGAAGTAAAGGTACAAAATAAACTTCTAACCTAACTTAAGAGCACCGGAATGAGATCCACACACTCTAGGGAAGTAAAATAGTGAAAAGAAGCGTTGAAAATAAATTGCAAAGCTTTCGATGTGCTCAACTTTGACCGTTGTGAAAGCCAAACAAACAGAGAACAAATAAAATATACACTAGCACCAGGCCCCCGTATGAAGTAGCAACAGAGACCCTACCAGTGAATAGTAAGTGAGAGACTATTTCCGGGAACTGAAACTTTTTCTATCTGCTTAACAGTAGTTTAATGAAGGAATTATTTAGAAAATATGGCATTGTTGCTGTATTAAACGTATTAAAATGCTTTGAGTTGTAATATCACCATCAGATGGAAAAACAAAATTACTTCCTCTCCCCTCTCCCCTTAGAACATTTTGTTCTCAACTATGGCGGGAAGTTCCTGCGGTCCTACTGCAAACGTTTTCTGACTTTGCGTAAAATTCTAGCAAAATGGAACCTGTTGATACAAAACCCACAGAACACGAATATGAAACTCAGTTCTTCGGATTTACACCAGAATCCTTCGTAGATGGAGGTTAGTTACATTGATTTCTTTTTGCAACCGCCTGAAGCCATTAGAATCAACGTTCAAAATTTTGAAGTGAAGCTCCAAGCTTGAGTTTGAAGCTTCAACTAACACCATTTGTTTTAACCTTTAGTGTATAATGCAGTTAATGATTATGTCGTTGACTGCTTTCAAGAACTAGAAAATCTACTTAAAAGTGAGGTAAGTTGATCTGTTGACAAAACAGAGAGAAATATTCTCCCTCCTTTCTGTTTGCACAAAAAGTAAGCTTAATGTTATTTTTTTGAGACGAACATTGTAATTGCATTTTTCGCCCTGCGGTACCTCTCAGTTACGGGGGAATTCTGATAAATCAACGGTTGCGTTTTTCGCTGCCGTCAAACATCGCATATTTCAATTCGACGGAAATTCCACGTCAGAATCGGCTGCCGCATTTCTGCCACACGTTCCACTGGTCTTGTCACATTATCCGTCAGAAATGCGACACTGATCAAACGTCGAATTTCTGCCGTGTCGAATCTAATGCATACATTATGTATGGGTTATTGACCAAGTGTGAGGTCAAGTTGGCTGGATATTGGCCGAGTTTTTTTTTGCGTGTTTATGGACCGAGACGGAGTCGAGGTCCATAAACACGTAAAAAAAGAACGAGGCCAATATCAAGCCATCTTGACCGAACAAGCTTGGTCAATAAAGGATTTATTATATGGCTTTTGGGGAAATTTTTCTTGCGGGACAAGGCGGGTAGTCCCGAGCGGGCAAGATGGCTCCATCTTGCCCGCTCGGGTAGCCAATCACAGCGCAGGATTTGATTCATCTTGCCCGCTCGCGGAGCTAGCCATATAATAAAATAATTTATTATATGGCTAGCTCCATGAGCGGGCAAGAGAATCAAACCCTGCACTGTGATTGGCTACCCGAGTGGGCAAGATGGAGCTACCTTTCCCACTTGGGACTACCTGCCTTGTTTGCCCGAAAGTCATATAATAAATCCTTTATTGACCGAGCTTGTTTGGTCAAGATGGCTTGATATTTGCCTCGTTCTTTTTTTGCGTGTTTATGGACTGAGACAGAGTCGAGGTCCATAAACAGGCAAAAAAAGCCAATATCCAGCTATCTTGACCTCACACTTAATAACCCATATGTATTGAGTATGCGTAAATTTGGCCCTGCCAAAGAAAAAATAAGAAACTTGGTCATTCTTGTCCCAATGCAACCTGAACATATTAACTGCAACACTTACTGCTACATTGTCAGCCTTCTCCCTCTCGTTCCATTGGTGAATAATTTGTCGCAAAATTAAAGTTCTTCGTCGCTCAGTATCTTTCCACTGACCGGCATACCCCACGGTATTAGTTCTGTATTAGTTGGACACAAGTATGAATCGACAGTCAGATTTTTGCTGCACTTAATTGAATTGAATCAACGCGGCAGAAATGCGACATATGAAACCAGCCCTTAGCGAACCTCTGATTCTCGGGAAATGAACTCCACTTCAACAGGATAAGAAGGCCACAGGAAACTGAAGTATAAGCACAGTTTACCCATTCAATCGTAATATGAGATTTTGTATGGAATTATCGGAGCTGAAATACAGTTGAACCTCTGGTTGCAACCACCTCTCAAGAGCGACCACCTCTCCTCAATAACCAGTTTTCTAAGGTACCAAAAGTTTCCAAGTCAAATGACAATATTTGGAACCTCTTGTAAGCGACCACCTCTCATAAGCGACCGCAATCACTTTTAGAGCTAAAATGTTTGACATTTTCTCTTGTTTTTAACCTCCTGTAAGCAACCACTTGACTGATAACAGAGCGGAAATTGATAATAAGGTGTTGTAACATTATTGCATTGCTGGGAAGTACAAGAGACGCAAATTTATCAATGGGAAGTACCGCTACCAGATTTTTTTCTCCAAATTGACTTTTCAACTGAATAAAACATTTAAAAATTTAAAGAAAAAAATGCACATACATGTACACTGTACTCTATCAATCTTAAAAGAGACAACCTTAACTGAATGTGCTATAATTACAGAAAATTTGGAATGATAACCCTCTGCAGTTACCTTATGCTAATGATTTTTGACCCAATATGGTCTAAGCTCTTTTAAGCGACCACCTCCCATAAGCGGCCACCTAGGCTTGACATTGTAGGTGGTATCTTAAGGGAAGTTCGACCTTATAAAATTAGCAGCTGAAAAAACAAACTCTTATATTTCAGCTCCTAATCTCCATACAAACTCACCGTGTTCCTTATTAATACAAAAATAGTGTTCTTTTTCTATATAACAAATGACCAAGCTTGTCCAGTCAAGATGGCTAGATATTGGCCTCATTCTTGTTTGCATGTTGATGGAGCGAGATGAAGTCAAGGGCCATAAACATGCAAAAAAAGGACTTGGCCAATATCAAGCGATCTTGACCTTACACTCGGTCAATAACGCATCTATAACACTCCAAGCTGGCCAGCCTCTCTGATCTCTTGTTTTTGAATAGATTTGACTATTATATTTACAAGGACTTCAGGATTTTTTAACAATTTCCTGTTTTCACTTAGCCCGCGTTCTCAAGTGCAGTTACAGAAGAACAGCTTCATGCGGTAAGACCCACTTTTAAAATTGCTTCTGACTCATAATTTACCTGCATTTGCTATAATATTCTTTCCGGTGAATGTCAATAGCATGGATGCCATTGGAATTTGCGAACTTTAAACTGCTTTCAGAATACGAGACTGACAGGAAGGAATTTGTTAGCAGGGCTCCACATCTGATCAGCTGTCTCTAGAACTGAAGTCCTTATCAAGGATCATCATTTAAAATCTTGCTAGATATTTTACTTGCCTTTTGGAATTACTGATACAATCATAATCATATTGACACCTTTTTTAGGGTAGTTGCCTTGCTTTTAGCAGTTTTGAGACACGCATTGCCGACCAATTGTGCCATCAATGTTTCACTGCATGTTTTAATAATCTTCGTTAAATACATATTTTTTAACTTCAATGTAGGAAAGTGATAAAATGGCCAACAATTTTTACCGGAGCATTGATGTTGCCTTTGACAGATTTGAGGTAAAAAAAAAATAAATTCACCCTTTTTTCTTTATAAGTTTTAATTTCCCAAGATTGCAAGTTCGAACATGCTTTCTTCTTTTCAGGTCTATGTAAAGAATAATATCTTCAAGGTACCGGCTAATGTTCTATTACCTGAAGATAAGGTGAGGAAATTGTATAGTGAGGTAGCGTACATTAAAGTCATGTGATTAAATTGTCCTTGACTGGGCACCTAAATGTCATTTTTCTGGTTTGTGAGAAAGGTCTAAGTTATTATAGGGTGAATACTAATCAAAGTAACCTACAGGTTTCTAAAGGGGGCAAGTGTCTAAAGAAACTGTGGTGCTGCGTCGGTGGGAGTATTACAAGATAATTAGGTTTTATCAACTGGGTTGATAATGTGAATTGTCCACCGTAAAGAGATTCGGAAGCTGACGTTTCCGATTCGCTCCGACGAAGGGCTAACGCTCAAAACGTCAGCTTCCGAATCTCTTTACGGTGGACAATTCACATTATCAACCCAGTTGATAAAACCTAATTATCTACAGGTTTCTAGCTACACTGTGAAAAGTCCAAAATCTACTTACCCATGGATCAGGTATTGGGCTAGTGATGGATAAAAACTCACTTGCCCTATGTAACAATCTACCAGTTCCAAGCTATATTATACAAATTAGGAGAAGGAAATCTTCTTGACAAGCGGCACCACTTAACTATGGCAACAAACTATGGACAAGTGACTTACCTCAAAAAGTGCCACAGTACTCATAAAGCAACACTACTAAAAACAAATATTGAATTTTCTTATACTTAGGTTAAATATCCAAAGTGTAAAACAGTATGACTCACTAGGGGTTTCATTAACATTTTTAGCAGAACGGCAACTGGTTTTCACAGGCAGACACAATGTTTTGAACTGAATGTCTTTATGAGGAAATCTTTCCTCTACATGCTCAAACCAAGTGAGCAAAATTAACCTCGCAGCTGGTCAATTTGCTCAGTGCCCAGCTCTTATTTATAATGAAACCCCTCCTTGCAGTTTAATTTAACAGTTAGAAAGGGCTGACATATTGACATATTGTTTTTCAGGTACATTGCAATAATCAGTACACGGTGGAAGATGAAAAACAGGTTGATAAAGAGCTTGAAGAACTAGAAATGAAAATCAAAGCAGTAAGCACGTTAGAAATAATACAGCAACCAACCAATGAATTTTTAATGCAAATTGAATGAGTTTTTCTTTTTTATCACATTCCAGTGTTGTTTACTATAACTCTCGTCTTACAGGCCAAGTATGTCAATTCAGCATTGAAGCAGGAAATTAAAGATTTGGATAATGCTCAAGAACAGGTGACATTATCTGATTCACTGTAGAGCTAATGGTTGTAATACTCAGCTACTGAAAACCCTTTGCTGGCATACAGAAAGTCACCTATCCATATGTATTATTTATTGACTAGCTCAATCACAACATAACAGTTTTCTCAGTTTTTGGTAATTATTAATCAGGGTTGCCGCAGGTCAGGAAAAAGAAAAAATTTCTGCAAGGTCAGGGAGAAGAAAGGGAATTTTATTTTGAGTCAGGGAAAATCGATATTTTGAAGAAAAAGTCAGGAAAAATTGAAAATTTATTTCATCATGGATGATTTAATACCATTGAAGACTGGAACAAACATTTGGGGTCACTGTGATCTCAACAATATTTTTCCTTAATCAAGAAGGAAAATTTGCTGAGAACTTACTAGTCTTGATGAAAGAGTAGAAAGGATATCGTAAGTTGAGGCTAGAAGCCGCTACTAGATCTGACTTTTTATTTATTTGGTCAGGGAAATCATATTTTTATCTGGGAAAAGTCAGGGAATTTTGAAAAGTGATGGCTATGCCAACTATGTAAATATTATTTTTTCAGAAATGTGTTTATTTAATTCTTAAAAAAAAACTGTCTCAAGACTGTAGAAAGACAAAATTAACTGCTGTTGACATACAATGTTACCATTAATTAAAATATTGTAACATTGATAGAGATCTATATATGTACACAGTGCAAGCTAACGCTACAGATTGCTATCCAATTACTAATTTCTTACTATCGTGACATTTTAGCTTGACAACTTTGAAAGTCATGTTGATACAGTAGAGAAGGCTTTTGAAGGAACTGGAGGTAATTATTAATTTAATTAATACAAATTCTTATGTTTTTACTAGGCAACTGTAAAGGTAGGCTAGGCCTTATTACCCGCACAGCTAATATCTGTTTAGTGACAAATTACATTTTGTAACTTGGTCAGATTTTGTTTAAACTGTTGCTGTACATTCACTAAACTACAAATAAAGCAGCCAACTCTAGCAATAAGCCCAATCAATAAACTTGTGCAAGGAATTTTTCAAAAATTACTAAGTTACACGTAGGTATAATATTAGAGGGAATTATAAAAAATGGTTGGAATCTAGACTAGGGAAAACTAGAACAAGGCGAAAAGAGAGAAACAAAATCATAAAAAGTTATCTTGTTAATGAAGATCAGATATCCAAACCACCATCTCAGTTATATTTGCAGGAGAGAAACTGGTTTTCACTGGCAGGCAAAATTTTTTTAATTGAACTTCCTTATACAGAAAAACGTTCCACTTAAACGGTCAAACCAGGCGGGTAAAAACGTCTTGGTGCATGGTCCTTAATGAAACCCTTGATTAGTTTCTAAAACTTTATGAATTTTATCCGAAAATGAGTTAGAGAACATTCTTTTTTAGGTTTAAAACAAAGTTTGACGTTGATGCATGAAGAAGCAACAAAACTTCATGATCTGTTGGCAGATGGACTTAACACAGGAGCTTTTCTTGTTCAGGTATAAAATAAATTTTATTTACTAGTTCATGTAATATATTAAACATGAGAGACCATGTTTAACCACATTTCCAAACACTGAGAAGAAAGTTGAAATGCATTGTGTAGTGGACATTTCTGACAAACTTAATTTTTTTAAAGTGTTTGGAAATGTTCTCAAACAAGTTTTACAGGCAAGGAGTAAGGAATTCAACAGCTTAACAGAAATGAGCCTCAGATCACAGAATAATCAGACATTTTTGAGTTAATTAGTCATGTGACATCAGTTTGTCAAACTTGTTGGTTTAGAACACTGCCTTATGTACAGAGTTTTAATTGCAAGGCCATTTTGCTCATAATCTACAGCATTTCTTTAGTTAATGTGCATGTACAATTTTAAAATATTTGGTCATTGATGCTATGAGAATTAAGCTCCTGGTCTTTCAAAAAGTGATTATTTTAAACCTAAATTCTCATTAGGTAAATGTACATGCATGTAAGGAAAATTTGCATGTAAGGAAAATTTGGGTTGTGATATCGTGACTAAGTTGTATAATAACCAGTTAAGTCTGCATTTTTTACTCTTCAGAAGCCACCCGTGAAAAGGAGTTCTCCAAACACAAGCAAACAGAAGAAAATAAAACTAGGATGAATCAAAACCTGACAAATCTAGTGACATGGTTGTCTATTCTTTATGCTGGCTGGAACACCCAAATTACAGCTGCAAAGACCCTTAGTGTTGCTGCTTGTCAAAGCTTTTATTTAAACTAGCAGATCAAATTTCAAGAACTGTGTGAGGCAGGCATTAGTCTTTGTGCAAAACCATTCATATGAAGATGTGTTCTGCCTACATGTTCACTTTCATGAAAATCAAACTCATTTTCATGTGAATGGTTTTGCACGAAGACTCGTTTTGAAACAGAGGCACAAGGTAACTTGGAAAAGACCTATAATTTGTCAAAAGGTAAATATGTAACTTGCCCCCGCCTCCCACAGTTCTTGCAGAATAGAATTATTTTCTGGAGAGGAGCTGACATTAGATGTACAACTCATTAACAATTCATTGAGTTAAAACAAAGAAATCACAGCCATTTAGGAGGTTTGGATACCTGCTCTTAATTAGCATAGATTTTGATGATTTTACTTCTCCGTTTACTCCTTAGTTTTTGTTTTGATTGAGAAGATACCGGTACATCTAACACTTGAGACAGGGTTTCATCGGCTATCCAAACACCTCAAATTTCATCAAAAATATTCTGCTGCGCGTTGTGTTTTCAACTTCTTCTCAGTGTTTGGATATCCCGATGAAACACTGTCTCTTGTGTTTTTGTGTTTGAAATATTACTCGAAAGTTGACTTTGGGGAAATGTGCAAGAATGCTTGACTGTAAGATGCTACTGGAAAGTTCTATTGTTACCTTATTTGCTCTGGGAAACAGAAGTCCAATTTAATTCCAACCTTTTTATTAGGTCCTCCACTTTTGAGAGAAATTAATTTACAGTGTGTTTACCGAAACTGGGACCAGACAATGAAAAACAATCAGATGACAGTACTATTGTTTCAGTTCTGACAACTGATTGGTTTTCATTACCGGTATCTGGGTGGCCCAGTTTCAGTAAACACACTGTAAAATGTATGACAACAAAAAAAGATAAGAGTGGACTGGGGGGAGACTGAGAAGATCAGCTTGTGTTCTTTAAAGACTTCATTCATTTCCTCATCTTCCCCCTGCCCTATTTGGATTGCTCATTTAATAACAGCAGTACATCATGGCATAAAGAAGAGTGTGCTTACATACAAACAGCTTTATAGTGTTTTTTTTTGTTGTACTAAAATATTTATTTGTGTGATAACTCTATTTCAAATCAGTTTAATTTGTACAAATGTTCTTTTTTTAAAAGACTCTACTTAAGTTTGTTTGCTAAGTTTTCCATTAAATGCTAACAAAGTAGTGGTAGTATAACATTAAACTTTAAATAGCTACATGTAAAAGCAGATTACATGGAAATGGTAAAAATAAATAACATAATATTATGCAATCAGCTTCATACTTGTAACCTCAGGGTGAAAAACAAGACATTGTCCAGGGCAAAATGATTCATAGAAAGATTCACTATCCCAAAAGTCAATTTTACACCTACTAGTAAGAAGAAAGTAAAGCTACTATAATTGCTTCCTTTCCAGTGTGGTTATAACGGCATTTTAGCGCTGTGCTCTAGAAGTGCCCGGGTGCCACAGGTGACTAACTTTTGCCTTTGGGTGACTGGAGAACTTACTTTTTTCATACAAGCTTAGGTGCTGGGCACCCAGGATTTCGTGGTTAGTAACCTTTGGGCTCCTTGTAACGTTTCCTAGACCACAGCCTTGCATTTGCACTTTCTGGAAGGAGAAATTTGCAAGCACCATAGTTGTTTCTCCCTGGCTAGCCTCCGGCTAGTCAGATCCTTATAGCCTCGGCTGTAAGGATCTGACTGTGGCTGGAACAGCAGATAAGAAACTGGCTGGGCTAGATAAACAGGTTCGCAAGTTACTCCAATGGCTATTAATTTCAGAAACAACATGCACCATTAAAAAATGGCATAGCCTTGCTGGCATCCTCCAGTGAACTTTGTCAATAATATACAGAGAAAGTCTCTACAATAGTTACATTTTGAAATATCAGTGGGAAACATTTGTAAAATATTTTCTTCTCTCTTGTCTGCTAGTGTCTCGTCTCTTCTTGTCCTCCTCAAGTAGATTTAATATCATGTTAATATCTAATGGCCTCATGGTGCGCTCAACTCCAAAGCAAGTGTTCCAGGTTCGAGCCCTGGCCGGGGTCATTGTGTTGTGTTCTTAGGCAAGACACTTCACTCTCACAGTGCCTCTCTCCACCCAGGTGTATAAATGGGTACAGGCAAATTTACTGCTGAGGGGTAACCCTGCGACAGACTAGCATCCCATGCAGGGGGGAGTAGAAATATTCCTAGTTGCTTCATGCTACAGAAACTGGGATAAGCTCTGGCCAGATGAGCCACTTGGCTCGTATTCAAACTTTACCTAATATCCATCCATATTTTTATGAGCTTTGTTTGCTTCCTAGGATCAGCATTCCCATAACTTGTCAAAATGTGTCCATGTTTTGTTGTCAAATAACATTTTCCATAAATTGATAAATAATTCTACAAGCACATGGTCCAGTATCAGTTTAGAGGACTCATTTTGCAACACAACAGTGCTCTCAGTGAGCAGAAATGCATTCCATGAATGTTGTACAGTGGGTGAAATTGTGATAGAGCTTCAGCCATTGCCGTCAACATGCACCCCAAGTAAGCCTCTGAACATGATCAGTTTTCTGTCTTGTTGACTTGATGAATCCAAGAAACTGAAGTTCTGATACAGCCTGGATGAAACGTGCACTGCAGGTTGAGTTAAGGTAGAACTGACAGAACATATAACTTCCTAAGTCTTGTGTTCTCCGTTATGTTGAGATCGTAGGAGTGAGTAATTTTTTCTAAAGATTCCTGGTTTTATCAATAGTTATTTTATGATAACTGCAGAAATTCTAGTGCACTCAATAGTTAAATTTCATTGTCAATAAATGGACAGACACAATAATTTCTACCGTTTTGTTACTGTAAAAAGCAAATTTACATCAGTTTTTCATGCGTCTGTACTGTTAGTGACAATGAATTTCATCATAACATTGCCAAAGTAGGTGTGGATCCACTCGGCTATCACCTGACAGATCCACAGTTACTTTGACAATGTTATGACAAAATTCATGATCAATAACAAGACAGATGCATGAAAAAAAGTCATGACTTCAATAAGTTAAAGTGACAAATGAATACACGAAAGGCTTGTTTCTGAACACCACAAAAAAAATCCATTGTAACTGACAGACTACCACAGATTAACAGACTACTGTTGACAAGTTTTACGATTTTTCTGATCAATAAACTATTACTGTAGACACTTGAAAGAAATTAATGAGAAAGATACTGAAGTTGTTCATTTGTTTTCTGTTTCTTCCTTGGCGAGCCCTTTGGAGACTGATGCACTTGCGGAGGCTCCAAAACAGCTGTGAAGGCCTGAAAAAAGAAGAGCAAGCAAGTTACAGAAAATTAACAACCCAAGGACTGACCTATAATAAAAATTGAAAGAATTGATTCCTGATAGTAAAAAACTTCTTATGTTAAAACAACAACAATGAAAAGGAAAACAACCGCTTTCACAGGAAAACAAAAAATGTACTACAAACCTGGAGCCAGTCATACAGGTTTATAAGTCTGCCACACTCCAAGTGAAGTTTGTAAGCTATGCAAATGTCTGGTAAAGTATCTTGAACCGTTCCCACATCTGTCTGACAACACTCGCACTAAATTGAAAATCAGTAAGAATGAGAGGCTACATAACTGTAGTGAGTTATTTCCTTCCTTTAAGCCCATGAGAAGTCATGAAAGTATTTAAATTATCTGCTACTTGATTGTCATCTCAAGAAGCAATGGAAGAAAATCACTGTCAAGGAAGTTAAATACTTCCAGCAGTTCCAGGGATGAAACCACCATCATTTCTGAAATGTAGGTCACAGGACATTGGCGTAGAGGGACCTTTCAGATCAAACAGTGTCAATTAAGGTTTCTTTTATTGTGCGTTCTTTTACATCACATACCACCACCAATAAAGCAAGCTACATGGATCCTAACTTATAGCCTGCAAGCAGGCTCACTATGAGTCACACACAGGAGTGGTGAAGAGCGAGTCCATGACTGAAGTAATTTGGCAGAGAGAAGTCTGATGAAACTAACCTGTACCTAACTCATAGTACAGTACTCACTTGAAGGTAATGCTGTGGATTACTAAGGGCTGTTTGAATTGCGACACGAGGCATCCCAACCAAGTGCTAGAAATGACAAAACAACAAATACTCTGAGTATAAGTGCATGTGATATTGTCAGTGTAACAAATTATCGTTCTTTAGTTATCTCGCAAATTAACAGTTTGAACCAGTGACTAGTAAAACTAAGGGTTTAGGGGACTATTTGTAGTCAAAGAACAGGGAAGGTGAAAGCAAAGACCTAAGCAGGACTAGCTAGAATGGGGCAGAACAGCAAGCGGAAGACCGTGATGGATTAAAGACATCACTGGACAGTCTTATGCTACACTTAAAGGAACAAAGAGGATGAGTGAGTGATACCAAACATTGGAATATACCGGTAACTTAAAATGGGTTGCCCAGTATTATATCAGTATTTTACATCTTAGGGATGGTGAATGGTAAATGCAAGGCTGAAATTTTTCTTTGTGAGCCCAAGACATTTTGATTTCTTCAATTGCGAGACTGAAACTTCAAAGTGCTTTCAAATGCAAGCTTGAAACTACTTTCTTAGCCAGGCAAAAAATCAAGACTGCGAGACAGCTCGGTGAAAAAAATCAAGAATGTGAGATGCACATAACTGCTGAAACAACGAGCCTCTGAGACCTGTGAAATTCAATGAAAATTTTCCGAGACCCATGGTCTTTGAAAGACCATTTACCACTGCTACTCTTACTGACCAGTAACTTATAGATAAAACAAGCTGTATACAAACCTTTTTTATCTCTTGCACATTATCATAGTACATAACTTCATTCAGAGGCATATTACGTGGACAAGTCAAGAACTTTCTGATGAGTAAGAAAGAAAAATAATGCAGTTGTTTATAGCAATGAGAGAAGTGACAAATACCCGACTTTAAGTGATTGTATCAGGGCTTGGAAAAAACTTGAATTCCAGCTTGTCCTTTAGACAAGCAAATCTCAAATTTTGCTTGCCCAAGGCAAGTCGTTGTTTACTTTTTTCATATTTAGTTGGCAGACGACCTGCCTGAGCCCTTACCCAATGGGCAAGTGAGAATGAAACGTTATTTTCCTGGCAGGAAAATTTACTTGTCCTGGACAACCAGACGGCACTTTTTTCAAGCTCTGTTGTATGACTGGTACTCCAAAAGATTACAACCCAAGTAAAGAAACAAAATCTAGTGGTATACAGAAAACGTAACTTTCGTGTTAATGCCCCACTTTGACAATGTCACACAAAATAAAAATGTTTTCATAAAATGAACAAAAAAAAACCACCTCAGTCTGTAGATCAATGTATTGTGCCGAACTTAGTAAATCTGCAAAGTTTTGCAAGAATCCATTCCAAACCCATGGAAATATGGGATCCCACACTTGCCAAGTTTTACAAAGAAATGTTCGACAGGGGGCAGGCAGTTGTAGATCAATACGATACGACCAATACAATGAAGTACATTTATTTGTTACCTAAACATCTCATCCAAAGTGTCCACTGTTTTTTGACGCAGCTTATCATAAGGAGATTCTTTCCTTTTATGCTTTGCTGCACTCATAAGTCGCTGTTATAAAAATAAAACAAATGATGGCTGCAGACACGGAGGAAAGAAAAACCCATGCACGGCAAAACAAGGTAAAAAGAAAGAGGAAAGGAGAGAGAGAGAGAGAACCAAGCTGAGTCAGACATGAAGAACAATACTGTTCTGTGTACAATTATTCTACATTAACAGTCAGAAAAGTTAACAAGGAAATGTCTGAGCACTATGTGTCGAACATTTGAAGTACCTCTTGCAGCTCAAATCTATTTGTAACAGATGAGAGAGCTTCTCTCTGAGTTGAAGTTGAACTCTGTTCTTGAGTCTCTTGAATTCCTGTTAGTAACACAAAGATTATATTATTTTTTCATACTAACTGTAACAAAAGTATGCATATTACTTCACAGTTCAATTAAATTCCACATATTTGCATAGGGACCTCCCTAACTCAGACTGCTTCCAGGGAGCTCTCACAAGGACCTCCCAAATGGTTTGACCATAAGGACAGTGGTTATAGAGATCTGCTATGGGGATTCATCATAGGGACTGTAACTAGGGACCTCCCATAACAAATGATAAGGTCTGATTGATCACAAGGACTGAATCTAGGGCCCTCTTAGGCATGTGGGACTGTTCCTGGGGACCTCTGACAAGGGTTTTATCCAAAGACCATGCTTAGCTTAGGGATTTTCCATGGTGGCCGTGTCTCCTGATTTGGTGTTGTAAAATGCAGCTCCTGTTTTTTTTAGCATTCATTGCTTTTTCATATGGTGACCATATTCACAAGTGTTCTTCATCAACTCCACCAATACTTGGTCAACAGTTGATCAACATCTCAGCTCATCAACAGTGAACTTATTTTTGCAGACATGTCATCAAGTGCCGATTGATACATATGAGTCAGTCTATACTCTGTCAACTATTGTCCAACTGACGATCGAGTGTATTGAGATGTTGATCAAGTGTCAATTTTCTGTCAACCAATTGCAAGTATCGATTGAGGTGTCAATCAAGATGTCAATTGAGTGTTGATCAAGGGTTGATCGAGGGTATCGATTGACACTTGACTGCAGATGCCTTTAGCACTTTAGTCCCAAATTTCGTCTTGTAAGACCATAGTTATTGAACTTTACCACTAAGCTCATCAAACTGCCTAAGAAGTCCATTGATGACATCTCTTGATTCCCTGAGCACTTGGCAATGACTAGAAGTAAGACATGACAAGTTGTAAGTGAAACATTTCTGACAAACTTCAGTTATCCAAAAGTACATGAGTAAATGCACTTACCTTTTAGTTTCAGGACTGTCTAAAGCACTTCCCAACACATCAACACAATTCTGAAGAAGAGGAAGGAGTTCATCTCTAGAATAAACTCTGGGAACAAAAAATTCAAATTTAATAAAGAAGCATTTACCAGTTATCACTCAAAACTATTCTGAAGCCTGCAAACAGTGAAGACATGTTCCACAAAAAATCTTATCAGCATACAATGGAAAAAGGATTTTTTTCATCGGTTTTGTTATTACCAAATTTACGAACAAGAAGCAGACATGAGATAACTTTGAGGAAGAAACACACGCTTTTCAGTTTACAAAACATGTTTCGGATGAACAACATCCATCATCAGTTGCGAAATACAAATGAACCGCTAGTCGGTGTGATATAAAAGAACTGAATAGAATATACAAATAATAAATAACAACATGAAAGTGAGGCATTAAACCATACAATGATAGAAAATGGGTATTTTAAGCCCTGGAGAATTTAAAATGCAGGTGTAAAATTAACATGATTAACTTGCTTGTTTAGTGAGGGGTTTTCCCACCCGATGTGTAAGGCCTCCTTGATTTTTAGTTGAAAAGACGTGGAGGCGGTGTCAAGGATTGAAAAACAATTATTACATACCGGTAATCACATTCTAACTTATTACTATATTTGATCCATCAAATTATACCAATTTTTTTTAAAAGACAAGCCAGACAATAATCAAGAAGTTAAAAGTGGCAACATTCATTTTCTGTTTCTTTTCCATTTATACTATGTATCAGTAGCATAGAAAGTGCTAGTAAGATCTGGTTTTCCCAGAACTTTGAATTTCTATTTGCCTTCTTGCAAGGTGCAGTTGTACATTTTGTCCACATCTATTGATGTGATCTGTTGATGTATTGATTCTAGAGCATCAAGACATATATGTACCTAATCAAAGACAGAGCCTCCTTATATGCATCCTGATCATAGACGTTACTTGAAAGACTGTTTTCATAAACATCACTGGGCTAATAGAATAAAATAAGCATAAAACATTTATTGACAGCTATAAGGTAAAAGCATGACAAGCTTAACTATAAGTTAACTTTGACAACTGACCCATAACATTTTACATTGCATCAACACCCAATAGGGTCCTTTATCATCATTGGTTGGGAAATAAATGGATCAAAAAATTATCTGAGCTTGTCACAAAAAAACAATTTGATTTCTAGACTAAGACCTTGAGATGATAAATGGGTTAAACTTATTGGCCAAGTTTGTTCAGTCAAGATGACTGGATATTGGCCAACATGCAAAAAAAGAACAAGACTTCACGCGGGACTCAGCCAATAATCCCAAACTGGCAAGAAAGCACCATCTTGCCCACTCAGGTAGCCAATCACAGTGCAGGCTTTGGTTCATCTTGGCTGCTCACAGAGATAGCCATATAATGAATTGTGTTAACAACCTTCTTTCCAAGAGGATGTTGTGGTAGATTGCAGGTAAGGATGTGAAGACAACGTAGAACTGGGAAGAAACACCAATGATTTTTATCAAGATCATCCAGCAGGCCAGCCATTACATCCTATAAGAAGTAGATAAGAAGTATATTAAAAATGTCATCAACTATCAAAGGCTACCTGCAGGTTTGAATAATAAATAGAGACAGATTGGATGCATGGTTTAAAATTACACAGTACTCAGAGAGATAACTCTATTGTAAGTTCAAGTTCTGAGAAACAACTATTGTTGTTGCTGCACTAATTGTAAGGGCCATAAAATGAAACTATGTACCACATATTGCTAAAATAATACTTCATCAGGATAAAGACAGCATCTTAGAACATGTATCAAATAATGTCTTGTGTCAGATGCTTTCCCAAGAGGCAACTTGATTTCAAAGTTTAGGGCCTTAGCCTACTCTCCTCTGTAACAGATGTTTAGCTCCAATGTTAATTTACATCAGGCATTAAGTCAGCCATGATTCAGAAGACCCTAAATTATCTCCAAACAATATTTCAATGGCACACTCCAGAAAATGGTCTAAACTGTTAACCACTATACTACTTGCATTTCCAAGTACACATATCTAACCTTTGTGAACGAGTCATCCAACAACAGCTGAGTTTGCTTTGAAGGTGGTTCACCTTCAACATATCTATAGTCAACAGACATGATACCGGTAAGAAGTAACACAATTAATCTTACAACCTTTACAAAGCAGTTTCCAAGGTTAAAGTTAGTCAAACTTGCTTCAGTGATAAGTGGCTCAATAAGAGCAAACTTCAGCAACTAGAGTACCACCATAAACAACACAGATAGAAAAAGGATCATTACAGGTGCACTGGGGAAAGATGGCAGTTCCAAATGAGGCAAGTTGTATCAAAGTTACCATTAGCAATGAGGGTAATGATATCATCTGCCGTTTTACATGACACCAAATTACCTGTCATTAAAGGATAATTTTAGGACCTCTGGACTCTAAACCTAGCACAGTTTTCTTATGGATGCCAAAGGTTTGACAATTTCTATGGGAACATTTCATGAAAAACTGCAGTCTGGTGAAATTTTAAGGTATCTAGCAAGACAAAATTAGTCTCAATTTTTATTGAAAAATATGCCCAAGGTTTGTGGGAAAGGAGATTAAGCCTGTAGCTGTGGCCAAGGACCTGGGTGTGATTATTGACTCCTCCCTAAGTTTTAATGAGCATGTGACCAAAACAGCCTCCGATTGTCTGTATAGGTTAATTAGGATCAGCAGAATTAAGCACCTCCTTGATAGGAGGACACTACTTTCGCTAATTAACGCTTTTGTTTTCAGTAATTTTACTGTTCCTCCGTATGGAGCAATACATCCAAAACAAATGTAAAAAGACTACTGAGTTGGTTCAGAACTTTGCCGGGAGGATAGTCCTCGGCCTCAGAAAGTATGATTGCATTTCTGAGGGCTTGAAGTCGCTGAAATGGCTTCCTATTGCTGATAAACTTTTTTTAAATGATTCTGTTATGGTTCACAAGTGCTTAATTGGACGGGCGCTGATCTACATAACAGAAATACACGAAATAAAAAAGATCTGAGTCTACCGAGATGCCGGTTAACAACTGGGCAGCGATCGTTCGCCTACAGAGGTGCTGCATGTTTTTTATGGTTCACAAGTGCTTAATTGGACGGGCGCCTGACTATCTCAGTCAAAAATTTACAAGGAGACTAGATCTACAAAACAGAAATACACGAAATAAAAAAGATCTGAGTCTACCGAAATGCCGGTTAACAACTGGGCAGCGATCGTTCGCCTACAGAGGCGCTGCATGTTGGAACAGTCTCCCCAAAGACCTTAAGGAGGTAGCGGACGTTAGAATCTTTAAGAGGAGACTTGTCAATATGCTTTTAGCCTGAATTTTGTTTTGTTTTGGTATTATTTTAATTAGCTAATAATTTAGTTCCATTTTTTGTCTATTAGTTAGTCTTAGTTAGTATATTGTGGCTGAAAAGCCCTGGGAAGGGAGCTTCAATAAATTGTATGTACAAGTATGTATGTGAGAAGACATTTCAGTCTTGAATGAAAGTTCTATCTATTTACTATTGCCATGAGTGAAAATCTAATTTATAACAAACCATGCATTCAAAAAATATGCATTTCAAAAATATCTCAGCCTGGTGTCATATATGTGGGTTGAGTTTGTTGTTGGTTCTCGCCTTCCTCCAAGGGTTTTTCTTAAGACAAGTGTTCCTCCCTCCACAAAAACCAACACTCCAAATTCCAATTTGACCAGGATAGAGGACCTGCATGAAAACCAGCTAGGGCTGATGTGGCTTCCTCTCTAAATATTGTAATCTATTTTATAAAAATATCTTCAAGCCACACAAAATCAACCTTGCAATGAGTTCCAGCAACAGACGTACCTACGAAAAGACATTGTTTTCCTGAACATCTCCACCTGTCTGTGACTAATTTTGTCCAGAATACCCTCCCTGTCCTCTGGTGACATGCAGCAAAGCACACTCAAAGGACTCTCAAAATAATGCTCCATCAAGCAAAACTAAGAGAGAAATAACAAAACACAGCTTAGAATTGAAGTGAAAGAGAACAGTTTCCAGAGCAGGAGGATCTGGGCACACCACAACTTACACACAGAGGCAGTGTGACTTGAAATCTGGAGGTCACAGATAACCACCAGCTGGATTTATTTCACTGTAAACCAAAGTTCAACTCCTCAACTATGTTTGAGCTGATTTGTATCCTGCCAGTTGGGGTTTTGACCTTTTTATGTAACAAATATTTGTTTCTGAGATTTAATTGCTTAGCCCCACTATAGTCTTCAGCTATAAACACTGACCCAGGGTAAATAAAGGTCATTCATTTATTTTTTAATTAACATTCAGCTTGCAAGTGACAGAGACGAAATACTGATATATGAAAAACTTTTATTGTGCTGTCAAAGATCCTTTAAGAGAGAGATCTTTCAAGTATATTTATTTTTCTTTAGAAGATCTTTGATGACCTTGACATGATAACAATCTCTTGGATCTTTGTTAAGAACTTATCGAAAGCAAAAATTTATCTCAAGACTCTTGTGGTATCACCAGTGATCTTTTGACAATTTTCAACAAAGACAAATAATTTTTCATCCTTACTAATTCAAAAAGTAACATTAAGACATTATACCTGAAGCCCTCTGGCAAAGTTTTGTAATGAGAAATCATGGAACAGAAAGTTCTCATACAGGAATCTGAACACTCTTGCTCCAAGCTTGACAGGAAACTTGGCAGTCATCAACACCTAACACAATATGGTAAAAATAAAATTATTATACCAACAAGTTATCATTATGGAAATGTAGTTTAAACAGTGCTCATCATCTCAGAACTACACTAAAAAATCTTAAAAGGATTGACATACAGTAAGCCAGTGAAAAGTGCCACAAATTGAATTTTCTTCACTAATGATTTTCTTCAAATTGTCATTGAAAATAGAAATAGATAATTTGGTTTTATCAACTGGGTTGATAATGTGAATTGGCCACCGTCAAGAGATTTAGAAGCTGACCCTTCGTCAGAGCAAATCGGGCTAACGCTCAAAACGTCAGCTTCTGAATCTCTTTACGGTTGCCAATTCACATTATCCCAGTTGATAAAACCAAATTATCTTGTAATACCCCCACCGACGAAGCACCACAGACCCCTTTATTTGAAAATAGAAATACCCACAGTGTTCTGATAAATTAGGGTTTTCTTTAGATGTGGGTAAAGAAGTTCACACAGAAAGAAAAACGGGGGGGGGGGGGGGGGGAGAAACCCATATAAAAAGGATGGGGTGCTTGTCTGAAATTTTGAAAAGAATTCCTAAGAGCAGAGAGACCAAGATTCTGTTTTGTGTGTGTGGATAAAATTGTTTCCACCCCTAAGAGGTACCAGTTCTAAAACAACACATTACAGTCAAACTTCGTAAAGCATACCCCTCAAGACTGCATTAATGAACTGATTATTTGAAACTTGAACCCGCTAGTTGTTTCAAAAATGCAAAAATGAATTGATTATTCAAACATTGAACTCCCTCTCTTGATCCAATTGAAAAATCAATTCACTGTTCTAGAATGCAATAGCGGAACCCGTCAGCCGTATTCTTGGATTGAACGAGCGAGTTCAATATTCGAATAATCAATTCATTATTGCATTCTTGAAACGACTAGCTGGTTCAAGTTTCAAATAATCAGTTTATTAATGCAATCTTGAGGGGTACGTTTTACTTATAATTAGTTTGACTGTAACTGACAATGACTTTTTCGACTCAATACCCTACAATGTACTGTGAAAGCTCCCACTGTGGATCTTTTTAGGCTGAACACACTAAAAGGTAGCAAACCCGCTTTTTTAACCCCTAAAGGTACAATGAGCACTTGCTTCCTTTTTATGAGGGAGTCTCCCCCCACCTGGAGAAGACATTAAGATGGCAACCTTGTTTATGATCTCCAGAACACAAATGTGAGATGGCTGTGATTGAAACCTCTCAATAGACAACACACCAGACACAGCATGCGGAAGGACTTTGTGAATGGTCGTCACTGCTGTTGCAATACCAAAGACTAAAACCAAGGGAAGTTCATGCAGGTATTGGCTACAAAAAAGAAATGAAACCAATTTGGAAATCTGAAGCCAGTATTAATTAGACATTCTATAATTATTGTTTTTCATGCAATACAGACCTATGCTGATCTATACATTTAATCACTCTGCACACATTGCAGACCAGTGCCTCTACACAATATTTGAGTTTTAAAATAAATGTTTAATCCTTGAAGTTGTAGCTTCTCACTGCTGCAGAGAGAGAGTTAGTGAAAAGTACATATCAAGCTGTTGATTTCAGCTATGGCTACAACAAGGTTTAAATTAAGAGAAAAAGCATTCTACAACTACAATGGCAGCCACAAAGCGTATTTAAGAGTACTATGTGTTCCACGCATGGGACATGCGAGCATGAAACTGCTGACCACATTTGGTGACAAATTAACTATAATGCAAACAAATGTTCTAGAGTCAAATGTCAGTTATTCCTCCACACAAAGGGCACAATCAAAGGTTTTTACTCTCTAACATTGTAGATGAATGCAATATATATATTGTGCATTTCAGTCACAGAGAGAGAGAAAACTAATATCAGACAAAAAATTGATGTTAAATGATAAAATAGAGCATAACAACAAAACAACATTAACTTTTATTTCACAAAAATGATAGCAGAAATAATCAAGGAGTTATAAGCTAGGCAGCCAGGTCAAAGAAAATGTTCATGTTCAGGTCAGAGGCACGATTTAAACAAACAGACAAACATAGAAACACATACACAAGTCAAACTAATTATTACCAGTACACTAAAGTTCTTACATTGCAAAACAGTATTATTTTATATCAAGAGCAATGTACAGATATCAGATAATCTTTAAAAAAGTGGTTTTTCGTTTTCTTTTTAAACAAAGACAAAGAAGATGATTTTATATCTTCATTGATAGAATTCCATACTGATGGGCCTTGAATTCTTATATCGAACATACCTACAAATTGTCACAAAATTTTGAACAACAGCAGGAAGGAAACCTTCAAAGTCCTCAAAAATTACCACCAAAGGAGGACGATCTGGAATTGAAAAATACTGGTTTTAAAATTGATGAAAGTCATTGACAACGATTTAGTATAATTATTGATACATGGCATGGCTGCTAAGTTACACCTTGTGGCGTTGTTTTTCTACTTTTTTTCGTGGTTTAGAAGCGCTTTGGAAGCTGACATTTTTGTGAATGATTGATCATTGTACTAGCTCACGAAAAGAAACAAGAAGTTGAAAACAACTCATAACCGCGCTTTTAAAATTGAACTGTTTTCTAAGTATTTAGTAACAGCGTTTTGCGAGTAAACATTACCCATTGGAAACAATAGAGATTGCGTGATTCAAAGTAAGCTCAGTGCCTGGATTGAAAGAGATTTTATTTCACATTCTTTGCATAGCGTGGTTGCGTGATTGGTAATCGGAGATTTTTGTTTACCTGTAGCTCGAAGGAGAATTGACCTTTCAAACGAATATATATTTGCAAAGGTTTTGACGAGTGCCGAGGTTATATTTTTTTCCCAGAAAACTCCACCATTGCTTCTGGCGAAGTAAACACGATCTTATTTATCACCGTAAGGGCATTACAGTAAATACGGTCATATTTATCAGCATCAGCGCATTCCATGGCTGACTACCTTCTTTAGCGCATTGAATATTCCCTTCGAAAGTGAACATGCAAGCAAAACAAAAATACAACTCTAGATAATTTCAGCCATAGTAGCCAGCAACAGGTCCTAAATTACATTCTTTATCCTTGCAAATGTCTTGACGTCCAACTCCGAGGGATTTTCGCCCAATTATTTCTCCCCGACTATGAATATTCAACTAGACAAAACTTTCCGGAGGGGAGGTATGACGAAAAGAGCTGAGAAATGGCCTGTAATTGGCTGATGATGACATCATTCGGTGACGACATTTGGCCGAGTGGGAGTTTGGCCTGTGATTGGTTGATGAAGACATCATCCGCGGAGGTCTGCGTCTGGTGACACAAAAACGAAAAAAAAAAAACCCGTGCAGAGCAAGAACCGCACTCGGCCCATGGCCGCGCGGTTAAAAATGCCAAATTTTCAGTGAACTTCTCCTTTAATATTGAAGAGCCAATAATAGTATTTTTTACAATTTAGATAAAGTTTTATGAGTTTTTGTATATTTAAATATGGGTTATACTGTAATTTATTATCTGATGTAATTTTTAATGTGGCTAAATGTAATTTAGGCTAAGTTAAACGCAAGAGAATGCTGGCCAGCAGTATCTCCCAGGGTTCTGGTGTGGGGTGGCCGGGGTTTTGTGCAGGGCCCCACATGGCTTACAGCTCGGCTTCGGATGTCAAGTCATTTGCGTGTTGTTATTGCTGTCGGATAGCTCGCACTGTGATTTTATTCCCGGCCCGCCCCTCCCTCTTG
Source organism: Micromussa lordhowensis (assembly GCA_964020085.1). NCBI lineage: Eukaryota > Metazoa > Cnidaria > Anthozoa > Scleractinia > Lobophylliidae > Micromussa > Micromussa lordhowensis. Next base: position 75,115 of record CAXHUQ010000101.1, on the reverse strand, counting down.
CTTTGGTAAGTATGTGGTAAGTATTTGTGTTTCCACTGACTTGTCAGTGTGACAGTGCCGGGTGGGTGGCAGCCGCTCACAGGGTTGTCATGGATACCCTACGCGGTCAGCTTGG
>CAXHUQ010000101.1:0-67500 GCA_964020085.1 Micromussa lordhowensis | reverse complement strand
TCCACAACAGCAATAGCCACTAAAACGCATCCCAAGCGCCAAAATAACTTCTCAAGAACAGCCAATTAATCAATGACTGATGAACGGTGTACTACAAACCCAATTTTTTACTCTAAAAGGTCACCAAACTTGATCTTGGTCTCTGTTCAGTTTCTGTTTTATTGATATCTTTTGATAGTGTTCCATATTTATATGTTAAAATAAGCATTGTTTTTTTGAAAAAAAAAAAAAAGAGATGCTGCACCTCCGAAAAAGACAGGTGTCATATTACACCCCTTCCCATAACAGCCACCTCTTTATAACAGCCACTTCCTTCTGTCCCCAAGGTGGCCATTGTGGAGAGGTTTGACTATTTCTTTAATTTCTATATTAACAAGTTAAACTTTTTTAACATCCCAAGCCTTTCTTTTTTTCACCGTTACCTGTCATTCTCCCAGACATGTATTTCATATCTTTAACATGAGGATAACTTAACAAGCCAGGATCCGAGCCAGGATTTGAGCCAGGACTTGAGCTAGGATCCGAGCTAGGATTGGTTAGGATGAGCTTTCTCTGCCATTTTGAACATGTGACCTGGTTTCCTTGTTTGCATTACTCCTTATGTCTCGTCATGAATAAGTCATTAATGTCCTAGCTCCGCTTAGCTAAGACCTAATTAATAAAGAACAAAGACATGTTTGGCGTAATTAGGGGGAACACCGCTCAGTGGTTGGCATGACAGACAACTTCCCATAGCGTGACAATTAAAAGGCACTACGAGCTGCAAAGCAGCAACGCACCATGACAGATAACATCTAGGAGCACTACGAGCAGAAGCTTAGGCCGGCCACGGGCTACAGTGAAGCAAAAACGACTCGAACCTAAAGCCAGCAACGCGCAAAGGTATACGAAACGCAGACCGATGAAGCCTCACTTATCTCCCCAGCAGTGCTGGATCGGACAGGAGTATTGGCAGCTAGGTCAAAGGACATAAAACCGAGAACGTAAACAAATACAAAGCGAGGCTTGGGGAAGTCGCCATGGAGACTTAACCAAACCAAAGCTGAGGGAGGTGACCCCAGTTTACTGAATATAACACAAGAACAAAAAAAACCCCAAGGGAGGGAGGGAGGGAATTGAAATACAAATTCACTTAAAATGTGAGTAGTAGCTCAGGCGCAGCTAAGAAAATATGACTATGGACCTTGAACAGGGACTTTTATAGCTAGACAGAGCCTGTGGCTACAACCAATGGATAAACCTGTACCATGGCAGAGCAGGACACTACGTAATATATATTTAGGACATAAAGGAAGGATTCACTGCTTTAACCACTAAATACGGCCGAAAGAAAGTGTAACAGACGTTATTGCAACACGCTATTGCCACACGTTTTGCTAGAGGCCATCCAACGGCAACATAACAAAGATTACAAAGGTTTGTTCACGTACTATTAAACTGCTACGTTGTTTTACCGTACAAGTCACGTTATGTCACAGCAAACCAGGGCGTCACGCTCCATTAACAGCGTTTTACGGATGGCCCTGTAAAACTTTCTATATAACGTGTACAAAGTCATTTTTTTGTGCAAGCGTTTAGCTGCATACACATAAACTGAAATCTGAAAAATTTGATTGTTTGAACTTATAGTCAAGAAAGTTTGAAGGCTAGTGCAGGGCTTGAAAAAACCCTGTCCACTCGTGTAGGACAAGAACCCAGGCAAGCCATCCACTGACTAACATTTTGATAACGATTTGTAAACAAAGAGCAAGTTTTAGGAACATGGGTATAATCAAGTGCTTGGACGAAGCTTGCCGAAAATAACAAATTATAGCATTGCTTTGTTTATTGCATGATGCTCATTCATTACCTAGCACCCTATCAAAAGCTGCCTCGATCAATTCCACTCCTGAAATAGCTGTGTTCGGCACGCAAACACTGCATTTCTTTCTTAAAATGTCAACATTTTTTGCACTGTATAAAACCAAACTCGGCATCAATGTATCGACGTGGAAGAAACTATATGTGAAAAGAAGCCGTACACTTTTACAGCAAAAACGAAGCCCTTGCTGTCAAAGAGACTTAAGAATAAATGACTGACATCTGACCTTTAGAACATATATTTTGTTTGAGTTACAGTTAATTTGTTTTCAATGAAGTCAGCCGTTTCTGTTATATCTTGCATGCTCGTGTGTCCCATGTGTGGAACACATGGTATTCTTTTACGTTTCATGACTCCTATTGTAGTTGACATAGAATACTTCTTTTCTCTTAATCTGAAATCATTGGTTTGAAGTTTACTTTACTCTATCTCTGTCTCCTCAACACCTGCCAGCATTTTTAATCAACAAATCCAGCTATTAAAATCCCTGTGACAAGTCAAGTTTTCTGGTAGAAATACACTTGGCCTCCATCAAAATGAAATGTATTAACAATACTAAAAAGAAATTGATTAGTAAGTCATGAAAAAACTTTCAGTGTTCCTGGCTGTTGACGTAAAATTCACCTGAATAAAAAAATATGCACTTGCCGGCTTAACAAATTCGATACTGTACCTGTGTCAAAATTGACATAGAGAAGCCGAATTGTTTTTAATTCTACTTGCAAGTCAGTAGTGAACACCCTGGTTCTATCACCACTGTAGTTACTCTAGTTCTGATCACATGATCAAAATGGCAGGAAAAACTAAAGTCGCAGAAAGGATGGATCCTGGCTCAGATCATGGCTCAAATCCGGGCTTGGATCCTGGCTCAGATCCTAACTCAGATCATGGCTCAAATCCAGGCTTGGATCCTGGCTTTATTCTTAGTTTATCTCCTTTAATATGTGCAGAAAATATCAACATTGAAGGGATATTGAATTAAAGTACATTCAAAGTAAGATTCCATTCAATAACTTTCAGATGTAACTTTCAACCATGTTGAAACAAGATGATAGGGATCCGAATTACATGAAGATAAAAATTTAACAGCTTTCTATAAAAAGTGTATCACTGCATCGTTTTTCTACAACAAAGCAAAAGGAGAAACAACTTTGTACCTCAATTTCACTATTCATAAAATCCCAACACTCATTATAGTTTTTATATCTCTGTTTACGATGGGCTGAACTTTCTCCAGTAACCTCTGGAAAGTAATCCTCTGCTAAAAGAAAACAATCAAGCTGTTACACAGGTGGCCCAAGCTCAGGATAGAAGAGTATGGGATGTCTGTATCCCTGTAGTGCAAGGTGTAACTTATATAGAAATTTGTTAGATATCTGGGTTTACCTCAGCGTAAAAACCTGTGAAGTTTTTCTTTGTTTTGTATCTATTGTTATGTTGACTTCTTTGCTTTGTTTGTTTTACATCACTGGTGAGTGTTACAGGTTCTTACACCAAGGATGAGCCAGATATCTTTTAACCCAATCTAAAAGAGCTTTTGATTGACTGACACAGACTGATCGAGATATTAGCGACTGATAGACATCAGAATCGCAGCAAGATTATAATGATACTTTACTGATTGATGAACTTCTCATTACAAAAAACCTATAAGGATTCTTGCTCTGATTAAGATTTGGCCATTACTTGTACTAAGTACGTACTTCACTCTCACTCCAGAGACACTGAGTGTTTCTTAGCCAAAGGGTAAAATGGTTTACGGTAACAGCAGACATTTATTGTTTTGGAGAATGCAAGCCTAATTTTGACCTGTTATATGCAGAAAAACTCTACATTCCTGTAAGGACACCAAAATAGCCACCCTGTTTGATTTCTGCAGGGCCATGCTATCAGCATTGGATTTTGGTGAATTAAACGCTTTAACGGTAGCATTTATCAAAATCTGAGGAAAATGTCCTTGTTAATTTTATATGTTCACAAACATGACTTTGAATCGCCTTGGCTTTGGGATGTTAACCGTGGAAACAGCTATATTTCATTGGCTGCATTTTGATTAAATTACATTTAATTAAATTCTGTTGAGTTTTATCCGGTTGAATATTGTTGGAATTGGTGGAAAAGTACTCTGAACGCAAGATCCATGAGAGTTAGCCTGAACTAAGGAGCAGCAATGTAAATACGGTCTATTTCACTCATCAGGGGAATACTCAAATCAGTCACACAGAGTTTGTTTACGATAAACAAGCACGCAATAGGCCCTTTGCAGCTGGGGTCACGTGACCAAATGTTTCCTAGAAAATTTTTATATTATGGGCTATAACTTAAAGAATGCCAGAAATGGAAAGAGCGCATCAAAAATACCAGAATGGCCAAGTTTGAGTCCCCTGGAATGAAAGAGTAAGTTTATACGACAGTTTGAATTTTCGGAAAATTTAGAAGTTTTGTATGGGAAATGTTGCTGGAGAGCAAGGTCTTGCTCTCCAGCAACATTTTCCATACAAACCTCCTTATTTTTTTAAAAATTCAGACTGTCATGAAATCTCATCTTTTAATGATGGGGGCCTCAAATTTGGCTGTTTTGATATTCTCGACATGCTTTTTCCATTTCTGGCATTTGTTAAGTTATAGCCCATAATTTTATAAAAAGTAGGTCATGTGACGGTTTAGCTGCAAAGGGCCTATTGCAAATGTTTGCTTATATTTGTGGTTCCAGCTTAGAATAATGTACGCAAAAAATATACTTTTACAAATTAGGTTTTTATGTTTGAGAATATTTAGCACAAAATTTGAAGGCTAATGTAAATATTTTTAGTTCTATTAAATAAAAAGCGACTCAATGGAAAATGGCGCCGTCACGCAAGGTATCGACAAATCATAGTTTATACAATGTACAGGGGCCCTCTTAAAACTGGCATGGACTTTGACACTATGATATATCTGTATTTATTAAAAACTGGATCATTGGATAATGCAATTCGAGAGTTTTCATTGGCTTAGCCATCATGGGCTATGAGCCATTATACCATGCTCTACGAATGGGCCATTCCATTTTTTATCTGCACCCCCCCCCCCCCCCCATTGAGGTACTTTATATTTCACCCCCCTCAGGAAAGTAAACTTTTGACCCCCAAGAAAAAGAAGATCAAAGATGCCGGCACATAAAAGCCCCCCCCCCTACCCCTCCGATTTCCCTTAACCTCAATAGGGGGTGCATATATTAAATGGAATGGCCCAATATGGTAAGCGTATGCGTGATTTTTTTTAGGCGTTTTTACTTTTTTTAAGTTTAGTTTGCTTTATTTTTGGGGCGTTTTTAATAAAACAATTATTTCACTCGCCCTTGTTGGATATGAGATGATTATAGACAACTCGGCGCTACGCGCATCGTTGGCTATCTACCATCTCATATCCAACGCGCGTTGATTTCAGCAATAGACAGAGGTTGAAGTGAAATCATATATTTAAGGTGTATATATCTTAAAGTAACGACGTCGAACGCACGCTCATTGCCTTTGATTACTACTAGTATAAAAATTAAGCTTAACTACAGCTAACTACGTTGACATCAGTGGTACTAAAATATAAAATTTACCAACCTGCCACTCTTTTTCTTGGAGAATGTGGGACAGATTTCTTGATCAGAAAGCAACCCTAAATTTTCAAACATTTAAACACAAGTTAAAGCAATTTCTAATTCAATTAAGCCCCTAGAAAACTGAATTGAGATCTATAAACCTTGGAAACTGAGCTGGTTTCCTCCGCCATCTTTGTTACTTCAGTCGATACTTCATGTATTTTCCAATTTCGCGGGCGCAGGACCCATTCTTGGACCCAGTGCTACTCGACTTAAAATATCGCAAAAAGAAACAAAGGCTCTGGGAATCTCACATTAACTCAGTTGATAAGACAAAAATTATCTGGGAACGAGAGTGGGTAAAGCAATGAAGGGGCGGCAGACTCGTGTATCAGGTTTTCTTTTTTTTTTATTTTGTGTTGGGAGGTATGGCCCCACGGGAGACAGTGAGTTTTGTTTCCCCACGAACCTCACCTGTTGGGTCTCGGGGAAATAAAACTCACTGTTTCCCTTGCGGCCGGTCATAAAGTGCTTATGAAGATTAACAGGCGCGCAAAGAAGGGGCCCGAAGGATATAATGAGATCGCCCCAGTTCCCCTTTTTGGAGGGTTGTCCTGGGAAAATGGGATTTAGGTCACTGGGACTGGGATTTGGTTACTGGAAATGAAAAAAAAAAACGTCAAAAATGGGAATGGTATAAACACTTGTGACCATGACCAGTCGCTACATCGCTCATTTCGTTGGATCGAGAAACGTCAGAAAATGTTTCAAGCACCTTGTTCATGCCAATTCTGAGCATGTTTATCTAGATCCAGCATGTGCAGGACTTGTCACTATTTCCTGGTTACAAAATGAGATCAAATGTGGAGGCACTCGATCTTAACCTTTCATGTTGAAAATCAGCATGCCTTGACACATTTTTTAGAGAGTGCAATGGAGTTTGACACATTAGTTGAAGAAGCCGGTTGTGAAAAGGGTTTCTAAGTGAGCAACAGCGTACTGCACACCTCCAAATTATATTATAAACCGCCAACATCACATACAATTTCCTTCCCTCATATCACAATTTCAGAGCCAACCTCACAGGAGAAATGAAGAACCAGAAAAGAGGAAGCTGTGATGAGGGCGTGAGCTAAGATGTAAGGTAAATCTTTCAGACAGCCACATGTAAAATAAGACAAAACAATGGACAGGTCGGGCACTTTGCCTCTGAACTTATATAAAACGGAGGTGGTCTTGAAACCAGTCAATTTAACTTCATTGTAAGACTTAGTGAGTTCCAAGAGAAAGTAATGAGCCGGCTAATTCATTTGAGGATGCCAGTTTACCACCGGAGTCTCCTAACGGTGGCCTCATTGTTAGGTGCGCTCGTCTTCGGATCGAGTGGCCCGGGTTCAAGGCCTGGCTTGGGCAAGACACTTTACTCTCGCAGTACCCCCTCTCCACCCAGGTGTATAAATGGGTACCATCGACCTTAACGCTGGGTATAACCCTGATATGGACAAGCATCTCATCCAGGGGGGAGTAGAAATACTCATAGTCACTTCATGATACAGAAAGGGTGATGTAGCAGCTGTCGTAAGGTCTCACATGAGTGGCTCGATACGCTTAGAGTGAACAATACAACAAACAACATAAACAATGCCCCTAGCCCTAAAACAATAACAGCTGCTACAATGACCAAACAATAGCAGCTTACGAGAGCTGCTACACTTCTGTACAGAAACCGGGATAAACTCCGGCCTGATGGTAGGCTCGATTTCCACCCGCTGTTCGGGAAACGAGACCGGACACGAGAGAGCGGCGGAAATCAAGCCTAGCCTGATGGGCCACTTAGCTCATATGAAGACTCTCCGAACGAAGAGGTAGACAGCTTTTGTGTGAGTGACAATGACACTCACTCTGATCAGAGCAGAGGTAGACCGCTCTTGAAACAACACTGAGCATGATTCGTCCGACCAAGCGCGGAAGAGTAAGTACAGGTTACAGGTCGGAAAACAGATTATGACAGGAATGTGAAGTGGCAAGCGACTTGTAACCCAATTGATTGCTATAACTACCCTACTTGCAAGTTCTCGTAGAGTCCAAAAGGATACTATTGTCTTCAGAACATCTTAACATATCCTTGCGCATTTTTGCGTAGCCGTAATTTTGTGGATACGAAGAGAAAAGACCTGGCATGTATGACACTGGGATTTTTTCAGAATTCTGCTTGTGAAAATAGGATTTGAACACTGGGAGGTGGGATTTGGAAAAATATGGGCTGGGAAATGGGATTAGTACCCCTTATACCCACGTTTGCGAGATGACCAAACTTTCCCTTGACCAAATGAAATTTAACTGTTCAAAAGGCCTGCTGGTTTTAGAACACTCAGGGAACCTCTGTTTTCTAACAACCACGGCCGGATTGAATCGAAAATTTTCATGAAAAATAACAAAGTGAAACCAACCATAAAAATTGCTCCCAAATGAAATATTAGGAAAATGTATGCAAGCTTGTCCTCTTTTCCGTAAATCCAGGAATCGTTCTTTGAATGGAAAGCGCCCTATGATTCACATTCAAGTTTCAAGTTTCAAGTTTATTCAGAAAATTTATAATTATAGAATATGATTTACCACTGCTCGCAGGTAGCTACAGCTATTCGAGGCGAGCAGTGGTTTGACGCATAACATAAAAGCTTTGACATACGATACTAAGTAAAAAAATATTTACAATTACAATACAGCTACAATTACAATTACCAATACAAAGTAAAATTAGAGAGCTTAAGCAACGACGACGGCGACGCCCAGGACGACGCCTAGTCAATTTACCAGTGAAATTCGCTGTTGTCTAGATCTCTTCAGTACACCAATGGCTCTGAAAGCGTGCTCAAGCTAAATATGCAATGACAGTGTTCAATTCCAGATTGAAATACAAAAATTAGCCATCGTTGTTCGCGTTCCTCAGACTACACAGCACTTGATCATTTCACGTCCTTGTTTGCAGAGGACGATAAAGAAATGTACAAAGATTTGTAGCGCAAGTGCACAGCCATTGTTCTGCTCATCAAATCTTTTGTTTGGTGACGGTTCATGGTTTAATATTAACGATAAATGACAGTGACAATTGCCTTTTAGTAAGAAGTTCAATCACAAACTCACTCCATATAATGATTTTTATTATCTCAAACATAAACTTGATTTAGGCTGAAATTACACTAATAAGTAATATTTTTACATTATACTCTAACCCTCGATAAAATTTTTAAATGTTCATTAACAGTTTATACATAAGTTAGTTAATTGGTCAATATTTCCTTTTGCCGAAAAATATCTCCTCAATGAAAAAGTCACTTTAAGCCCAGTTTTATATTATAGGTTAGGCCCATTCTTCTCTCCAGAGCTGCCTGTCATATCCAGATGGGGCTTTGATACGTGGAAAGCCACTCCCGATAAGATAGACTAGAAACTCCAGGGATGAGAATGGTTTACGCCACAACGAATAGGCCATTTTAGATTTGCCTTTCGAGTCTTCATGCAAAACCATTCATCTGAAAATGGCTCCGACTACAGGTTCATTTTCATGTAAATCAAACTCCTTTTCACAAGAAAGGTTTTGCTTTACACACACATGTACTCGTTTAAAAACAAAGGCACGAGGCAACTTGTAAATGGCGTGTTTAGGAAGACCTGAACTAAATCATCAGGGGTTTTTGGTCGCAGGCCCCAACATCTTTCTGAGGAAACTTCATGTAACAATCACTAATCATCCAGACCCCAAACAATCTGCCTAGGTGCATTAACTAACTCTATTTGGAAGAAGTCTTATCACTGTGTGATTTGTACAGCTCATGTGTAAAAATTCCTATAATGTACTGAGAAAAACCTGGAGTGATGACAAGATTGCAGAGTAACTGCAGAATACCCTGCCACACCATGACCACCTCATTTACATGTTTCAGTGTGCTTTGAAGAACGAGGTATTCGGCTTCGCCTCATGGGCTATTGACCGGTGGCCCTTGAGGGCGAAGGGTCTTATTGTTTTAGTATCGCCCAACTAGTCAGACAGAAATGGCAATAACAAACTTAGCAAATGTAAGTTGAAGAAATCTTTATTTGGGACTAAAACGAAAGAGAGCGTCACGCTCAATGGTGCTCGAGGACTGTTGCTAATAGTCCTTGAGTAGCTTAGCCAATTAAAATGCAGTATTTGCATTAGTCCACTAGTTGGGTGATACTAAATAACAATAGTTGCTATTCTTATTCAATGAGATGCAAATAAGTAGCAGTGTATTCTGCAGCTTAGACAAGATTGCTACACTCGTTGAAAATTGGACTCTTAGAAAAACCTTAAAGGCAATCGGCTGATGCAGGTAAGAGAGTAAAGCTACAATACGTCTAGCCTTCTTTTCAATTCCCAAACCATGTAAGACACTATAAACCATTTAAAAGCAACGTTCACACACTTCTGGTTTGCCCAAAGCCTGAACAGACACACAATGCCAACAAATTTTGTTCACATTTTTTTTTTCAGTGCTGGTGATTGTGGTGTCTTTGAGCAGAAGTGAGGCTACCGAGAACTGATTTGGTTATGACAGACCTTGCTACTTTTCGTATGTAAACTATAAACTATTGTAATGCTAACTAGTTAACAATTAGACCCATAGCCCGAAAGGGCTACGGGTCAATAGCCCACAAGGCGAAGCCAAATGGGCTATTGACCCATGGCCCTTGAGGGCGAAGGGTCTAATTGTTGTAGTATCACCCAACTAGTCGGACAGAAATTGCAATAACAAACTTAGCAAATGTAAGTTGAAGAACTATTTATTTGGGACTAAAAACAGGAAAGCGTCACTATCGATGGCGCTCGAGGACTATTGCTAATAGTCCTCGAGTAGCGTAGCCAATTAAAATGCAGGATTTGCATTAGTCCACTAGTTGGGTGATACTAATTTCTATTAGTAAATTCTCAGCTCCGACTATTGCATTTCTAGTTTTTTGATCGGCTAAAAAACTCCAACTATGAGCCAATAGTCGGAGTTTTACGTCATAGGGAAAATAGTGCGCCAAGTTTAAAAATTTTCCGCACGAAGTTTTCAACTTCAGCCCTCTATAATGGCCGAAATAAAAATCGGCGGCAAAACTTGGTTTGAGAATTTACTAAAACAATTACATGTATTCCATTCGCCCTTGTTGGATATGAAGTGATTATAACCAACTCGTGCTACGCGCTCGTTGGTTATTTTATCACTTCATATCCAACTCGGGCTCATGGAATAATTGTTATATATCTATCAACCAAACCTCATTTTCATGCTGAGGCTTGGCTTCATTTTATAGAACTGTGAAATAGCGTTTTAACTTTGGATTGGCCACCATGAACAGCTGCTTTGCACTGGTCACAACTCATCAGCGTGTCTTAAATTGCTTACTGCTTTTTACTCGACCAGAGAAAAACCTGAAGGTTGCTCTAAGTCCCACCCTATGCCTTGTTGATAAGTTGACAGCTTTATGCAGTGCATGTTGTACATGGTTTTTGCTGCTTTTGAACAAAAAAAGAAAAACAAAACACAAAATAAAATTGACTCAGCATGGTGGACTAGGGCTGTACTAAATGCATTCTAAATACTTGCATTTACTTAATGTACCCAACTTAGTTCCTTGACGGTTGCTATTCGAGTTGTCACTCAACCCTTCAGAAAGGTTGCGTGACAACAAAAAGATTATTTGAACCACTTCTTGTCATGCAATCATGCTATCGCTACTGTTTGTCAGATGACAGTAAAACTTAGCACTAAAACCATTTTTCATGTCTTCAGTACAACTCTGAAAAAAGTCGCAAAATGAGTTACTCCTGCTGGAGGTGAAGTCCCATCTTTGCTTTGTGTGCTTTGCCTTTACAAGGTCAGAATCTGTAGTTAATTGATCATATGCAATATTTTCATCCAATGGTTTGCTTTCTGGAAGATGTTTCATGTTCATGATAGTAGAATTGCTTTTACATCCCAGATCTGAAAAATGCAGATAATCTGTGTTGCAAGTTACAGAAATTTGTAATTAAAGAAAGTTGATTTAATTAATTCAATCTGAGACTAAGATATTTGCCAGTAGCTATAGATGGAGACACAGAGTATTAAGAAAGAAGGGATACCATTGGGCATTAAAACGTTTTAAACCTCAAAAAGTTCTTAAAGTTGAATAACAGGGCTTGCCTGTTTGCAGGGGCCCTTTTGATTAGATTTAGCATGAGGTTCATTTTGCAAATCCGCAGTTTATGTACAAACAAGAGGGCCAGCTGACAGTTAAGTTGGCTGGATATATGGGTTATTAACCAAGCTTGTTCGGTCAAGATGGCTAGATATTGGCTGAGTTCTTTTTTGCATGTTTAAGGATTGAGACAGAGTCGAGGTCCATAAACACGCAAAAAAAAGAATGAGGCCAATATCAAAGCATCTTGAAGGAACAAGCTTGGTCAATAAATGATTTATTATTTGGCTTTTTGGGAAATTTTTCTTGTGGAATAAGGCGGGTAGTTCCGAGGGGGCAAGATAGCTCCATCTTGCCTGCTCGGGTAGCCAATCACAGTGCAGGATTTGATTCATCTTGCCCGCTCACGGAACTCAACATATAATAAGAGTAAATATTGCAGACTATGATGTTTAGTTTCAGGGGCCAAACATTTTTTCATAGTAATTTCATTTCTTCAATATGGGGGTCAACAGGGATTTACAGGGCTAAATTATTCTACCAATATTGCCCAGTACTATTTATCTGCAATGCAAGCAAAAAATGCAGCCATGTAGCTCTCTGTGTGCACTGCTTAGTTACAGAGGTAGGTAATAATAATATTAGACTTTGTACATTTATTCTTGACCTTGGGTTGATTTAAATAATTATCTCAACAGAAAGTGTGAAATGCAATTAGCAAACAAAGTTTTCCACCATATCTTACAATCCTCCTCAACAAAGTGACCTCTGCATTGCCAGGAGGCTTTATGCATATTTAGTCATGTGACAACAAGTGGTTGAAAATGGCAAGTAACTAGTCGCCCCCTGTCTCTATTTAGTTGGACGTTGGCATCTGATGTCAATGGCCTTCTTGATTTTGCTTCCAATGTCCATGTTCTCCTTGTCAAGGATTTTTGTTTGCTTTACATTTCAGACGTTGTTCAAACGACTTATTATCTAATAACAACATTATTATTTAATTATCTATTATAATATAATTTAATTATAATTATAATATTCATTTACATTATTTGTTTCATGATTGGCCCTGAAAAGCCCCACTGGGGGAGTGGTAAATTAAGATATTTATTTATTATTATTTATGATTTATCTGCAAGATGTTCCATTTTTCCAACCTTAACAATCCTATCACCACCACAAGTCAGTAATCTTCCTTTTGTTAGATCCAAGTACATTGAACGAGCAGTATGTTTTGCGTCATGAAAATCTGCTAGAGGTTCACGGCTGAAAAGCAGATGAAAATGCATTCATTTGATCTTTGTGCCTTGTACAAATAACAGAATGAAAACATACAGGATAGCCTGAATTCCCTTCTCCAATCACAAACTCCTCTGCTGTCTGATTTATTTGTGGGTCAGAACTTTAGCTAAACATTACACACCATTTTAACACCAATATGATAAAATACACGTGATGCAATCTAAGTGAAACTTCTGGTGCTTTTCTTTGGGAAAACCCAAAAGTTGGATTCTTAAATCCAAAAACAGATTTTGTGTTTCTTTACCAAACAGATCAGACCAAGATTTGGATCTGAATCATGATCATGATCATTTGGGTCAGTCCAAGATTTGAATCATGTGGTAACAAAGGCACTGAAGAATCCACTCTGGGAGAGACTCGGGGCAAGGATTCGTCAGTTCCTTTGATGCACAATGATCCGAGTGATCATAAATTAGTTTGCTTAGTAAAGAAAATAATGCAAAATCCAGTGTTTGGATTTAAGAATCCAATCTTTGATTTTCCCAAAGAAACGCACACTATAAGAATTTATTACAAGTTTCTCGAGAGTTTCCCTCTTTTACTCACAAACAAACACCCTTCTGGCAGAGTAATCTTTGATTTGAGGTCACTCTTGAGGCATGAGCTACATGTAAGACTTGAAACCCAGTGAGCTGATAGCCCAGTACACGAAGAAACAAGTACTCAAAAATAACAACCTAACAGTTATCAGGATTTAATAATCTCACTTACTCATCATCTGTGATGGTTTCATAACATTCATTACACATGCGAACAGAACTTTCAAAACCCATGATTGGAAAGGAGGATTCATTTTTACTACACTCGTTACACACTGCTCTGCCACATTTTCGACAATGATGCTAAAAATAAAATAAAAGATGTCATAAATAACAGAACAGAGACAACGTTCCTGCTGTGTTTTAAACTTTCACTTGTAAGTTGCACACTAAGGTTTGAACCACAGACATTGACCACCAGCTTTTAGTACATGTATATATCTAAGAGAGCTGTGGTAGCTTTGTCATGAGTAGGTAAGGTCTGCATACAAGTCTGCATACAAGCCAAGTGGCTCATTAGGCCGGAGCTTATTCCGGTTTCAGTAGCATAAAGCGACTAGGAATATTCCTACTTCCCCATTGGATGGGATGCTAGTCCATCGCAGGGTTACCCCCAGCATCAAATTCGCCGGTGCCCATTTATACACCTGGGTGGAGAGAGGCGCTGTGAGAGTAAAGTGTCTTTCCCAAGAAGACAACACAATGTCCCCTGCCAGGGCTAGAACCGAGAGCGCTTGCTCCGGAGTCGAGCGCACTAACCATGAGGCCACCACGCCTCCCTGTCATTAGTAGACTGGAGTTAATGCACCAGGTGGTACTCCCTATAATGGCCCATATGAGGAGGCCTGCCCAAAGGGATACCTTCTTCAGGCTTCAGGTATACAAAAGGGTATTGATTTCACAAGTTGAGGTATATGAAAGGGTAGGAAAATCTGTCATTCAGTTATTTATTAATTAAAATATTTTGAACAGGCTGTATCATTTCATTTATTAGGCACTACACGAAAATAATTAAAAGACTTCCTTTTTTGGTAATTTAGTCATAATACAGGCCAGCTTTAAAAGTATGTGGAAGGGGTACCTTTTTTTCAATTTAAGGTGTACAAAAGGGGCACCTTTTCCAGCACAATGGTATACTAAAGGGTAACAGGTAGAAATGATTATGGAAATATCTCACCTGCCTCACACCAACTGCTTTAGTGTTCCACATGCCCTTAAAGTTCCAGAAGAAAGGGCCACTACATCGCTCACAGATATCACTTTGTGACCACTCTGGAGTCTGACAAAAAAACAAGACAACAAAGAACAGAATTACACTGAAGACCATAATCAGCATAAGTAAACATATTGTGTTGTTAACTCAGCTTTGAATGTTTATTTTCCTCAAAATGAAAAAAACCAACACTTGTAAATTCCAATTTGATCTGAATCAACTGTGGATGTGCAAAGGTAAATTCCTGTGCCAAACAACTGGCATATCTGCTAACCCTAAGCGAACCACCCAAACTACTATGGATTAAACAACAGAATGACTGCTTAACTGACTGATTGCTTGCTTGATTGTTTGATAAACTGACTGACTGACTGATTAATTGACTTACTAACGCACTAACTGAGTGACCGAATGACTGACTGACCAACTGACTGACCAACTGACTGACCGACTGAATGACTGAATGACTGACAGATGGACTGACTGACTCAGACAGACTGACTGACTGAATCAGACGGACAGACTGTCTGACTGACTGACTGATTGATTGACTTACTAAAATACTGACTGACTGACCAGCCGACTCACTGACTGAATGACTGACTGACTGAATGAATGAATGAATGACTGACTGACTCAGACAGACTGACTGACTGAGTGACTGACTGATTGACTGACAACTGAGAACTAACTAAATGACTGACAGTTGATAATGTACCTCTTCTCGTTTTACATTCATATCCCAGATCCTAACAATACCATCTTCACTGCATGACACCAACTTTTTGGCATGAGGTGCGTAACAAAGAGCATGAACTTTTGACCTAAAAAGACAAAACAGAAGACGTATGAAATGACTATAACCTTCTCTGTTCTTAAATTCATAAAACTGAAGCAAAACTGGAGAGCTATGACAAAATTGCTGTTGATTTATCTCAAGTTTGTTCAATTATATTCAGTGCTGTACAGATTTGAAAACAAAAATGAAAGTTGAGCATAAAATCTGACATTGCCCAAGTCTCCATTATACATTAAATACAGACACACAGTATTATGTACTAGGTTCTCATAAAGTGAAAGCGTAAATTACAATGAAAACAACTCCCAACACACATATATGATGGGGGTTCTATTACCGGGGGGATTCCCGGCGGCTCGCTAAGCTCACCGCCGGGAATCCCCCCGTTAATAGAACCCCCATCATATATGTGTGTGAGTGGAAACACGGAATATTTTTGTGTAATAGAATTATTTTTTATATTGAAGAAATGTGCCGTCTTTATAGAAAGCAATGGCTGCTGCAAATTTTTCGAGAGATGTTCTTTATATGTTTTATGGCCCGATCGAGGGGAATCAAGGTCTACCAACTCCAATTAGCCCCGCCATCATTATAAGGGAAGGTTTTGAAATTGTAAGAAACAATTTCAACGAATGGCTCCGCGTGTGGAGAATGCGGTCAACAAGTAACAACAAAGACCTGTTAAAATTTTTTCAAAAAACGAAAAAAATCATTTGTTAACGTTTGCATGAATGAAGTTATGGTCATTAGGAGCGTCAAAATACAGTTTAGCCTTCTTGAGAGATTTTATATGATCCGAAATGAAAAAGTGGAACAAATGGACCATTATTTCAATCGGATGAGGCCAGTAATCTTGAATGAACACAACATGGATATATTAGAACCTTCGTTGAATCAGTTTATTGATGAGGTCAAAGGTGAGATAGAGGCCTGGTCTGAAAGAGGCTCGGGATGGATAATGGACAAAATTTTGGAAGCTTTTATTAACGTAGCGCAATATCAACCAATACGCGGCGGAAGTTACATGCCGCTGCCCATAAAGCTGAAAAACAAGAGAGTGGTTCTTAACATACAAAACAGAGACAACGAATGCATAAGATGGGCGCTTTGAGCGGCTTTATTTCCTGCACAAAGAGGTAGAAATCCGATTAGGCCATCTAGTTATCCAACAGAAGACGGCCTCAATTTCACCGGCATTGATTTTCCAACTCCGGTTTCTCAGATTGACAGGCTGGAGAGGCAGAATATTAATCTCGCCATTAATGTATTTGGATGGGAAAACGGGCAAGTGGTCGTGCACAGGATTAGCGAAAAAGGTGGAGAAGTCCCAAGAATTAAGGAGGCTCGAAAGGGTTTTTAGCTGCACGCGCGCGCGCGCAATCTACACACGCCATAACTAAGATGCACGTGTCAGCGGAATCAGTATTAAAATCAGCACACCGGAAGTTAATGCTGCGTAAAATCGCGCGAACCGGAAATAAAATCTGTGGAAAACGTTTGTTTGTAGCTCGAAAGTTCGCTCGGTGACCTATCTTGATTTTTTGCATACACGCATCATTCGCGATGGCACTTCAGATATAAAAGTTTCGGGGAAAATTATCTAGTGGAATTTTCTGTAAGCCATAAAACGCGTTTTCTTGAAATATATTTAATTCTACTAGATAAAATTTTTCCATACTGTCTGAAAAGTTAAAGAATTTAGGGAACTTTCCAATAAAGAGATAAAAATAGTAGGTCACCGAATTAGTTTCTCAGATAATTTACAAAAACTGAAATTTAGAGGACGCTTTTGTGGACCTCGTGCATTGCCATGGTAACTGATATGACGTCACAAGTACCCTTAAAGTATAGCCCAATAATAGAGTTGCAAGGAGACATAGTTTGCCCACACCATTAAACATCCTTCTTTGTAATCTTCTGTCGTTTCACAAGCAATATAGCAACGAAAAACCCTTTCGAGCCTCCTTAACTTAATGTTGACAAAGCAGGGCGAAAATATGCACTACAGCGTTGTGAAAAGGCTCACAGCACTATTGTATGATCAAAACAGGCACAATGAAAGCAAGCATTTCTGCGAACGCTGCCTGCACGGCTATTCAAGTAGAGATCTTCTTGAAAGGCACAAACCAGAGTGCAAAGGGCTGCTGAAAAGCCCCACCAGAACGAACATGCCAAAACAAGGAGAAAACAAGATGTATTTCACAAACTACCACAAGCAGATGAAAGCGCCCTATGTGGTTTATGCGGACTTTGAATGTCTGGTGAGAAAGATATCCACATGCGAGCCAGACAACAAACAGAGCTTCACAATAAAAACAGAGAAGCACGAGCCATGCGGCTTTTCATATTTAGTCGTGAGGAGCGATGGGCAGACTTTTGGCCCATACACTTACAGGGGAGAAGATGCGGTCTTCGTATTTCTGAGATGGCTTCAGAATCATGAAATGGAAATGCGAAAAGACATGGAAAACAAAAGGCCGCTGGTCATGACGGAACAAGACTGGCAAAAATACAAGAGAGCCAGAGAATGTTACATTTGTAACAAAAGCTTGTATAAAGACTTATATCTCGATTCGAGGGCGGTGTATGACCTTGTTTCAGGAAAATACAGCGGTCAAAGCCACAGAAGTTGCTGTTTTACTGCAATGAAAAATTTATGCAGTGAAATATTTAAATGGCCCGGAAAGAGAAAAAGACGCAATCAATAAATGGATCGCAAAAACTCAGGAAACATGCCTGTTCTGCACAGAATACCTCAATCTCGATTCACTGGAGGTGCTTGACCCTGATACAGGAAAATACAGCGGCCAAAGCCACAGAAGTTGTCTTTTTAATGCAATGATATATTTCACTGGCCCGCAAAGAGAAAGAAACCCAAAAGACGCAATCGATCAATGGATTGCCAACACTCAGGAAACATGCCTGTTCTGTGCAGAACCACTGCTTGTGCCCAACTTCAAAGATTCAGTGAGGGACCACGATCACATGACAGGAAAATACAGAGGTGCGGCGCACAACGAGTGCAACTTCAAGCTCAAACTAAACCAGAAAACAATGCCAATACCAGCCATCTTTCACAATTTGAAAGGTTATGATGGCCACCTGCTGATGCAAGCGATGGCGAGGGTCGAGGGAGAAATCAAATGTATCCCGACAAACACTGAAAAATACATCTCATTTTCACTGGGGAATCTGAGATTCATCGACAGCCTGAATTTCTTGCAGAGCAGCCTTGCCAAGCTGGCGAGGGGGACCGATGACTTCCCCATCATGAAAAAACTGGTGCCAGAAGAAAACAAGCGGCAGTTGCTGCTGAAGAAAGGCATCTACCCATACAAGTACATGGACTCATTCGAAAGGTTTCACGAAGCTCAATTACCTGAGAAAGAAAAGTTCCACTCGAGTCTGAGCGGTAAGGGCATCACAGATGAAGACCATGCGCACGCAAAGCAGGTCTGGGAGGCATTAGGTTGCAGAAATCTCGGCGAATACCACGACTGGTACGTGGCAACAGATACGGTGCTTTTAGCAGACGTGTTTGAAAACTTCAGAAAAGTTTGCCAAGAGAAATACGGGCTGGATCCAGTGCATTACTACACCTCGCCAGGCTTGAGCTGGGACGCGCTCTTGAAGAAGACAGGGGTCGAGCTTGAGCTTCTGACGGACTTGGACATGCACCTGTTTATCGAGCGGGGAATGAGGGGCGGCATCTCAATGGCGACCAAGCGCTACGCGAAGGCTAACAACCCGCAGGTCGAAGGATACGACCCAACCAAACCAACGAACTACATCACGTATCTTGATGCAAACAACCTCTATGGATGGGCAATGAGCCGGCATCTGCCGAAGAGCGGCTTTAACTGGAAACGTGTGATGCCGACAGAAGAGCAGATCATGAAAATGAGGCCTAATTCAAAGAAAGGCTGGATACTGGAGGTGGACCTCGAATACCCCGCATACTTGCACGACGCCCACAATGACTACCCGCTGGCGCCGGAAAAGAAAAAGATTAAACCAGAGATGTCAGAATACCAGCGGCGACTTATGGCCGACCTTGATTTGACCATGCTGGACACAGAGAAGTTGTTGCTGACGCTGGAAGACAAAGAAAAGTACGTGACCCATTACAGCAACCTGCAGTTTTATCTCAGGCAGGGCATGCGGCTGAAGAAAGTGCACCGAGTGATAGAGTTTGATCAAGAGCCGTGGATGGAGCCATACATCCGGATGAACACGGAGTTTAGAAAACAGGCAAAGAGCGATTTCGAAACAGACTTCTACAAGCTGATGAACAACTCAGTGTTTGGTAAGACGATGGAGAACCTGAGAAACCGTGTTGACGTAAAGATAGTGAGAGACTGGGAAAATGATAAGATCCGAAAGCTGCTGTCAAGCCCATCTTTCGACAGATTCACAATCTTTGGAAACGACATGGCAGGCATACACATGCGCAAAACAAAGCTGGTGCTGAACAAGCCCGTGTACACAGGCATGACGATTCTCGAAAACAGCAAGATCTTGATGTACTTCTTTTATCACAACTTCTTGAAAGCTAGATATGGCCACAAATGCGGGCTGGTATATACAGACACGACAGCCTGATCTTGGACATCCAGACAGAAGATGTGTACAAAGACATGAAAGAACACTCATGGCTGTATGACACAAGCAACTACGCTAAGGACCATCCGCTCTACGACAACAGAAACAAAAAGGTTTTAGGCAAGATGAAAGATGAGTGCGGAGGAGGAGTGATAAAGGAAGTCCTTGCGATAAGGCCGAAGATGTACTCGGTGGAAGTGGGCGAAAAAAATATAAGGAAGGCTAAGGGGGTGAAAAAAAAATGTGATTGAGAAAGAGATAACGCACGAGCACTACAAAGAAGCGCTCTCTGAAAGGAGGCAGTTCATGCACAAAATGAAAATCTTGAGGAGCGAGGGCCACGAAATGTATGGAATGTGCATGAACAAGATCTCGCTATCACCATTTGATACAAAGCGGTGGATAGCAGATGACGGCATACAAACCCTGGCATACGGGCATTTCAGGCTGGGGGCAGCTGCGTATTAGGCGGTACAACCAACAGCTCTTCGCGAACAAAGCCACGCTTTGGCCCGTCAGACAAATAATAGACAGCCGGTGAATCAGGTTTAGTTTTATTTTCAACGACCTGGTAGACTTTCAAAGACCAGATCGGGTCTGTTGCTCTTTTGGTTCCGCCCTCAAGTTCGCCAGGCTGATACAAATATCTCACATTGATGAGAGGTGGAAGTTTCTTTTCGGCAAGACCAACAGGTCTGTTATATTTTGTCGGCAATAGGGGGACCGATTTTTCTTTGATAGCAACAGCGGGCTTTTTACCAATGAGACTTGTCACCTCGTTGTTCAGAGCGCCGACAACATCGGGCAGTCTTTTCACCCACTCAGTTGACCGCTTGCCCTCAGGCAGAAGCATCTCTACGGCATACTGATGACCAAACAAACGCTCAGCAAGCGTGCGATTGAAACGCTCTACAATGGCCTGGTCTCTGTGAATTTTCAGTGCGGCCGCGGCGGATGTATGTCTTGTGTCTTTCCATTTCTTTGGTGGCACCCCCATGAACTCGCGTCCAGGGTCAACCTGCAACATCTGGGGCCAAGTCAAAGGGCCGCGTTTGTAAATTGACTGGAACGCTTTCGCGACTTCTACAAGTCCTTCGAGGTAAGAGGCTCTGCTTCTTTGTAACAGCTGGCAATGTCAACAACAGTCAACGCATATTTGTAAACTTTGCGGCTGCGAGGAGGCTTGTCATGGGGTAAAAAAAGAAGGTCAGCCTGGTGTACCGAGTTGGGCGTCGCGACGTCAAATTTCGGGCGAAGAACGTATCGCGGGGCTGGAAGATAGATCTGCCAAATGGCTTGTTTGTAGAGCCACTGCTTGGCATCATCTTCAGGAACTTTCACAGCTTCTGCCAATTTTTTGATGGCTGATATACCTTTCCAGTAGCCCTGAGGGCTGTAGTAGATTTTGGCGAGTTTGGCGTCCATTATTTAAGCGGCAAAAAAAGTTCAAAGGAAACGAAAAGCCGCGTATCCGAGCGCGAGAGCGCCACCACCGACAAAAAGAAGCTCTCCCTGTTTCTGCAGCTCGCTTGGCTGATACATGTCCGAGAAATTCGGCGCTTTGGGCAGAGTCAGTCTCTGGTCGGGGTGGGCCTGGTTGTAGAGCTTGAACGCGTAATCGGTGTTTGTGAAGTTTTCTGCGCGTGTTCTTTGATTTCTTCATTGGTGTTGATCCAGTCGAGCAGCTGTGTTCGCTCGCGTGAGTATTTTGCCATTGCTGACTGATAAGCCTCCAGGGGCTTGTCATGCCGCATTTTCTCGTCTAACGCGGCTTTGCCATTGTCACCGGCCAAAAATTTGGTGAGATAGTTGCCGCCAGTGAAAGCCGCGGCGTTTAGAACTGCGCCACTAATCATCATCGCAATGCTGGCCATTTTATGTTAAGATTTTTTTTTTTAATCAGGAAGAATCTTCTGGTCCTGGAGATACTGTTTCAGCGCGATGCTGCCAGCCATCACAGCGGTGAATTTGGCATAGTTCATAACGTTGCTGCTAGGGTCTTGTGTGAAGTTTTCTTTCACGACCTTTTTCGCAATCCAGCCAATGCCAGCAGCCAGGCCGGTCAAAGTTGCGGCGTCCATGATTGTTTTCACAAGCTTGTTGTCAGACATGGTTATATTAAAAAATATATTTTTTCAATATGGTGGTGGATGTTTAATCCATATTTCTAATTCTTACTGGAGGCGGCCCGACTGGCCCCTGGCGAGGAGGCGTCTTTTTGACGAAAAGGGCTTTTATCTCTTCTCGTTTGTAGTAGATTCCCACTATTGAAAGAAAAATGCTGATGCCACTCAGCCATTATGTTGTTGTAATAATTGCCCCAGGTGTTGTTGCCTCAGGTGTTGATGCCTCAGGATCGGCAGCCTCAGGGGCCTTTTTTTCCTGATTTGAAATGATGGCATTGGCTTCATCTAAAGCCTTTTTCTGCGCCTCGAGGGCAAGTCTCGTTTTTTCAGCGATTGCTTTGCCGGCCGCGACCCGTTTTGGGTTTTTAGTTTTTGTGGTGGGTGTTTGTGATGTCACTTGTTGGGTTGTGTCAGAATCTGCCATGGTATATTTTGTGAACAAATTATTTTCAATTAGCAAGTAATTATTCAGCAGCTTGCTCAGCAGTTACTGAAGATTGCTCATCAGCGCTGAAATCAACATGTTTTGCTGTGATCAGAAACGCGTTGGCAACTGCAAGCATCCGGCCGTATCTCAACGCATACGCACCAGAAAGTATGGACAGCTCTTTTGTGATGATGTAGTCGTTTTTCATCTCATTCTTCAAGGCTTTGGTATCTTTTATCCGAACCGCTAGGCCAAGCGCTTTTGTGATTAATGAAAGAAAGCTGTCAATGAGGGCTTCTGTGGTCTCGGCGCCAACATAGGCCTCGTACCTTTTGTGGGCCTTCATGACCTCTTTGTCTGACAATCGAATCACCTGATCGTGTGTCAGCTGCGTGCCTATTGCTTCTTTGCATTTGCCCGTGGAAACCAGAATAGCAAGCTGCTCACGGAGCACTGGAATGTCGGGGCTCGGTGGTTCGCTGATGGGCCGTGCAGGCTCGACTTCAAGCATTTTCATGACATCTGCCAACTTGTTTTGTTCAGCCATTATGTAATTCATTTTTTTTTTTATTTCAATTTGCAAACTTGAAAACGGGATATTGATACCCCGCTCTTGAATTTTGCAAACCGCCATACATGACGTAAGAAGTTTGTTTCCATCTGTTGAGCTCCCAATACAAAGAAGCTGGCGCGTAATACGATTTCATGCCGTCTTTCGTCTCGAGTATGACGACACTTATCGGCTTGCCCTGATCGTTTTTACCGCGGAATTCGAGTTCGTGAAACTTGTAAGCTACTCCAGGTTCCATTTCTCGCCAGCTCAAGATTTTTACCGCTTCTTCGAATAGTTGCTCCATCATGCGTTAAGGTATCAGTGTACCCCAAATGACCATCATTCTTTGGCCCCGCTTTACAGTCGGACGTTTGACGCAAACCCCAATAAAGTATATATTTTCTGAGAGCTTAATAATTGTAGATTACGAAGGTATATACATCGACATAAAAAAATGTACGGTTTTCCAAATATAGCGCGCTATTTCCCAAAGTACAGAGGTTCACTAATCAAGTTCGTTTCCGGTCAGATTTGATCGGGAGAACACGATCAACATCGCTATGTCTTCTTGACACCTTTCTCTAAAAAACGGTGTCGGGAAATTTTGATTACTTGTCTGGTTTGTTTCTGACGCGCAGTTAAACTTTGAGAGTTGATAAAACATGCATTCTCTTCACTAAAAAGGTCATAACTTTTGAAAGAAGCCAAAAATGAAAATTCCCCGACACCGTTTTTTTGCCTGATTATCGGGCAACGTTCTCTCCAAATTTCAGCGAAAAACGTTGAAAACTCGCCGGAAACGAACTCAAAATGTGCACCTCACTTGCTGAAATTTTCGTTTCGAGATACTAAGAAAAATATACTTTTGGGCGTTCTTCCGGTGTAATTAGATAATTACACAAAACGTGTGAAAGTTAATTACCCGTTGACAGACCAAGTAAAGGCTCAGTTTACTTTAACAATAGAGCTCATATCAATAACAATGTTGCTCCTGGCGGGAAATATCCTTTGGAAGATCTGGATTCCGCCGCTCACGTATAAGGTTAGTAAGGAAATAATTTTCGTTTAATTTTTCATTTTCCATGTTTTAAATGTCTTTGCTAATGCAGATTGACCATCCATCTGACGAAACAGGTTGAATGATGCCGAAGACAAGTAAAAAGCGTTTTCATAAACAAGGGACAGGAAACGAACGGGCACGTAGGCGTGCAGATCAAGAAGTTACAACTTCGAACGGCGAAAGCGCCAAACAACTCATGATTAGAGAAATGCGAGAATCGTCTTGTGAAATCAACTTCTCCTGCTCAAAGTAGGAACCTCGGTCGCTAGCAGCTAAAACATCAGCTCGATCATTATCGAATGATTTCGAAACCTTTTTCCTCTTTGAAGGTTTCTTCGCGCTTGCAAAAGGACACGGACTTCGTTTTTTCTTCGACGATATGGAATAGAAATACCATAAACTTTTCAGTCTAAAATATACAAAAGCAAAACACTCGAAGCAGCACGTCGACGACCAATTACAAACGTGTGAAACTCGCGAACATCGTGTCTGTCGCGTGATGCAAGTTTACTTCTCGTGACAACGTGTTGACAGTTATCAATTAGAGATAATTATTGGGAAGAAACGTTTTCTGTTAATAACTTTGCTTAGGATCAATCTTTTTTCATAGAATTTTTTTTAAATGAAAGATTGCAATACGATCTATCTGAAAAAGCGAAAAAAAAGTTTTGGAAAAATGATCAAATTTGGGGTACACTGATACCTTAATACTGCATTTGTTCAATACAGTAAGGATGCCGCAGTGAAAGAATCAGATATGCAAACTTGCGCTCTTTAAGCCTTGAAATCCTCTGATTGATTTCTTTGTATGAATGGCCGCCGCCGTATTCGTCGAAGATTGCCTTTGTGGTTTTTGCCGATGGCGTGTAAAACAGAACGATTGCCGCCAAATTCTCTCTGAAAGGCTTCGCGATGCTCGATAGCTGCTGGGCCAGCACCCAAACGCTGATGCCGACATGCCCAGCCGAAAATGCGAGTTTTACAAGCTCCCCAGTGCGATCTTTCACATCTTTTGATGAAGCGCAGTCATCAAGGACCATGAGAGTGTTGCTTCCTTCGAAAAAAAAACTGACCACTTTCAGCCAATTTTCAACTTGGTGTTGCTCGCAGATGATAACATCCAGCCGTGGATCTCTCTCAGCAAACCGGTACAGCATTCTGTTATAGACGAAGGTTGGGCAGATTAACACGATGTAATCAAACTTGCCGCGGAATGGGCCGCAGAGCTGATTCACAAGAAAATGCGTCTTGCCAGAGTTGGTCGGCCCGACTATTAGCGCGTTGAAGGGGATGTTGCCAGGATCCATTTTCAATACTGCATATAAATTCAAAACTGCAAAGGTTGCATCTGTCTGTTCATTATGTTGAACTGGGAATTGGCGATCATGAAAACATGGCAGTTCACAGTTCCTGACCCCTTGGCGTCTCTCTCGATTTCCAGCTGCACCCCGTCTGTTGTGTTCACGAGGCGGGTGCCGCTGCCATGCATT
Source organism: Micromussa lordhowensis (assembly GCA_964020085.1). Classification (NCBI taxonomy): domain Eukaryota; kingdom Metazoa; phylum Cnidaria; class Anthozoa; order Scleractinia; family Lobophylliidae; genus Micromussa; species Micromussa lordhowensis. The sequence goes on along the minus strand of CAXHUQ010000101.1, from coordinate 41,765 downwards.
TCTTGGCTGGCCATGGAGCGCAGATCGATCAGAAGCCCGAACTTGTTCTCGGTGTAAAACTTCTGAAGAGTCATGAACTGGGGTTTTTCTTTTTCTTTCATGAAGAAGCGGCTCACTTCACTCCAAATGTCCCGACTTTCGATTCCGTTGTTGTATATCATGTTGGGCGAGCTGTTTATCGTGATGCTGATTTTCTTTATGTCCAGAAAGATGTATTTCTCCGAATCTCTTGCCCCCGCGGCGTACGACTCCATGAACAGCAAGAGGATCCCTTTCAATGACCGTCTTTGGGCATTGACTTTTACGTTTATTCTCGTTGCTGTTCCTCTGTCGATCGGGATCACTTTATCATGGACCACGTGGTCGTATAAAAATTCTTTGCCGCTGGTGTAAATGCTGGTTGCCTCTTCTGCAAGATACTTACTTTGTATCATTTCATACTCAAGCTGGATGTTCTTCAGCTTGTATTTCAGCTTGGTCGTGTCCGAGCCTCTGACCACTTGGCTGGCTGGTGCGAGGGTCACTTCAAATACGAGGTCGCTGTACAACGCCTGGGGGTAAAAAACGCCGTGGTCTGTCAAGATCTGGTGGTCCAGATTGATTCGATATTTGGCGCCGTAAACTTCGTCGAGTTTTTTTCGGCGTCGACACCTGTTGTTTTTTTGTCCCCAGAATTTGAGCGGATCTTGCACAAATCTTCGCTCTGGATGCCCTCAGGCACCATGTTGTCCCGCTGTTCTCCGGGCAAGAAAAGGTCCCTGAACGTATTGTAGATGTCATGGCCAACGGTTTCTTCCAAAATCGTGCCTTCAAACTTCACAACAAGCTTGTCCACGAGTGCTCGCGAGACGTTCTGGACAAGGAAGTTGTTCGCGTGCCCCCCAGTAAGGTCGATATCAAATATCAGGGCCAAAGAGCTAGGCACAAGGACTTCGTTCTCGTTCAGTTTGGGGACGTGAACATACAGAGTCTCGCCTGGGTTTGCTTCGGAAGGATTGAAAGTTATGCGCTTGACAGCACGCGGTGCCTTCATGGCACGCATTATCTTTTTTCTTTTTTCCGGTTGAAGGTCATCTTGCACAGACATGATATATAAATTGAAAAATATAAATTCTAATTTAAAAAACTGTTTATAAATGGCAGAAGCCCGGATCCCTACGGTTATGATGACCATAACATTGACCACCCCGATGACGACGACGACGATCAAGAAGTCAACACAACCGGGACGTTCGTGCCTGGCGCGGCGTCAACACCCTATCACGGTGGAGAACATCATGAAATGCAAACGATGATGCATGAGCAGGAAGGACTGCCAGATACCTCATATGAAGAAACCCCTCTTTTAGGCGCCCAACAACAAATGCGAAACTCGTGGGACTCATTAACTCGTTTATTTCCTAGAGCAAGCGCGACGAATTTAGAAACATCCTACAGTAAGACTGGCCGATTACAAGTCAAGATGGCCGGCTTCGGTAAAAAGTCTTATCCTCTTTTAACAAGAGAAATCACTACAGGAAGGGAACGGTTGAATCCCAATCTTCCAAAAGAAATAAAAAGCTCTCTTGGAAATAGCGCCCAACAAATCCTTGAACAAGACCAAAATTCCCTTAAAGCTCAACGTCAACGTTTGGCAGAAGTTGAAAACCAAGAAAGAGTGGCACAGGCACGCGCTGTTGAAAGGGGGCAGGAAATCGCTGTTAAAAGGGGACAAATAACAGAACAGATTCAAAATCTGGCCCGACAAAGTGAAAGAGCTCGAGCGCGTATTGATCCCATTCAAGAAGAAGAACAAGGCACCAATCTTGAAAATGAAGCAGAACTGAATAGGCAGAAACAGCTGTTAAAAAATTATGAAAGCGACCTTGAAGGAAAAAAAAAGAATTAGCCGACGGAGAAAGCAAAAATACGAGCAAAAGATAAAAAAAAATACAAGCAAAAATAGTCGAAATTGAAAGAGAAAGAAACACAATTGAAGAAAGGCTGAACAGCACCAGGCGTTTAGACGAACTTGAAGATGATGAAAGTTGTCTTAAAAGGTTAAACAAAGAAGATCAGGCCATCATTGATGACAACAACGCACCAGAATTCGATAAAGAAGCCGCAAGAGAAAGAATGGCAGCAAGAGATGAAGATCTTTTGCGTCTTAAAGCTCAGATATCAGAAAGAGAATCTTCCTTGTCTCTCTGAGAAAGGATCAAGCTGATCTTCAAAAAATATGGCGTTACCGTGACGGCCATCTTTATCGCCGCCGGCATTACAGTCGGGGCTGTTGTTGGGTCAATCACCAAAGCTCTGAAAGCCACAGGCAAAGCAATTGGAAAGGGCCTAAAAGACATTGGGGCAAAAATTGCCTCACTTCTGCCTGGGTTAATTGGCTCGATCGTCAGCTTCCTTTTCAAAACTGCAGGGCAGGCGGTTGGCTTTCTCGCTGAGCATACCTGGCTCCTGATTTTGGCGGCGGTTGTTTTCATTTTTGAAAAATACATCAAAAAGCGACGTTAACGCGATGCTAACGCGATGCCATAAACAGCAAAGCCACGACTCCGACTCCCCCAATAATTAGGGCGGTTTTGTTTATCTCGTGCTGCGGCGTTTTATCTGAAACGGTTTCCTCATCTGCAGTTATTTTCTTTTCTTTAGAAGCTGGCTTCGGTTCTTGCGCTGCCATGGCGGCTTTGTGTATCGGATTTGAGGGATGGCTGTTTGGCGGGTTGATTTTTGTCGGCCCCCCCTTCCATCAGTCGGATTCCCACTTTTTTTGTTCCTGAATTCACGTCATTGTTCACGCCTAGCTTCATTCCTGGAACGGCTTGCTTAAGTTTGTTGTTGTATCCGACCGTGCTTTCCATGTTGATGATCATTGTCGCCGGCATCAGCCACGCTCCAGGGCACACTGCAAGATTCAGCCTGACCTTCGCTTCATCAACCGCGAGCTGATACCTTTGCACGCTCTTCACCAAATCCGGCTGTCTAACAGCGTCTTCCATCAGAGTCAAAAACTTCGTCTGTGCCTCTTTCGCTCTCCCACCTGCCCCAATTATGCTGCTCCGAACATTGACTTGCGCGCCCAAGATGCAGTAAACGAAGGCCTCAATCGACTGGTTAATGCGCGCAAGTCCCGCTTGTGTCAAACCTGATGATTTGTTTGGTGCGAACCAGTCGTACTGGCTAAATGCCACACTATCGAGCTCAATGAAAGCTAGCAAGTTTCCATCTTTTGCTTTCCCGCCTTCATCGGCGAATTTGTAAAACCCTCCTGGATATTCCGCCCCTGTTTTCATTGGTCCGTGTCCTGACACGCCGATGTATATGTCGCCCAGGCCGTGGTTTTTTCTGCTTGTGAACTGGAAATCACTTGTTGGGTCTATCCCGAACTCTGCACATATTCTTTTATATGAGGCCACGTCGTAACGATTGCCTGATAAATTGAATGTTGGGTCTCCGGGGAGGGCGCTTATGCTCTGGAACAAAATTCTCCTGATTGTGAAATACACATGAAATCTGTAGAAAGCCCTCATTTGCGGAGAAAGATTCAGGCCGCTGTCAAAGATTTCTCTCGAAATTCCGCAGCCTTGCGTTGCGCAAAATACGGCGAAGTTGAGCTGCTGCGGCCAATAGTCCATCTGCGGCCCTCCTAGCCACCGTTTTGCTTCTGCCGCGGAGTTATGTCTTATTCTTGTGTGTTGAAATATTTCCCTAAATTTCGCCACAAAGAAAGAATCTGGCTTCACGTAAAGGTTTATCGGATTGTTGAAGATTTTCTTGAGGCTTGGTGCTGCTTCAGTGAAATCCACTACGGGGATTGGCAGCGCTTTTTTTGTTCTCAGCGGTGACAGTTGATATGGGAACCCTTCCACACCTTCCAAACCGAGCGCTGCCTTCATTTGCAGGCTCCAATATTTCCTATCCGATCCAAACAAGCCCCCCTTCAAAAACATTTCAGATCCTGTAATGTTCCCTTTGCCATCAGAATACGTTTGAGCAAAAAACTGTTCTTTGTCCGCGTTAGGAAACTGTGCTGTAAATTCTGCCCACGCGCTTTTCTTTGATGCAGCTATTTTGGCTGTCGTTGGTTGAAGGTCGCCCATTATGAAAACTGTTATATCTATCCAATATAAAATGGTTGTTCTAACAATTGTCACGCAAAATAATGGAGAGACTGTCTACTTTGACGAGCCGATCTCCCAAGCTCATTTCATGAAACTGATCTCGTGCAGTTTGTACAACTCTTGGCACAATCTGAAAAGTGTGGGGCAAATATATTTCAAAGAAGATAAAGAAGTGTTGGCTTCAATACCTCAGGGCCATTACACTTCTGAGTCCCTCGCAGAAGAGCTGACAAAAAGTTTAAAATCAAACAAAAACAAAATAACACTTGAAACAAATAAACCAAATTCTGGGCTAAAAATAACAGTCTGGGAGCCAACCATTAACAAAGAAATTTTAGTTAGTCATACTTTGAGCCGGCTTATTAACTCTGGGCCGACATTGACTACGATAAGTTATGTCAAAAAGCTAACCAGCCCTTCCACTTATTTCATTCACTGCAATCTTATCGACAAAAACCAGAACTTTTTGAACAATAATAAATCTGATCTTTTGGCTAAAGTCGACATAAAAGGCAAGCCTTATGAAAAAGTCAGCTATGGGGCCACTAAACATGAGCCTTTTCGCGAATGTTCTACAGTTTCACATGTTCAAAGCATCACAGTAAGTGTCAGAGACCAAGATGGCATGCTTTTCGATTTCAACGGCTTGCCTCTCGAATTTGTTTTGGAGATAAATTAATTTTCTATTTATACAATGTCTTCCGCGAATGTTCTGCCATCCGCACCTCCTGAAAACATATACCCCCAAATTCGGCCTCCTGACTTCAGGATGCAAAAAGTTAATGAAATTTCCACCGCTCTGTCCAAAGAAGTTGGCCACTATCGAGCTGTTGCAAAAAAATATAAACATGCCAAGAAGGTTTTCAACTTGAGTGCGGCCGGATCAAGCGTTCTTTCGGCCGCTTTTTCAAGTGCGAGCTTTGGTTCTGCTCTTTCTTTTGTCGGCCTACCGGCCACATTACCTCTTGGCGTCGTTGGTGGGTGTTTCGCTCTCGTTTCTTCAGGTTTAATAATCGCCTGCAAAAAGGTTGATTTGAAGATAAAGAAACATCGAGAGATTGTCACGCTTGCAATTGCGAAACGCGACAGGATTGACCGACTTCTTTCCAAAGCGCTGACGGACAATATAATATCAGACAGCAAATTTCAGTTAATCATGGCTGAATTTTCGCAGTACAACGTACTGAAAGACTCTGTTTGGGCAAAACTCACTCGGCATTCATCTCAGCCTGACGTTGAGAAGATTAAGAAAGATGTCCGAAGCGAAATGGAGGCAGACTTAAAAAAAAAACTAACCGCTCTAGCCGCCGGGTCGAATTAAATTTTGAAAAATTTTATTCAGGCTTTCAATTAAGCGTGACGCGTTATGCATGATGCGTTACTCATGTCACACGTGACGTTGCGTGACGTGACAAAAAAAAATCACAAAACCCTAGTCGGGGGGTGCTCGGTGGCTTTTGTTTTGCCTAGCCCCGGCTAGGACTTTCCCAGCTGACAAGGCGGGTGTCCCTCCCATTTATCCTCTGGGACAGAGTTTGAAATCCCGAGGGATTTCTGAGCACCCCCACAGTCATCTGCAGGGCCGGAGCGGGTTCACCCGAGAGTTATCGCTGCAGACAGCCTCATCCTACTACTCCTAACAACTTCATGCACGTGCTTTTTAAGGAATCAGGGGTGGCCAACCCCACATCCAAGAACACCACCAATCACTTGCTAATCGCCTATTGGGCGATCTCAGATATTTATGTTTCACAAAACCTGTCTCATCAGACATGTGGTGCATTTTTGTGTGTTTTTTTTTCTTCTTTGTAGAACGCATGCGAATTTTGAATAAATCACAAATATATAAAATGATTGTATTGATTCACACGATTTGGCACGCCATCACCGAACTTTTGTTGCCTTCTTGGCAAAAAGAAGTCAGAGATATAACATTTGAAGTCATAAAGGCGATGAAAGAGGCAAAAAAATATGAAACTGCTGTTTGAGACATGACGCCATGCATGAAATATTTTGCCTCGTCATTTGCATACGGTCGTCGCTTGTTTAAGTTTCATTGCGCTGAATTTGCAGTTTCAAATGTATAATAAAGAACTCTTTTCCCTTTCGTTCAAAATCTTAAGCAGCCGTTTTTCGGCTCGGATTGATAAGATGACTTCTATGTCGCCGGAATCAATAACAACCTTGTCCATATCAGTATCTTCATAAATGTCTTCTGCTGAAGCAATTACCTCTTTTTCATTTTTTAAGACAAAATAGTAGGAAATCAGCCCAGCCGAGACCCCAACCGAGGCTGTTATTAAAAAGACACGTAAGATTTAGAAGAAAACCCATAGCTGTTATAAAAAGGCGCGTTAACTTTAATATGAAACACAATTATCTTACAACTTGCCTCGTTTTATGTAAACAAACTTTAATTTGCATATATAGAATTTTGAATATATAGTGATGTGTGAGAGTGTACCCTCCGATTCTGAGGTGTTAAGAGAAATAATTTGGCAGGGGATGACAAAGTTTCAAGTTTAAGTTTCAAGTTTATTAAGAGAAATAAAGAAAAATACAAAATCTGATGTACCACTGCTCGCAGTTAGCTATAGCTATTCGAGGCGAGCAGTGGCTTGACACTAAATAGAATAATTACAGTAACATTACAATTAACATTACAATTAAAATACTAAGTAGAGTTAATTATTATCGTACAATACATTAGAATAAGCTGAATACTGAATACAAAGTGAACAATTACAATACAATTACAATACTAAAAAGAATTAATTATTATCGCACAACACATTAAAATAAGCTGAATACTAAATACAAATGAAGAATACAGAAATTTCCAAAATCTTGAAGAAGACTTTGACGAGGCCCAAGAGCTAATTGAAAAAGACTTTGATGGGGAAGGAAGATCGTACTTGTGGTTGTTGTGGGCCGCCTTAGCAAGCAAGTTTTGTAAACAAAGGCGCAGGTGGCGAAGACGGATAATCAAACATCCACGTTAAATTTACATGCCAACCAAAATATTGGCTAACTCGCACAGGTCGATCTGTCTCAATTCATTCAAAACGTCTTCTTGCATAACAACCACTTTTTGTTCGCATGTGTTTCTTAACCCACCAACAAAGGAATGATTGTCTTTCTCAGGAATAGACCTCCCTCTTTTAATGACTTTTTTGTTGCTTTGATTTAATGCTCCTTTACTACCGCGACCCATTGCTTTCTATAAAGACGGCATATTTCTTCAATAAAAAATATTTCTATGACACAAAAATATTCCGTGTTTCCACTCACACACATATATGATGGGGGTTCTATTAACGGGAGGATTCCCGGCGGTGAGCTTTGCGAGCCGCCGGGAATCCCCTCGGTAATAGAACCCCTATCATATATGTGTGTTCCCATGATTACCATCTCTTATCATTGCAAGGTAAAACACCGCGGCAGGAAGCTGGATTTTGGATGGATTTTGTGTTACAGTCTGTCAAACCATTTTCCTCAACATTTCGTCAACTTCATCAAGATCATTAACCACATTAACAGTTGCTGACAGTAGACCAAAACAAATTAAAATGTTTTCTTACAAATGACCATGAAGTTCAAATGCAGTTCCTTGTTGTCCTCCAATGTCCCAGACGATAATAGATTCATCAAAACTTCCAGAAAATAACAACCGTTTCTCTGGATCCCAGGCCAGAGCTCTTACACTCCCTTTAAACAAATAAAAATATATAATTAAATTAGACAAAAACAATACACAGACACAAAAGGCTTTATCATGATTGGAAACTAAGGTAAGAAAAATTCTGTACTCAAGTATACACAGTAGCTCACCAGCCAGTGCTTATTGTGGGTTTAAGTAGCAAGAAGCGACTAGGAGTACATTCATTTCTACTCCCTTCTGGATGGGATGTTATTCCAACTAGGGTTATGGCTTGGTGGTTATTACTTACTCCTTTTAAATTGCAGAGTGGATCTAACTTTTAAGTCTGGATGAAACCTCAGTTTCATCAAGGAAAAGTTATTGACCTGGCCCCAGTTGTTCAAAGGCTGGATAACACTATCCACCGAATAAATCGCTATCCAGTGGATAAGTGTTCACAAACCAAACCACGTTATCCGCTGGATAGAGATTTGTCCGGTGGAAAGCGTTATCCAGCCTTTGAACAACTGGGACCAGCACTTTCAGTCATTTAATTCTGCTTGCTAAACATACATTTTATGAATGTGGAAGAAACTCTAGAGAGTGATCATCCAAATGAAAGATATTGTTAAAGAGTACTCTTATAGGTTAAAGGATTAAGAGTTAAAGGCATCTGTAATTTAAAGCAGATGTTCCTAGAATTTGTTTGCGCACAAGTGAACTAAAGAATTTACAAGTTCACAACAGCACAGGACACCAGCCAAATCACCTGCGCCAAACCATGACTGCCATGGGGGCAACTTGCCTGAATGACCATTGAGTGTTGTCACCAGAGAGGGCGAGTTAGCCTCCAGTTTTATCACGCTAATGCTGCCACTATAGTCACCAACAAAGACATGTTTAGAATCAGCATCAAATCTTAAACTTGCTAAGGAAAGCTCTCCAAAGGGTTCAGTATTTTAAAATCGCACTTGGCAAAAATGTATTTGTTCTGAAGCACCAGATACCTCAGCACTGAAGATTATTCCAGTCCCCTCTTTAATAGGACCCTAGTCTATCATAGTTATACAACAATAGTGTACTAATTTGCCGACAGACACAACACCTGCAAACTCACACTCACTATGATTGAAAATGTTGATCAAATGCATACAGGACATTTTTACATGATTCCATACTACTTGCACAGTAGCCATTAACATGAAAAACTGAATACAATTTCCACCCAAAATAGTCCAGTGACGCACTCTAAATGTCACATTTGATTCCTACACAACAAATTAAAAGACGATGTTTCTAAGATTTGGAACTTCATGTCGCTACATTCAGCAACCTTTGAAATTCAACAGAACATCTTTGGAATCTTTGGCAATGTTTGGAAGTATTCAGAACATCTTCGGTATTATTTGGAAGTCTTAGGAAGCAGGTAATATGGATATGGATATAGAAATCACTCGCCAAAAGTTGGCAGGTATACAACACTCCAAGTTAGACAGGCCTTCTGATAGGGTGCGATTTAAAAATCGAAATTGTGCGAAATTTTCGGAGCAGATTATGCGATAAGAACGGGCTATTATGCGATAAATTGTGCACATTGTGCGATTTTTTCCTGAGCTATTTTAAGCATATTTTACTAGGTTTCATAACAAGAAAACCACTTTTGGGCTGTTCCAAAGACAACTTGAACATAAAGGAACAAAAATTAAACATCTATACATAAATTGTGATGAAAAGAGACGAGTTCGATGTGCTTGTCCACCACGGACTTCCGACAATGATCCAGCCTATCATCCACGTGGAAGGGATGTTTTCTTGCTCTATCTTGCACCAAGTGTGATATACGGTCTTTTCATTTCAAAAAACAGGAGGCGTTTTCACTACAAACTTATCCACGACAGAGTTTATTTGGAATTCTACGAAAAAGAAGCTACATGAACATCCCTTGGACCATGTTGTCAATATATACCACTAATTCTGATTGGTCTAAGCTAAAAAAGGTATTGTTTGTGTTACACCAATTGAAAACTAGTGCCAGTTCCCGGACATCCAAGAAACGCCTTGAACTTCGATCATTTACGAAATAGAAGGTTGTTGACGGTTTTTGAGGCTTTTTCAGAGGCAAATCACCTTAAAATGATGTGTAGATCCACAATTGTTCTAGATAAAGCGTTAAATAATGGCTTCTTTGGTTAAAATTGTGTGCTTTTTTGTGAATTATGCGATTTTTCATGAATTGTGCGATCGGATGCGATTTGCGGTCGATTGTGCGAAATCGCACCATCGCGTAATATCAGAAGGCCTGGTTAGAGTATAGTACATGTACAGTACCGCTCAAAGGTAAGTTGACAGTCTCGACTCGAAACTCGATTCTCGATCCTCGAAGTTTTCGAGAATCGAGAATCGAGTTTCGAGGCTCGAGTTTCGAGTTTCGATTTTCGAGGATCGAGAGTCGAGTTTCGAGGATCGAGTTTCGAGATTCGAGACACTCGAAGAAATTTTCGAGAATCTCGAACAGAGCTTTCGAGGAAACGATTTAATTCTCAAAAACAAAACAATAGTGATGAACAAAACAATTGACGCGTGGCATTATTTGCGCAAAGCCGCTTTTAATGTATGCAAATATTTTTTCGTGTTGTGCATCTTCTACAAGACGCATATGGTTCGCTTACACTAAGCTGAGAACTCGATGACAGCAAACTAACTTAGCATATTTGTTCGTTTAAATTTTTCCTTCCAGAACAAGTGATTTTTTTACACGACGACTATCCCGGAGTTTTCATTTGCGCGACTTCAACCGGCCGCTCAAAACGTAAACAAACGCTAATTGCGAAAAAAAAATGTTTAAAACGAATACCGCCAGATTTGCAAATACACGAGTATTGAGGTTTTTCTCAGCTTTACCGCATGGAATGGATTCACATGCAAGTAGAACATATTACGCGAAATCGGCCAATTCGTGACTAGAGATTTAGAGATAAAGACAAAAATATTTCTCTCACAGCGCGGCGCGACAAACTTGGCCAACATTTTCAGTGAAATCTATTTTTAAACAAACTCAGTCGAAAGAAGAAATTAATATCCATGATCGCCTTCAGCAGTTCCATTAAAATATGTCTGAAAATTCTTCAAAAGGAATAATACATCAAATGAAAAAGTACCACTGATCGAGGTCATACAACAATTGTCTCGATCAGATAACACACATTTTACAAGAATTTATAGCGCGGCGCGACAAACTTGACCAAGATTTAATGAAATCTGTTTTTAAACACACTCAATCGAAAGAAGAAATTTAAAATATCGACGATCGCCCTTCAGCAGTTTCCTGTGAAATATCTGTCTGAAAATTCTCGAAAAGGAATAATGCAGCAAATGAAAATCTATCATTGACGGAAGCCATACAACAATTGTCTCGATCAGATAACACATTCATGTACATTCATCAAATTTACACGAATTTATTTATACAACAGCAAAATTAAGTAACTAATTCTTTACAGCAGTCAGTTATTGACACTTAGCTATAACTTAACTATTCCTTACAGTACATGCATAGAATAAATCTTTAAGTAAAGGTTTGAAAAGAAAAAACGAAGTCTGACCACTAGAAAAATAAGGGGAGAGAAGTTGAAAAAAAAAAGAAAGAAAGCGGCCTAGAAAAAAATAACTCAGAGAAACTCAAATCAAAACTGGGGAAAGGGGTTCCTGTACATTGGCAAAGCGTGTTGAAAAGATCCCCTCAGTTTTCTTATGGTCAGTTACAGTTTGTACCAGCAAACTCCCTAGTTACATACCCAAACGACAATAAGCATTTTACAAATTACCCATGTCCCATTTTCACCTCCATATATTACACATCAGTCCCCCCTTTCGGTGGCGACAGTATCCTTCCTCTTTCGACGAAGAAACTCATCAATTGCTATTATACATTTCCCCCATTTTTGATCTTTAAATCCCACTGGAGTTGGAAAAAACTTAAAAGTATACTTTTTGACTGCAGCAAGTTTGGCTGAGTCAAGCCCTTCCTTTCCCCGTGATCCCCTACAATTCCGGTTTACTAACTGATCTGGTGTAAAAAACTTTTGCACAAGCTTAACAGCAAAGTTCCCCATAGAACAACTTGTTGATTTTATTTTCATAGCCTCTAACAGAAAACCATCCCCCCCTTCCTCTCCATTACATTGCTGAACAGTGTCCCCTAACCCTAAGCCACCCTCGTCCCTACCCACAGAAAAATCTAACCCAGAGCTCGATAACAAACTTGGACTGTGATCCTGATGAACCAACCTTCCCTCTTCCCTTCCCAACGAAAAATCCACCCCAGAACCCGTTGACACACTTGGACTATGGTTGTCATTAACATAACCTCCCTTGTCCCTACCCGCAGAAATCTCTTGCCCAGAACCAAGTGGTAAACTTGAACTAAGCTCCTGCCCTTCCCCACCAACAGAAAAGTCTGCCCCCAACCCACCCTCTTGTTCACCCCCAGAAAAACTTACCCCCATACCACTTAAACATTTAGAAATGTTATTTACACTGCTAACCAACTGTGACATAAAGGAAAAAATAACTTTCTGATTGGAAAAAAGAGTTTTCTGATTTTCCAATACCCTGTTTAGCTTGTCAGCTAATGTCTCTGTATCAATTAAGGGAACTTCTAAGTCCTCAAAGAGGTCATCCAGATATCCTGTTGGTGGGTTGGACGATTGCCATGTATCCTCAGGATCTTCATCTGAATAGGGACTTCCTGGACCTCCAACAACCATGGAATTCATTGTTACTGGCGCTTCGGTCTGAGGTACATTTAGGATGTTGCCCGTGCAGTTCTGGAGTGGTCTCCCGGGAACGAGGCGTAAAACTTTAGCTTTGCCTTTCTCAAGGTTTTCTTTTCCACCTGACACCTAATGACCGACAATGAGAAACCACAAATTAAATAAATGAATGTTACATGCAAGGCTTTAAAGTATATTTAAAATAAGCAAAAAGCAATGTTTTCGATACTACAGCTGTAAGTCATCATCATAAAACTAGGTATACCTATCGATAGAGTGCCAACGAGCAAATAATCTGTGCTATAATAAGGGGTTTATTAATACAGCATAACGGATTTTTGGTTCTCTTCTGTTGCAAACATTACCGAGAGAAAATTATAATGCGTTTACCGGCCGGTAACGTTCGTCAGGCAATCCCTGAATATCAAGAGTATTGGAATGTATCGCTGCTCGGTTGAACTTTCAGTTCAATATGATGGGCAAAGTCAGTTTGATTGATGAACACGACTCGTTTAATTCTGTGGCAAACAGATCCGATTTTTATTTTGAACACTGGATTCGACTGTATGATAAACACGCTCGTTCAGTTCTGTTCGGAAACACTGCCGACTCAACCTTCAGTTCGATATGCTAGATTTCAACACTGGATTTGCTCTAGTGAGCCATTGTTACATCTTACACTTACACTTTCAAAGGCCGATCGAGAATTTTTTTGCATAAGCAATTCTTCATCGTTTGAATGAACGATTTGTGTCAAATATAACCAGAGATACAATTTTTTCTACAAGGAACACCGCTATATAAAGACAATAAACATCTCGCGAGTGACTTGAATTGCCGACGCGTACCGAAACAGAACATTTCTTTGAAGTAAAAAATAACTTAATGTGAGCAGCGCGCCATAGAAACTCTGATTCACAATAATTTGGATAAAGAAAGATCATTTCATCGTTTGAATGAACGATTTGTGTCAAATATAACCAGAGATACAATTTTTTCTACAAGGACACCGCTATATAAAGACAATAAACATCTCTCGCGAGTGACTTGCCGACGCGTGCCGAAACAGAACATTTCTTTGAAGTAAAAAATAACTTAATGTGAGCAGCACGCCATAGAAACTCTGATTCACAATAATTTGGATAAAGAAAGATCATTTCATCGTTTGAATGAACGATTTGTGTCAAATATAACCAGAGATACAATTTTTTCTACAAGGACACCGCTATATAAAGACAATAAACATCTCGCGAGTGACTTGCCGACGCGTGCCGAAACAGAACATTTCTTTGAAGTAAAAAATAACTTAATGTGAGCAGCGCGCCATAGAAACTCTGATTCACAATAATTTGGATAAAGAAAGATCATTTCATCGTTTGAATGAACGATTTGTGTCAAATATAACCAGAGATACAATTTTTTCTACAAGGACACCGCTATATAAAGACAATAAACATCTCGCGAGTGACTTGCCGACGCGTGCCGAAACAGAACATTTCTTTCAAGTGAAAAATAACTTAATGTGAGCAGCGCGCCATAGAAACTTTGATAAAAAATTAGTTGGTTAAAGACAGGGCATTTTACCGTTTGAATGAACGTTTTATGTCAAATGTAACCGGAGATACAATTTTTTCTACAAGGAACACCGCTATAGACAATGAACATCTCGCAAGTGACTTGCCGACGCGGCCGCCTTGAAGTAAAAAATAACTTAATATCTGAGCGACGAGCCATAGAAACTCTGATTGACAATTATTTGGATAAAGAAAGAACATTTTACCGTTTGAATGAACGATTTGTATCAAATATAACTGGAGATATAATTTTTCGACAAGTTCTTCGGAACGCTTTACTGAAACATCTTGGTAGAAAAAACAGAGATTACAAGAAACGACACTCACCTTCTTGCGTTTGTCGCCTGCAGCTTTTCTCTTTGGCGCCTCCTTGTTTTCCTCGTTTAACAACTACAATGTAGTAAACAATAATCAGTGGTTACTTCATGAGTACTGTAAATAGTAAATGCATTCCTTCGTCAAACTCAATTTATGGAATGTACATGCGTAAAAGCAACACTTGATCAATTTTCGGCTTACATCTTGCAAGTGATAGTTTTAGTCTTTGGCAAGTTCACGCAAAGTTTTGTTTTACCTCCGGCGAACGAGAAGAATGTGCCGAGGCGAAAGTGAAAAAATTGAAAAAACTCCTCTGAAGCATACATATACTTGTAAGTAAAACAACAACCACCTCAGATACCTACCCTTCGCTTTGCAGTTTTCTTCTTGGGTGCTGCGCTTTCTTCCTTTTCTTTGTTTTCGATTCTTGGTGCCGTTTCCTGTGCGGTCTCGTACTCGGTTTCCTGGTCGGCTCTCAAGGTTTCACGCCACTCTGTGTCCTTTTCTGCCAACTTACTCTCGTCATCTGAAAATCATTGAAAGGTATTCACTCAAGGTAAGTATGGCTAATATTTATTGCAAGTAACTGTTCATAGACAACATCCAAGTTCTTGAATTTGTTCCGATAAATAAGCGATTTCTCAACAAGCTAATTCCACTTAATTAAACGTCAACAATCAGTTTACTCGCGTGCTGTACCTGAGAGTAATTTTAAGTTAATGCAATAAAGAACTGGTCTACAGACGAAAAAGATAATAAAACAAACGAAGAACTAATAAAGCTACCGAAGAGATAATTATTAGAGGACAACTTACCGTTGACAGCTAAAATCTTTGCTTGTACTTTTTTCCTCTCCCAGTTAACGGTGACTAGCTGTCCTTCGCAAATTTCTATATCTTTTTCCACGATTAACCTAGTAGGTGCAATTCCAGTTGTACTTTCCGCAGGGAAGTAAAACAAGGCTTTTCGCGGACGTGGAGCAGTTTCCTTGCACAGCTGCCTGAAAGTCGACATTTTTTTTTACGGGACTAATCTCGCGAATAGAACTGTTGTCTAAAGCTTTGTAACTAACTGAAGGGTATGGAAGTCTAACATCAAACTCGAGTCTTTTTATATGATCGGTCGGATCGAAATCCCATGTTTTTGATTGGACAAGTAAATTTTTATTGTTTCACAACTTAGCATTTGAATACCACAAGATAAGTTAGCGTTTGCATCTATAATTAGCGGATCTAAATATCCGCCTTTTAATTGGACATTTCTATTTTCTTTGTCGAGGACATTTTTCTGGCTTGTGCTACCCTTGGCAACGCATTTTCTAGCACACGCTAACTCTTGGCAACGCAAATACATGCACGTGCTTTTCGTATATCTGTATACTGTGGCTAGAGTTAATCTGTCATTACACACGTGTACATGCACTATGGGTTTTCTAACACATGAGCAAAAAACTAAAATCCTCAGGCTTAAGTCAAACGGGAAAGGTCCTTCGGAAATTGTAAGAATCCTTGCCGAAGATGACGTGAAGATAAGTCGATGGAGCGTTATAAGATTTTTAAGAAGATTCCAAGAAACAAAGTCACTCGAGAATGCAGCCGGACGGACGGACGGACGTCCACCTCTTGGCGTTACGATCGAGCTTATGAATTTTATCGACGCTGAAATGGAAAGCAATGATGAACTGACTTCACCCGAACTCGCCAAAAGGATCCTGCTACACTTTGGAGTGCAATTTTCGCCGCAAAAAGTAAGACGCCTGCGACAGAAGCTTGGATGGGTGCCAACCGGCACAAAGTACTGCCAGCTGATTCGCGAGCCCAACCGAGTTAAGCGCCTACAGTTCAGTGAGAATTGTCTTCGGGAAAATGAACAGTTCAATGATGTAATATTCACGGACGAGTGTTCAGTTCTGCTTGAAAACCACAGTAAACTGAGCTTTCATCGGAAGTGGGAGCAACCAAAGCTTAAAGGCAAACCGAAACACCCTATCAAAGTGCATGTCTGGGCTGGAATATCCAAGAGGGGATCAACGGAACTGATGGTGTTTGAGGGAATTATGGATGCACAGTTTTACGTTTCCGAGATTCTCACCAACGGACTGCTTCCGTTCATCCGAACCACATTCCCCGACGGTCATCGCTTCCAGCAGGATAATGACCCAAAACATACCAGCCGTCTAGCCAGCAGCTTCATGGAAGAGCAAGGAATAAATTGGTGGAAGACTCCACCGGAATCGCCCGATCTCAACCCGATCGAACTTCTTTGGCACGAGCTGAAGCATTTCCTTCGCACTAAAGTTAAGCCCAAGACGAAAGAAGAGCTTCTTGACGGCATCGCGAGGTTCTGGAGCGAGAGGGTAGACGCGGAGAAGTGCTCAACATACATTCGGCACCTGCAAAAGGTCTTGCCAATTGTTGTTGAGCGGCAAGGAAAAGCAAGCGGACACTAGTTCGGCTGCTCCAATAAAAAACGGCTCCTTTAGGAGCCACCAAGGCCATAAAAGTCATGACCAATGGAAATGTTTATGTTTTTTGTGAATGTATAGAGGTTTTGCTTGGCTGCCATGTTGCGTGACAGGAACAGTAGTCGATGAAAAAATGTTGTTTCCAATGCTAAACATTTTCATTGTTCCTGTCATGCAACATGACTGCCGTGTAAAACCAAAAAAAATAAAGCTTTATCTCCCTGATAAGAATTATGGTTGCTTTCCCTGATATTCGTTTTCCCTACGTTCGTCGTGTCAAGGATCCATTCGTTTTTACCGAATTGGTATAAATGAGCGAAAAACAGACGATGAATCGAAAAAAAAAATTAAAGAAGGACACGAAACACAATGTCATTTCAAAATAAACAGCCGATAATTACAAGAAGACCGCCGTCTGGATGTCGCCGATCGATTATTTAACTCGAAAATATTTACAGCGCGTGAAGATAATTAATTTCGCTAAAAATGATAACCTTAGGCTCCCAAAGTTAATTAGCTGCATAAGCTACTCTAAAAAATCCGAGGGTAAATAAAAGTGATGTATGTAGTGATGTCTCGATGCAATATGTTAAAGATTCGTAAAAGGATGTAAAATTCATTCACGAAAAGGTAAACGAGCTTCTAATCATGGAAATGAAATCTGATAACATGAGCATTTTCGCGCAAGCCGTCACGCCGTGAAATCTACATTGACTGCATGTGATATCGTGATTACCCTCCGAAACAAAAACAAAGTCATGGAGAAGTTAGGCATTTTCTTTGCCAGTATTTTGTAAAACTCATCCAAGAAAGATTTCGGTAAAAGGTGTTAAAGAAAGAAAAGCTCCGTTACGAATATTCGGCAAGAAATTATGTGTATTAGATCTGCCGGTAAAGAAAGCTAAAATATGCTTTCCTTTAAGATTCAGACGTGTCAAAAGTTAATCGCGCGAAAAGTCCTTTGTTTTTCCCACTCGAAAGTCTCGAAACTCGACTCGATAAATTCTCGAACGGTCTCGATAAATTCTCAAAAGCCCTCGAACGTCTCGAAACTCGACTCGAGCCTCGATCCTCGAAGTTTTCGAGAATCGAGGATCGAGAATCGAGTTTCGAGTATCGAGCTTCGAGGGACTGTCAACTTACCTTTGAGCGGTACTGTATGTTGCCTTCAGAACATAGCCTTATAACCTGGGTTGGACCTCACAAAATATTTACAGCCTGCGTTGCACTGTGTGTCAAAGTGTTCTGCTTATAGTGGAATCTTTTGGGGAAAAAAATGAAGATCATGCAATGGAGAGGATTTTGTAACAAGCTTAAAGGATACTGCAAGGATGTACACCATGCTCCAGTTTGATATCCACCTAGTCTTTTGCCAGTTGTACAATCATGCCACTGTAAATATTTGTCTCTTCCTACACTGAGTAGCCATTCATTCTCCAGTGAAAATATCACGCTGCTAACTCTGTTCATATGTGCTGATAGAAAACCAAAAGGTGATTACTTGATCAAATTAACAATATTTCCTTGAAGTCCCCAGTGGGACTTTTCAGGGCCAAAAGAAACAAACAATGAAACAAATCATGTAAATGAACATAACATATTTAAAAATCCCAACTAAGCACACCAGTTGGCTATTGATGAGTGTGGCCGAGGAGTCAAACTTTGGACCACTGAGAACAAACCTGTCCAGCTAATCACTTACATACATGTGTCCATTTCTCAGGTTTCTCATTTTTAAAAAAACCCTGCTAATATGCTTGTTTGTTTAGCAAGAAGACATAAGTCTAAAGTAATGAACTTGTACAAATTGTTACCTAAATAATTTCTTTTATGGTGAAGTCTGTTGTAATCTTCTGACACTTCAAATTCCTGCGGGAAAAGGATAATCACAATATATGCAATGTGTTTACTGTAGGCTAGTGGTTAGCTCTCAACTATTGTACAGGTTAGTCCTTACAGACAACTGTGTTCCTTATTGATTCTTAACCGTAATGCCATTTTGTCATTTCACCATTACAAGTGTCCTAAATGTGCTTGAGTGTATTATTGAGCTGCTGTAACTTCAGGGACTAGCATTAACTGGAGCTCCTCACATACAGGATTGAAATCTTGTATATTCTAATTTTTCTAAGAAAATGAAAAGGGGTTTGTGAGGATTGTTGCAGACTAGTAAGTTACAAATGCCACAAATCGTTCCACTATATAGAGATCTGGTCAAGATAAACTTCCAAGAAGTGACAAAAATGTTCACAACATAGTATATGGAGAGAAAGCGACATCAACCTTGGCTAGGTTTCATGCAGGTCCCTTACCCTGATTGAACTGCAACTTGGAGATTTTTTTTTTGTAAGTTTGTTTCCAACTTAAAAAGTTGGTTTTTGTAAAGGGAGGAAGACCGGAGTACCCAGAGAAAAACCCTTGGAGCAAGACAAGAACCAACAACAAACTAAACAGGTACCGGACCAGAATTGAGCTGTGCCACATTGGTGGGCGGTAAGTGATGCACAGAAGAAATGACGAGGATTATGACTTGTGTTAAAGTTCTGACAGCAATGTAATGACCATTAAAGTGGTGTCAAAAGGTTTAAAATTCACAAGGTGGACATGCTAACCCTCCCTAACAGAGCTTCTGTATTATAGGTGCCCAGGAAATGAATTTTGAAAACACCAAGGACGTGCATGGACCAACCTCGTTCCTAGGGTTTCTCTCCTGCCCCCCTTGTCGTTGGGAGAAAGACCCTGGTTGTGGCTGGTCACATGACCACCTGTGACACAAACTTTTCCACCAGGGTAGAGGCAACGAATAATTTTGACAATCTCAACTGAAGCGAAAGAAAGGCAATCCCTGGTCATAGCTATAATGTAAACCACACAGTGGTAACTAAACCTTTGAAGTTCTTCAGTCCTATTCTAAGCTTTACACAGGTCAAACAGAATATATTTATATGACTCAATCCAGCCAGTCCATTTCCTAAGAAGTAAAACTGTTTTGCTGTTTCATGTTGCCTGAATTAACCACATGGCACATTTTTCGCTGCTTAAAATGATGTTTTATTTACCATTTCGCAAACTATAATTCTTGACTACATGTATGACAAGTAGCCATGTTTAAATATCTGTCTAAATATAAACTTACATAAACCCAATGCAGATGAAATATAAGTGCGGGCTCACACCAACAAAAATGTAAATCATTTTGCATTGCTGTAAATTAATCAAATGCAAGACAGAATACTCGGCTAATCAGCCATGTGACAGAAATACTTTTTAACATCCAAAATACCACACAAAGAAGAAAATAAATCACCTCCGAATTCAAAGATTCAAGAGACTGAACCACTGGTTTCACTTCAATTCGGTATGTGACATTTTACATGTGCTAACCGTCAAAGGTTTGTGCTCCATTTGGCTGCCAAATTTCTTTGTGAACAATAGTCCTCTATATTATGGCGACGACAGGAATAATGCACCATTTGTCATCGGTAAAATTCAACTTCGAACCCCAATAAAGCAGGTAGTTTTTAGCTACTGCTCGAGGATTTGAACCCAGAAATTTTGTCACAGCAACAATCAAAACACTCTGCCACCCCTCTCGCCCAACAGGTTTTTTACCACCCAGATTCTGGGTGGTCACATGACCAGCCACAACCAGGGTCTCTCTCCCAACAACAAGGGAGGCAGAGGAGAGAGACCCTGGGAACAAGGTTGGTGCATGGAGAAGCACAAGGTTCAGGCAATTGCTTTGCGCCAGTATTTTTAAAGGGTTTTTTCAATAAAGCAGTGCTTTTCCTTTACAAGTTGGACTTTTTTTAAAGAAATGGAGAAATTTATCACATGGGATGTAGGCCCATCACTTAATCTATGCATGTGTTTAACCAAGGATGCATACATTAGTGTAAAATGCACCATTTGTTAAACATTTTATCAGGATCAAGATACAAAAATTAATGTTGTACAAATACACTTACTGAAATGGTACCACTATCCAATCCTACAAACAATCTTCTACTTGTTCCGTGATAATCTAAGGCAGAGCATGCAGCTGAAAACGAAACGAACGAAACTATATAAACGCTGAAGCAATAATAAAATAATATAATTAAGCTTGCATAATATAAACAAATTAATATGCAGTGAAAATATCGTACAATTAAAACAGTTTCGGTACGCGAGTCAATCCGTTTATTGCAAGGAATAACTGTGGATAGCATACACAATCAACGCTAACCAAAACACCTGGTCTTTCAATCTGTGATGTGCACTAAGTAAAGCAGCATTATATAGTCCAGACCTGATAAGACTGGGAGAAGAACCATTATACAGCTTAAAAAAGGTTCAAAAACAGAAAAATCTCCAGGCAAACTTACATTCCATAACGTGACAAATACTAGGCCAGTATTGTCCACTTTCTCGTTTTATCCAAAGCCTTATACTCCTGTGAATGCAACAGGAACACAGCCAAGATTACCGCAACCTGAACTGAACAATTATGTGATTAAAAATTCTAGCAAAACAAGATGATGCGAAACTTCTAAAACATCGACTCGAAAAGGTTTTTCCACTCACTTGTCATCGGAAACACTAATTACCGCGTCTTCGTGCGGGACTGTAACAGCCATATTGACTGTATCACTGCTCCCCTCAAGCTTGTTCACTAAAACAGCTTTGATGTGTTTTCTTTTGGAGGTGTCCTCCTCCGTGTCCTTGATAGTGGCAGCCATCTTTTACTCACTCAGCCTGGGAGAGTTAAAATCAATCCCATAATGCAACAAATCAGCAGTACCGGAAGTGATCTGAAACGGACTTCAAGTGCAAACACAATGACGTCATATTTTTTCCAAGGAGGAACAAAGACTCTGAAAGTAAACATTGATCTTGAATGTACTTTTCAAACCATATGGCCCCGCGCGCTGATTAAGAACTGGCGATCAATTTCTTATCTTTAGTGTTTTTGAGAATTTAACTGTCCTGTAACATTTCTGAATCTTCCTCGAAACATTAGAGAAACCAGAAAACGTTGCCATTATGTGGACGACCTCTAACCGCTGCACACTAACTCAGTCCACACGATTAAAACTAGCACACGATTAAAACTAGCATATTTGCCCTCGAAGCTTCGCTTCTCTGGCAAATATTTGTTTTAAGAACATCAAATTTCCGCGGGGCAACTATCAGCCGATAGATAGTGAGTAGCGTAGCCAATCAGAGAATGGTATTCGTGATAGAACGCTAGTAGATTTAGACTAAATCGGCCTGCCTCATTTACGATCACCTCATCGAAATCTTGAGCTCATTATCTAATCTTTTATTAGAGTGCAGTGGCCAGAGGTGGATTAGTTTCTCTAATGCTTCGAAGAAGATTTATAAATATTGCTGAATAATTAAATACTTCAGAGGGGGAGCAGGTGGGCGTTGGGATTTTCGGTTTTGGCTATTTTTGAGATCAGTTTTTCGTTTTTTTTGTGCCAAAAACTTTGTTGTCCATAGCGGTTTGCGAACTTTCTGTTGTTTTAGAATTTGGTTTTAGGTGTTCGTCAAAAATACTAGCGGGTCATCCGATGCGGTTTCTCCATGAGTCCATCACTAGGAGTGTACAACTCCCGCTACTAAGCCTTTACAGACTAGTCTATTTTTAGGCTTCTTTTCCCGCGAAATAGGTCAGTTCTGGCAGGGCAAAAAGGTGTGATGCAGTAGAATGGGGTCTACTAAAACGAGCAGATTCCGCTTACTTCCAGTCTGCAGCTTAGATTTCTAAAGAAATTCCAGGAAACTCCCTTCTATATGGATTTGGTGCTCATGATCGTCGTGTAGGACACGAAAAACGTCGTAGGATTTTCAACCACGATTTGAAGCCTAACGACAAATTTATACAAAGGTGATCAAAGGTTGTATATGATTTAGCACTGACGACTTGAACAGCGCGGCAGACGTACAAGGTAATCCCAAATTAACAGGCTCATTCTTCGCTTTTCCCACCCCAAGAATACGGTTGAAGGTCAACCCAAGAAGCTTGAAGACGGGCTTTCGGCGCCGATGTTACAACATTACTATAAATAAATATAATCCCAACCTCTTTATTCATGGAGCAAGAATTTAACTCTCGACTGGGTTCACACACAAGTGTAGCTTGCTATACAAACTCATACGTCCAACACAGTGTGTTATTTTCTAACATTTTACTTTGCCAATTAAATCTAAAATAGATTGAAACAGCCCATACTAAACACATCAGCTGTGTTAACACCTCCATGATTGTCTTTGATTACAACGTTTGTCAAACCTTGATTTTGCCGGCAATCTCAGGGGAAGTGTTACTTACACATTTCAGTTGTGAAATCATTGCTATGTGTCGAGGCTTTCTAAACACGAAGCAGGCTCGCTGTTTATAACACATGGTTCTATCACTTTTGAGCCATGGCCGCCTGTATCCATAAATGTATCAGCCTGGAAAGGGCAAATGTCCGTTTTCCTAATTGTAGAGAAATCAAGTAAATGGGGATCTACCAGGACCAAGAAAACTGCAGCGTAAAGTGCCTGTCAAGGTGCCCTTCAGGAGCGTACAGTTTGTCAGCCCGACAGTGGAATTCACTCTCCAGGATTTTTTCTTCTTCATTTCTTCTTTGCACGAGTGTTTTTTCCAGTCCCCCTCCCATGAATGTTTTTTTGTATTTTGCCCACCCCCTATCACTTTTCTAATGGTCCGTCCCTAACTTGAGCATACACAGTACTAGTTACATCAACTAATATTAACTTGCACTTTCGTTTCCGTTTCATTAGTGTAACTATGCTTCTTTTTGGGTTACATTTGAAATTTGTACAGGTAATCAACTGCGACTGCAAGTTGGAATAAATAAGCACAAGCAAATTCTTCAGACTAAAAAGAAAAATTACGCGAGCCTGTACGCGAACGCAATTTGTAAAATTTATAAGTGCTCATTTATTCCTAATTGAATAAAATTTCAACTTTCTGCACTGTTTGGGATTAAATGACGTGCTCTTGGCCAATTTTATTCTTTTTTCTCTTAGAGTAGTGTAATTATGTAAATAATTTAAACCCAATAAAGCTTGAAGAAGCATGTTTGCATGTATATTATTTACACACGTAATTGAGCTTGTGATTACAATAAATTGATATGTTCACGCATGCGCAATTCGACACTCAAGTGAAAAGCACTCTTCACTGTCTATACACCCGCACGCGTTTGCACCACGTGACGTGGTTTACAGCTTTGAAGCCAGCTAGAGAAATTTCAAAACAGAGGTTTCACTCTGAAAACGCATCAAATGTTTTCCGTCCGCACTACGCCAGAGATGTTCGAAAACGCAACAATCACCGGTCATTTTGGATTTGTGTTTGAGGAAAACTCGGTCAGGGAAATTACACAATTATCGCGAAGCCATCGTTTTCGAAAAGCTCCGTTTTCAAAATGTTTCCGTCCACACGAAACAGAGCGTAAGCTGTTAAACTAAAGGTTTCTTGAACACAATCGCCAGATCCATCCCTTTCACAGCTCTGAGTAAATGGCGGTTCAGCATATTATCTTCATTCACGTTTCATATCAGAGATAGGCACTGCAAAATCTCTGGAAAAGGCAACCAAATTCGACTTACATGTAGGCAAAGCGTTTCTATTGAGCGCCAACAACCATTTGAAACTAAATTTACAATCGGCTGGACATTCTCAATTTCACCACATTCCTCGCTCAACGTTGGTTGTCTGCAAAAAGTCTCCTCATTTTCTCCCGGTTGCTTGGAGACGGCCGACAATCGGACTCACATAACAGCTTAAATATGCTAGCACCTGAATTTTTTTTCTTGTATTACATCATTCTCGATCGTCTTCGCTCTATTTCGGACCTTAGTTTCCGTCCAATGTTCAGTATTTGACAATTCAAGCTACTGAATTATAAGCTCAGTGTCCCTTGGTACTCCACAAGCATCTCGGTGTGTGTCAAACAACTCCTTTAGTTTCCTCACATACTCAGAATGCAGTTCATTTATCTGTTCGTCGCTTGGGTTTTCTGTTCTTTTCACCGGAATAGGAGATCCAACTGAAAAAAAAAAAACAAAAATGAAGAGAATAATGATAGACGAGGATTACATTTTCTGATATGAGGCCAATATTGCAAACTTAAGAGAGTTTTCAGACTGGCAAAATCCCGGATAAGCGTTGAGTGATTAACTTCGTAATAGCTGGGCCCTTCATGGTGTTTGTGAGATCTGGGAGCCGCACTTCATTCCAAGGAGACGCAACACAGGCCTGATTGGTGCATGATAAACCAGTTTCTATGAGTATACCCAAAATATAACTCAGCTACCGTTTCTGACCGTGAAGAAAGTCCGCTGAGCTAAACAACAAATTCAAATAACCCAAAACTGATTCCCCATCCCCTCTCTCTCCTGTACACGTCGTCACGCAATCACCGCGCCCTTTGTTTGTGAGCGCCTGAAATCTAGCTTACTTCTGGGTAACTGATACCAGGCCGCCTAAAATAATAACAAGAATTGTTGCTCAACTGGTATCGCTAATAAGAACAGCTTCTGCAACGGTAATTGGTATGTTTTCCATGATAAGTTTAACTTGCCGAGGCATTCTAAGGCCGTCCGCACTACACCGGAGAAATTTGAAAACGCAACAGTCACGCTGGTCATTTTTAGCCTGCGTAGCAAGCGTTCCCGTACGAGCCGAATGCGAATTTCGCATTCGGGCCGCGCGAAAAGTGGGGCGAGAGCAATTCGGCCGCGCGAGAGCGAAAAAGTTCTTTGGCGCGGTCCGATTTCATTCGGCTCGTCCGGGAACGCTTGCTACGCAGGCTAGTCATTTTGGATTTGAGTGTGAGGAAAACTCAAGCAGTGAAATCCTATGATTATCGTAATGTCGTCGTTTTCGAAAAGCCCCGTTTTCAAAATGTTGTCCATCCACACCTTAAATTTTCGAAAATTTAAGGTGGCTCTGAACCCCATGTACAGAATTTTTTTAAACTTTGCCAAAAGTTGCGTCTTATCATGCTTATCAAAAGTTGATAATATAAAAAAATTTCACCGTGCCGTTTTTGAATTATAAGCCCCTAAAGCTGTAATTAAGGGTGTTTTTCAGAGGTCATACTGTTGCTATGGTAACCTATTGTGTCAAGAAAATGATGACAACGGGTTCACCAATGATTGGGCAGTTTTTTGATACCATGATTGTAGCATCAAATGATAAACAGTGGTTATAACGACCTATCCAAATATAAGTGTTGGAAACTGTTTTGAGCCACCTTAAACACAAAGCATGCGTTTTCAAATTCCTCCGCTTTGAAGAACGTTTTCCAGAAAGCTCTGTATTCATGACGGATAGGTTTGGACGTTAGGCCTAACTGCAGATAGAAAGCCGTGTTTTCAAATTTCTCCGGCTTAGTTTGGACGGGGCTTAAGAAAATTTGCCAGAAGGGCTATTAAATAATCGAATATGGATTTAGCCAAGCCTAAAAGCGGAGCTCCTGGGCCGGGATGTTAAAGCCCGATAAAGCCAACCCAGGATAAGCGAGAATTGATTTGAGTTTTGCAACATAACGGTGAGGTGTTCTGTTTATGTTGTTTGGCCTTCTGTTTTGAGTGTGAATAATCTCAAGGTTCTCAAAATACATTAAACAAAAGCAATGAAAAACATTTGTGTACAAGAAAAATTTATATTTCAGTTAACTTTTATAATCATGGGATAGCATTAGCTAGACTGCAAAACAGTCACTTTCTGTCATGTGATACTGCTCAGCAGATACCTTGTTTTGACAGGTGTCAATTCAACGTAATATAGATGTCCAATATCAAAGACAGACCCTATAAACCAAGGGTGCATGTCTCTGCCAACCTATTAGCAGGAGTATGTCCGCCATCTTGTGCGAATCTGTCGTCGCTGTTGCCGTTGCGTCGTGTGCCTACGTGCGCATGAGCAATACCGCTAGCCACGATAACCATGGGAAAATCAATTCATGGGTTTCCTTTCCTTTCCTATATGGGTATGAGGCTCCACTTGGCAGCCCTTCCGGAAAATACTTACAAAGGGGCTAAAAAAAAATTGAAAACTCACCAACAACAGTTATAGGTCTTGGATCGGGCATTATACAAAACCGTGCAAATGGAACTAACAGACAGCCCTTGATGAATACTTTTGCCCATTTCTCCCATTTGCTGCGAGCAGTTTGATAACTCTGAAGGCATCTTATTTTAGGCTGTCTACTGAATACATCATTTTGACCAAATCCAAAAACTGGGACCAAATGGGATCTAAAGAAAACACAAACAATGCTATTAGTTTCTTGCAGGATATTCCAACTCAAGGTAGCCTGTGCTACAGCCCCCCTCCACCCCGGGTAGGGTGGGGGTGTACTCGGAATTTCAAGCAAAGGAGATGATCAAATGGGGGCAATCAAATCAAATCGTTGAGCACAGTTCAGACAACATCGTCAGAAGCTGGGAGGAGTTGCTGAAAATGTGATTCATGGTAGCAAAAAACGCATTTTTTAGTTGAGCTTTTAATTTTATAGTCCACATGTTATTGAAAAGCGCGGAAAAATTTACAGAAAGGATTAAATGGTATAAAGTTTGGTTTTGTCAAATTTTTCTACCCAAACAATCCCAAAATCAAAATGTTCAAGCCCCAAAAATCCTTTGACCCCCCTGAACAGCCACCCTCTCTGAAAGGAGAATTCGATGGAGTGTCGCTCTCTCAGAACTTTTCTTTCTAAGAGGGTGGCTGTAACACAAGCTTTACTCAAAGTTATGAACATCTGAATTCCAACCTTCAAAACACAAAAGATAAATTAGAATCCTGAATATATATCTAAAAAAATATTCATTTTAGAATTTTATACAACTAAATACAGGCAGATTCGGGATATTCAGATCCAGGGGGCAAAAAAAGTTGACATAACAACTTTGAAGGATGTATGCTGAAGTAGGCCTCCAAAAATCGAAACATGTAGATAATTTCCCTGAGATACTGTCAATTGCATTCTGGTTGCAGTTGTGATTAACAAAGATGTTAAGGGTCCAAATGACAGATTTTCAATTTCTCCAATATAAGTCATAAGAGGACAGTAAAGCTCCATTGGCCCTCCAAGGGCCTAAATCTGCTTTATATAAACTAAAGGAGAATTTATTATTCAGGGTTTGAAAAAAAAAATTGAATTCCAGCTTGCTCTTTGAACAAGCAGCTCTCAAATAATGTTACTTGCTGTGGGCAAGTCCTGGTTTACTTTATTTTATTTACCGGTAGTTGGCTGGGATCTTGCCCACTGGGCAAGTGAGATTGAAAAGTTACTTGCCGACTGAACTTCCTATTTCAAGCCCTGATTATTTCATATTACCCAGTTTCCAATGCCAGTTTGACAAAGCCCCTCCTTCTTTCTAGGGTAATATTGTAAGAGTTGGCGCATGTGTCAAGGACATCACAAACACCACCAATAACTATGGCAACAGAATGACCAGGGCCTTGCTGAGTCAGAACAAACTTGCAGCTGTCACGATGTACATTTACAACTCCAAGGGCCATGACAATATCACGGAAGATCGGAGACCATCTCATAACTACAAATTGAATAAAATTAATATGCATTAACACTTAATTTCAATCTATTTATCTTTAGTATAAATTTATCTACTAGCATTCTATCATGAATGCCATTCTCTGATTGGCTACACTACTCAATATCTATTATGTTTTTAATTAGTATAAATCTACTAGCGTTCTATCACGAAGGCCGTTCTCTGATTGGCTACGCTACTCACTATCTATTCTGTGATAGATAGTGAGTAGCGTAACAGTGTGCACTTGTTAACAAAATGACGGCAGTTTCTTGGCGTTTTCGAAGTGTCGAGAAGAGGATTTAGATTAAGTTTTGAACGACTAGTAGATTTATACTAAAACAATTAGATTATTCGCTCTCGATTTGTATTGCGCGATAGTTGACTCGGGCTGTGCCTATCATGCGATAGAAATCTCGAGCTCATAAATTATTGTTAAGTAGATAGTGCGTGGCATACCAGTGTGCACTGGGAGCCATTTCTTTAAATTTTCAAGTGCTCAGACCACGCTTGTTTAGTGAATTTACCAGCTTTCAAAAACAAAAAATACATGGCTTATAACTGTTTCCATGGAAACAGTCTGTATGGCAAAATCTCAACCAAGAAAGAACCAATCAGAATGCTCAAATTTACAAATTTAAGACTACAGTGTACCTTGCCATATAATAACTGAGTACCTATATGATTGAATGATCAGAAAATAGCTTACATGCATGTGCTCCAATGTATGGTACAATTCCCGGGAATGTTTTACTGAACTGTAAAGCTTCTGATGCAAAACTTACAGCAAGTCCCTCTGGGATCATACCATGGGGATGATAACCAAAGATATAGTTCCTCGAAGAATCCAGTTCAGATGTCTTTACAAAGGAGACTGGATAATAATCTCGCATGTATCTGAAAAAAACATTGTTTCTAACAAACTCCACTCTTCTGCCTCCACGGTTAAAGGTCTCCAGATCCACAAAATATGCCCACGTTAAATATGCTATGACAAGTGGCCAAATAAAATGACAACAACGATAAAGTCCGTAGAAGATTAATGGTCCAAAAATGAACAATGTTCCCGATGAAAGTATGAGGTAGAAAACTATTACACTCAATCCCTGAAGAAATCTATCTCTATGAGTGGCGAGAAAGCTAACAAGTTTAGACATCATCGTACGTCGCCGTAACCAAAATCACCACAGCATTGCATGACGAAAAGGTCAGGTCAAGCATACATGAAGCATCATCTGTTGAGCTACTAGTTGTAGCAATGTAGGCCCGCAATTCGTACTCAACCGCGGGGGTTTTGTGCCGATTACCCGAAAAGCGAATTCTCTAACCGCCAAGTACTTGAAACCAGTGTTTTACCGCCCATGATATAAATTCATTAATTGATTTCTTGATCAATTCCAAAAAATGCGCACTTCAACAAGGCCCTCCACTCTCGGAAATGGTTTAGATGTAATTTTGTCTTTTGTGCGGTAGTTGCACATGGTCTGCTCCAGGCACTTGGTTTGCGACGAGAAGTACTTTTATTTGTTCCACTAGCCATTCTTTGCAACATTATTTGCGCTAATTGACTGACTGACTGACTGACTGACTGACGGACGGATTTTTCATACAACTGTCTCTAAATTTACCCGCGAATTGTATTTTTTGCGGTTTTACGGACAAATATATTGAATAATGAAAACATTAATTGTGGCTGTTCTAGCAAGGCTATTTCTCTCCAATTTGATCTGTAAATTCGTTTATAGTGGAACCCCCTGTTAATACGGTCACCAAAGGGTCATGAATATTTGGCCGTACTAACGGGATGGCCGTATTATAATCTCTTGATATACATCACAGTTGCACTTCTAAACAACTGTTCTTTAATAATAATTATCCGGAATGCAGATATAATTTTTTGAAAATTGAAACTTCAACCAAAACATATAATATTAACTATGAAAAGATGAACATACCTGGTTTGACTGGCCTTATAAACAGAGTAAAAGTATATAGATTGGGATTTCGGAATGTGGCCGTTGGCCGTATTAACGGGGTGGCCGCATTAACGGAGTTTTCTTAGTAGGTGTTTCGCCGGGACAAAGAGAGTGGCCGTAATACTAAACGAGGTGACTGTATTAACAAGGTGACCGTATTACGCGAGTACTAAACTTTAGTTAATTTAGGCTGAACTTGTTGAAGGTCCGTGATGCAGAATAGTCCCCACAAGACAATCACAGATTTACTAGAAGCATACCAAGCTTCGGTGGTATCATACGAGATTTGCGTGGCCCCTAACCCTAACCCTCAGAAGTGTTTGACCGTCATAAGCTTCAGTTGTTTTCTAATTTGACGTAAGGGCAGCTTTTCAAGTTGTCCCTAACCCCCCAAAAACTGTTTCATATCGCGAAAAAATAAAGAAATAAGTTCTTTTTCGATTTATTGCCTCCTTTTTGAGTTGCTATTTAATCAAACTTGGGAAGGAATCAGCTGCGAAAAACGCGTATTACAATTTTGACCATTTTTATACGTTTCCTGCGATGATTGACAGCAAACTAAATTACTTGCTCCTGATTGGTTGTTTGCGCGTTACATGCACTGAGTTGGGTTTAAAATCGGGTTTGCAAAGTTTGATCAGTGAAAGGCAAAGAACACTAGGATTTATCAGATGAAGCTGAGTGGGCTTGGCATATTAATTACACTTACTTCGTGTCCAGTTGCATGAATTTGAGCCAAAGTCTCAAAAGATTTTTTGTCTCAGAAATGTACGTCAAAGGAGTTTTCCAAAGGTGTTATAATGGCCAAAAAAACTTGAATGAACTTGACCAAGAATTTCTCTTCGCCTCGGAAGTAATCTTCGGCTGCAACAAATGCCATTTCACAGCCAAGAACGTAGGGTTTTTCAATTCATACTTTTGGCGAGAGCTGCTGAGATGATCAAGATTATACATTCCATCATTTACACACTGCTGTTTAGCATGCATGAAGTTTATAAGACGAATGTTCCGGCACACAGCGCCAATCGCGCCTTTTTAGAGGTGAGTTTGTGGATATTTTTAATCAATTTTCATTTGAGGATGCGCTTGATGAAAAATTGTGCTCAATACAGGACAGTTCCTTTCATACCTTGTGGACCCTTATGCAAGTTGCAGTGTTGCATAAAAGAGACAGTTGGTTTATGCTAGTACTGTACGTTGTACGTCCATTACTTTTTATCTGATCTTCAGCAAATTCACTAATTTTTCGTTCATTCTCCGCAACTAAAACAATTGCTATTTGTTGATTTTGCCAGTTTTAGATGGGCTTATACCGTTTTCACAGAGTGCTTAAAATTCAAATTAAATCATGAAGTAACATATATTTTAAGGAAACTGTACGAGTAGTAGATTCTGTGCGCGAGCAATGGAGCAAGTATGACTTATGTCAGGTTGTTTATGACGAAACGATCGAGGATGGTTTCCATGGATTTGTGACAAAACTCAATCATTTGCTTCAGCTGTCGGTGCGGTCAGCATTGAGATTCGGGGCAAGGGAATTGCGACATTTTTCACAGTCAAACCAAAGGAAAAATTTCCAAAACAGAACAAAATCAACAAAAAGCACGGGGAAAGTTTAGCGAGAGTTGTCGTTTAAGTGCGGCGTCAAAAACCTCGTTTAAAAAGCGATGGCTTCGTGCCGGCTTAGTAGCGAGATTGAAGGTGCCAAGAAACGCCTTCCTCCAGTTCAACAAAAGTCCAAAATACTAGTCCGCAGAGTAACTCATTTGAGCAACAACAGCGAAAAACGTTATTCGTCTAAACACGAAGTAAATAAGCAGCGCATTCTTTTAGTTCAGGAATCGCGTGGAAGAAAAGTCAAAACAAGCCGCCATCCCTGGATTCCGATTGCGGTCGGTCGAACAAACAGCAAAGATGTTGGCAGGAATAAAATCTCCAAGAGTGCGATAGCTGCAACCAGAAAAAGACCATGGGGAAGAGACTCAGGTATTTTTAACATGTTCATTGTATTTAAGCTTTGGTTTTTAGTTTTAAGCGGCAAAAGCTAAACTCCGGAACGACTTTTTCCACTGACCTTTTTTTACATGTAATATTTTAATTCAGTTGTACGATGATATGTCGAGATGTTCTCGGTATAACACTTTTAATTATAAATGGGACAAAGTAGGGAATATAAAAACTTCAGCTGAAACTGGAAACTGCGAGCGAGAAGAGCGCGGAATGGGAAGAAGAAAAGCACCTCTTTCCTACTCCTATCGCGGAACTTGACATGGATTCTTCGGCTTCCTTTGACGCACCATGATCCGAGTGATCTTGGATTAATCTGTTTAGTAAAGAAACGCAAAATCCGTTTTTGGATTTATCGAAATTTAGGAATCCAATCTTGGATTTTATTAAAGAAACGCACACTTCATCACGTATATAAAGAGGTCTTACTACCATTTTCGAGCTGCCGCGAACAGCCAACTTTTTTCCGCGTTGTTCCACGCTTAAAAAGGGAGAAATAATCCCTCAAGTTTGGATTCCAGTTTAAGTTCGAGTTCGAATTGGACTTCCTAAGTTCAAGATCGAGTTTGTCTTCGAGTTCAATTTAATTTGACAACAGATGAGAAGATTTATCAATACAAAGACGAAACAAAAGGAACCAAACCAACCAAATTAGCTGGAACAATATATTTGTTCTTTTATTTACAAAAAAAAAAAACAGTTTGACCAACAACCTGTCGTCCACTTAAACTAAAAGGTTAAAAATTAATTGTAACTATTAACATTATTAATGTTTTTAAAGTCATTGTATCACTTACTCTTTCAACCTAGTTAGTCTCGAGTACTGTCATTAAATGTAAAGAATAAAATAAAAATTGAGTCAATATCAACTTATGTTAAGTAAACTGAAATGGAAAACATTTGTAAACTTAAACCAAATCATACTATTGAAAATCCAATTCAACTTAAACAAATGATCCAAAGAAAAACCTAAATTGGAGAAAAACAAAATTCGTTTTGACTTGTGCTTTCAAAAGGTGATTCGGGCGCTCGCATTTAGTCGCCGTAAAAAAAATCGACAATTCATTTCTTTTTCAAAATATCTTGGTATTCGACTTGTACTCCGCCCCAACATGCCATCCTCTTTGAATTAACCATTATCGTTAATTGTAAAGTCCTCTTTGATTTTACGATTATCGTTAATTTAGAACGCTTTTTCCCAGGACATTTCAGAAAAGAACCAAAAAAAAATCGTATTATTTAAACCGGATTTGAACCCGGAACTACCCGGCGCTAAGAACGGCTACTTACCACTAGACCACTGAAGCACAAGACGACGGTAAGCTGTTTAACTAAATATTTAATAGAATCTTGCATAGAATATCACTGATCTACACTGATTAGGCCAAAGCACAGTTTTCAAATAATCAGCTTTTTGTCAAGGTTTGGTGGTCGACCTTCCATTCCCTTTCTAAAATTATTTTTTAGCGAGTAATGACATGTGCTTACTACAGGGTATAGAATAAGCGCATCGATTATATTGTATTAAAATCGAGTTTTGTTCAACCAGCGACGTGGTGGTCTAAGGGTTAGAAGAGAGAACAAGAAAGCGAGGATTCGTAGGTTCGAGTCCTCTCCGAAAACTGATAATTCTCTTTTTACAACAAAAATGCTGCACTCCGCCCCAGGGACTTGCACTCCGCCCCAGGGACAACATGACCTCGACACCGAAATTATGATTATCATAAATTCTTGTTTGACGTTGAATTTACGATTATCGTAAATTTAGAACACTGTTTCCCAGGACATTTCAGAAAAGGAACATTGTTTCCCAGGACATTTCAGAAAAGAAAAAAAAAATCATATTATTTGGACTGGATTTGAACCCGGAACTACCCGGCGCTAGGAACTACTACTTACCACTAGACCACTGAAGCACAAGACGACGGTAACGGTATTTAACTAAATATTTAATAGAATCTTGCATAGAATATCACTGATTAGGCCTAAGCGCAGATTTTAAATGGTTAGCTTTTTGTTAAGGTTTGGTGATCGACCTTTCCATTCACTTTCTAAAATTATTTTTTAGCGAGTAATGATATATGCTTACCGCAGGATTTAGAATAAGCGCATGAATTATACTGTTTAAAAATTGAGATTTGTTCAGCTAGCGACGCGGTGGTCTAATGGTTAGAAGACAGGATTACAAAGCGAATAATCCAAGGTTCGAGTCCCGCGTCCAGACACTTGGGTTTCCTTTTAAACAAGATATGTTCATTTCCCAGAATTCCTATCAAACTTTGAGTGTTCTAAATTTACGATAATCGTAAATTCAACGTCAAACAAGAATTTATGATAATAATAATTTCGGTGTCGAGGTCACGTTGCCGCCCCAGGGACTTGCCCTCCGCCCCAGGGACTTGCCCTCCGCCCCAGGGACTTGCCCTCCGCCCCAG
Organism: Micromussa lordhowensis; assembly: GCA_964020085.1. Lineage (NCBI taxonomy): Eukaryota > Metazoa > Cnidaria > Anthozoa > Scleractinia > Lobophylliidae > Micromussa > Micromussa lordhowensis. Next base: position 6,902 of record CAXHUQ010000101.1, on the reverse strand, counting down.
GGACTTGCCCTCCGCCCCAGGGACTTGCCCTCCGCCCCAGGGACTTGCCCTCCGCCCCAGGGACTTGCCCTCCGCCCCAGGGACTTGCCCTCCGCCCCAGGGACTTGCCCTCCGCCCCAGGGACTTGCCCTCCGCCCCAGGGACTTGCCCTCCGCCCCAGGGACTTGCCCTCCGCCCCAGGGACTTGCCCTCCGCCCCAGGGACTTGCCCTCCGCCCCAGGGACTTGCCCTCCGCCCCAGGGACTTGCCCTCCGCCCCAGGGACTTGCCCTCCGCCCCAGGGACTTGCCCTCCGCCCCAGGGACTTGCCCTCCGCCCCAGGGACTTGCCCTCCGCCCCAGGGACTTGCCCTCCGCCCCAGGGACTTGCCCTCCGCCCCAGGGACTTGCCCTCCGCCCCAGGGACTTGCCCTCCGCCCCAGGGACTTGCCCTCCGCCCCAGGGACTTGCCCTCCGCCCCAGGGACTTGCCCTCCGCCCCAGGGACTTGCCCTCCGCCCCAGGGACTTGCCCTCCGCCCCAGGGACTTGCCCTCCGCCCCAGGGACTTGCCCTCCGCCCCAGGGACTTGCCCTCCGCCCCAGGGACTTGCCCTCCGCCCCAGGGACTTGCCCTCCGCCCCAGGGACTTGCCCTCCGCCCCAGGGACTTGCCCTCCGCCCCAGGGACTTGCCCTCCGCCCCAGGGACTTGCCCTCCGCCCCAGGGACTTGCCCTCCGCCCCAGGGACTTGCCCTCCGCCCCAGGGACTTGCCCTCCGCCCCAGGGACTTGCCCTCCGCCCCAGGGACTTGCCCTCCGCCCCAGGGACTTGCCCTCCGCCCCAGGGACTTGCCCTCCGCCCCAGGGACTTGCCCTCCGCCCCAGGGACTTGCCCTCCGCCCCAGGGACTTGCCCTCCGCCCCAGGGACTTGCCCTCCGCCCCAGGGACTTGCCCTCCGCCCCAGGGACTTGCCCTCCGCCCCAGGGACTTGCCCTCCGCCCCAGGGACTTGCCCTCCGCCCCAGGGACTTGCCCTCCGCCCCAGGGACTTGCCCTCCGCCCCAGGGACTTGCCCTCCGCCCCAGGGACTTGCCCTCCGCCCCAGGGACTTGCCCTCCGCCCCAGGGACTTGCCCTCCGCCCCAGGGACTTGCCCTCCGCCCCAGGGACTTGCCCTCCGCCCCAGGGACTTGCCCTCCGCCCCAGGGACTTGCCCTCCGCCCCAGGGACTTGCCCTCCGCCCCAGGGACTTGCCCTCCGCCCCAGGGACTTGCCCTCCGCCCCAGGGACTTGCCCTCCGCCCCAGGGACTTGCCCTCCGCCCCAGGGACTTGCCCTCCGCCCCAGGGACTTGCCCTCCGCCCCAGGGACTTGCCCTCCGCCCCAGGGACTTGCCCTCCGCCCCAGGGACTTGCCCTCCGCCCCAGGGACTTGCCCTCCGCCCCAGGGACTTGCCCTCCGCCCCAGGGACTTGCCCTCCGCCCCAGGGACTTGCCCTCCGCCCCAGGGACTTGCCCTCCGCCCCAGGGACTTGCCCTCCGCCCCAGGGACTTGCCCTCCGCCCCAGGGACTTGCCCTCCGCCCCAGGGACTTGCCCTCCGCCCCAGGGACTTGCCCTCCGCCCCAGGGACTTGCCCTCCGCCCCAGGGACTTGCCCTCCGCCCCAGGGACTTGCCCTCCGCCCCAGGGACTTGCCCTCCGCCCCAGGGACTTGCCCTCCGCCCCAGGGACTTGCCCTCCGCCCCAGGGACTTGCCCTCCGCCCCAGGGACTTGCCCTCCGCCCCAGGGACTTGCCCTCCGCCCCAGGGACTTGCCCTCCGCCCCAGGGACTTGCCCTCCGCCCCAGGGACTTGCCCTCCGCCCCAGGGACTTGCCCTCCGCCCCAGGGACTTGCCCTCCGCCCCAGGGACTTGCCCTCCGCCCCAGGGACTTGCCCTCCGCCCCAGGGACTTGCCCTCCGCCCCAGGGACTTGCCCTCCGCCCCAGGGACTTGCCCTCCGCCCCAGGGACTTGCCCTCCGCCCCAGGGACTTGCCCTCCGCCCCAGGGACTTGCCCTCCGCCCCAGGGACTTGCCCTCCGCCCCAGGGACTTGCCCTCCGCCCCAGGGACTTGCCCTCCGCCCCAGGGACTTGCCCTCCGCCCCAGGGACTTGCCCTCCGCCCCAGGGACTTGCCCTCCGCCCCAGGGACTTGCCCTCCGCCCCAGGGACTTGCCCTCCGCCCCAGGGACTTGCCCTCCGCCCCAGGGACTTGCCCTCCGCCCCAGGGACTTGCCCTCCGCCCCAGGGACTTGCCCTCCGCCCCAGGGACTTGCCCTCCGCCCCAGGGACTTGCCCTCCGCCCCAGGGACTTGCCCTCCGCCCCAGGGACTTGCCCTCCGCCCCAGGGACTTGCCCTCCGCCCCAGGGACTTGCCCTCCGCCCCAGGGACTTGCCCTCCGCCCCAGGGACTTGCCCTCCGCCCCAGGGACTTGCCCTCCGCCCCAGGGACTTGCCCTCCGCCCCAGGGACTTGCCCTCCGCCCCAGGGACTTGCCCTCCGCCCCAGGGACTTGCCCTCCGCCCCAGGGACTTGCCCTCCGCCCCAGGGACTTGCCCTCCGCCCCAGGGACTTGCCCTCCGCCCCAGGGACTTGCCCTCCGCCCCAGGGACTTGCCCTCCGCCCCAGGGACTTGCCCTCCGCCCCAGGGACTTGCCCTCCGCCCCAGGGACTTGCCCTCCGCCCCAGGGACTTGCCCTCCGCCCCAGGGACTTGCCCTCCGCCCCAGGGACTTGCCCTCCGCCCCAGGGACTTGCCCTCCGCCCCAGGGACTTGCCCTCCGCCCCAGGGACTTGCCCTCCGCCCCAGGGACTTGCCCTCCGCCCCAGGGACTTGCCCTCCGCCCCAGGGACTTGCCCTCCGCCCCAGGGACTTGCCCTCCGCCCCAGGGACTTGCCCTCCGCCCCAGGGACTTGCCCTCCGCCCCAGGGACTTGCCCTCCGCCCCAGGGACTTGCCCTCCGCCCCAGGGACTTGCCCTCCGCCCCAGGGACTTGCCCTCCGCCCCAGGGACTTGCCCTCCGCCCCAGGGACTTGCCCTCCGCCCCAGGGACTTGCCCTCCGCCCCAGGGACTTGCCCTCCGCCCCAGGGACTTGCCCTCCGCCCCAGGGACTTGCCCTCCGCCCCAGGGACTTGCCCTCCGCCCCAGGGACTTGCCCTCCGCCCCAGGGACTTGCCCTCCGCCCCAGGGACTTGCCCTCCGCCCCAGGGACTTGCCCTCCGCCCCAGGGACTTGCCCTCCGCCCCAGGGACTTGCCCTCCGCCCCAGGGACTTGCCCTCCGCCCCAGGGACTTGCCCTCCGCCCCAGGGACTTGCCCTCCGCCCCAGGGACTTGCCCTCCGCCCCAGGGACTTGCCCTCCGCCCCAGGGACTTGCCCTCCGCCCCAGGGACTTGCCCTCCGCCCCAGGGACTTGCCCTCCGCCCCAGGGACTTGCCCTCCGCCCCAGGGACTTGCCCTCCGCCCCAGGGACTTGCCCTCCGCCCCAGGGACTTGCCCTCCGCCCCAGGGACTTGCCCTCCGCCCCAGGGACTTGCCCTCCGCCCCAGGGACTTGCCCTCCGCCCCAGGGACTTGCCCTCCGCCCCAGGGACTTGCCCTCCGCCCCAGGGACTTGCCCTCCGCCCCAGGGACTTGCCCTCCGCCCCAGGGACTTGCCCTCCGCCCCAGGGACTTGCCCTCCGCCCCAGGGACTTGCCCTCCGCCCCAGGGACTTGCCCTCCGCCCCAGGGACTTGCCCTCCGCCCCAGGGACTTGCCCTCCGCCCCAGGGACTTGCCCTCCGCCCCAGGGACTTGCCCTCCGCCCCAGGGACTTGCCCTCCGCCCCAGGGACTTGCCCTCCGCCCCAGGGACTTGCCCTCCGCCCCAGGGACTTGCCCTCCGCCCCAGGGACTTGCCCTCCGCCCCAGGGACTTGCCCTCCGCCCCAGGGACTTGCCCTCCGCCCCAGGGACTTGCCCTCCGCCCCAGGGACTTGCCCTCCGCCCCAGGGACTTGCCCTCCGCCCCAGGGACTTGCCCTCCGCCCCAGGGACTTGCCCTCCGCCCCAGGGACTTGCCCTCCGCCCCAGGGACTTGCCCTCCGCCCCAGGGACTTGCCCTCCGCCCCAGGGACTTGCCCTCCGCCCCAGGGACTTGCCCTCCGCCCCAGGGACTTGCCCTCCGCCCCAGGGACTTGCCCTCCGCCCCAGGGACTTGCCCTCCGCCCCAGGGACTTGCCCTCCGCCCCAGGGACTTGCCCTCCGCCCCAGGGACTTGCCCTCCGCCCCAGGGACTTGCCCTCCGCCCCAGGGACTTGCCCTCCGCCCCAGGGACTTGCCCTCCGCCCCAGGGACTTGCCCTCCGCCCCAGGGACTTGCCCTCCGCCCCAGGGACTTGCCCTCCGCCCCAGGGACTTGCCCTCCGCCCCAGGGACTTGCCCTCCGCCCCAGGGACTTGCCCTCCGCCCCAGGGACTTGCCCTCCGCCCCAGGGACTTGCCCTCCGCCCCAGGGACTTGCCCTCCGCCCCAGGGACTTGCCCTCCGCCCCAGGGACTTGCCCTCCGCCCCAGGGACTTGCCCTCCGCCCCAGGGACTTGCCCTCCGCCCCAGGGACTTGCCCTCCGCCCCAGGGACTTGCCCTCCGCCCCAGGGACTTGCCCTCCGCCCCAGGGACTTGCCCTCCGCCCCAGGGACTTGCCCTCCGCCCCAGGGACTTGCCCTCCGCCCCAGGGACTTGCCCTCCGCCCCAGGGACTTGCCCTCCGCCCCAGGGACTTGCCCTCCGCCCCAGGGACTTGCCCTCCGCCCCAGGGACTTGCCCTCCGCCCCAGGGACTTGCCCTCCGCCCCAGGGACTTGCCCTCCGCCCCAGGGACTTGCCCTCCGCCCCAGGGACTTGCCCTCCGCCCCAGGGACTTGCCCTCCGCCCCAGGGACTTGCCCTCCGCCCCAGGGACTTGCCCTCCGCCCCAGGGACTTGCCCTCCGCCCCAGGGACTTGCCCTCCGCCCCAGGGACTTGCCCTCCGCCCCAGGGACTTGCCCTCCGCCCCAGGGACTTGCCCTCCGCCCCAGGGACTTGCCCTCCGCCCCAGGGACTTGCCCTCCGCCCCAGGGACTTGCCCTCCGCCCCAGGGACTTGCCCTCCGCCCCAGGGACTTGCCCTCCGCCCCAGGGACTTGCCCTCCGCCCCAGGGACTTGCCCTCCGCCCCAGGGACTTGCCCTCCGCCCCAGGGACTTGCCCTCCGCCCCAGGGACTTGCCCTCCGCCCCAGGGACTTGCCCTCCGCCCCAGGGACTTGCCCTCCGCCCCAGGGACTTGCCCTCCGCCCCAGGGACTTGCCCTCCGCCCCAGGGACTTGCCCTCCGCCCCAGGGACTTGCCCTCCGCCCCAGGGACTTGCCCTCCGCCCCAGGGACTTGCCCTCCGCCCCAGGGACTTGCCCTCCGCCCCAGGGACTTGCCCTCCGCCCCAGGGACTTGCCCTCCGCCCCAGGGACTTGCCCTCCGCCCCAGGGACTTGCCCTCCGCCCCAGGGACTTGCCCTCCGCCCCAGGGACTTGCCCTCCGCCCCAGGGACTTGCCCTCCGCCCCAGGGACTTGCCCTCCGCCCCAGGGACTTGCCCTCCGCCCCAGGGACTTGCCCTCCGCCCCAGGGACTTGCCCTCCGCCCCAGGGACTTGCCCTCCGCCCCAGGGACTTGCCCTCCGCCCCAGGGACTTGCCCTCCGCCCCAGGGACTTGCCCTCCGCCCCAGGGACTTGCCCTCCGCCCCAGGGACTTGCCCTCCGCCCCAGGGACTTGCCCTCCGCCCCAGGGACTTGCCCTCCGCCCCAGGGACTTGCCCTCCGCCCCAGGGACTTGCCCTCCGCCCCAGGGACTTGCCCTCCGCCCCAGGGACTTGCCCTCCGCCCCAGGGACTTGCCCTCCGCCCCAGGGACTTGCCCTCCGCCCCAGGGACTTGCCCTCCGCCCCAGGGACTTGCCCTCCGCCCCAGGGACTTGCCCTCCGCCCCAGGGACTTGCCCTCCGCCCCAGGGACTTGCCCTCCGCCCCAGGGACTTGCCCTCCGCCCCAGGGACTTGCCCTCCGCCCCAGGGACTTGCCCTCCGCCCCAGGGACTTGCCCTCCGCCCCAGGGACTTGCCCTCCGCCCCAGGGACTTGCCCTCCGCCCCAGGGACTTGCCCTCCGCCCCAGGGACTTGCCCTCCGCCCCAGGGACTTGCCCTCCGCCCCAGGGACTTGCCCTCCGCCCCAGGGACTTGCCCTCCGCCCCAGGGACTTGCCCTCCGCCCCAGGGACTTGCCCTCCGCCCCAGGGACTTGCCCTCCGCCCCAGGGACTTGCCCTCCGCCCCAGGGACTTGCCCTCCGCCCCAGGGACTTGCCCTCCGCCCCAGGGACTTGCCCTCCGCCCCAGGGACTTGCCCTCCGCCCCAGGGACTTGCCCTCCGCCCCAGGGACTTGCCCTCCGCCCCAGGGACTTGCCCTCCGCCCCAGGGACTTGCCCTCCGCCCCAGGGACTTGCCCTCCGCCCCAGGGACTTGCCCTCCGCCCCAGGGACTTGCCCTCCGCCCCAGGGACTTGCCCTCCGCCCCAGGGACTTGCCCTCCGCCCCAGGGACTTGCCCTCCGCCCCAGGGACTTGCCCTCCGCCCCAGGGACTTGCCCTCCGCCCCAGGGACTTGCCCTCCGCCCCAGGGACTTGCCCTCCGCCCCAGGGACTTGCCCTCCGCCCCAGGGACTTGCCCTCCGCCCCAGGGACTTGCCCTCCGCCCCAGGGACTTGCCCTCCGCCCCAGGGACTTGCCCTCCGCCCCAGGGACTTGCCCTCCGCCCCAGGGACTTGCCCTCCGCCCCAGGGACTTGCCCTCCGCCCCAGGGACTTGCCCTCCGCCCCAGGGACTTGCCCTCCGCCCCAGGG
>CAXHUQ010000100.1:437850-444037 GCA_964020085.1 Micromussa lordhowensis | reverse complement strand
CCCAGCGCGCGTTTTCTAAAATTCTGCAAAGGTGGGAGCAGGTCAAACTCCTGCAAAAAGAAGGCCAAAAAAAAAAACACCCTGGCGCGAATGCCATCATGTTCTAACTACAATTTCCTTGAAGTGCCAACCTAGCACAACATTTTGCTGCAAACCGTGCCTCTAAAAGTGCCCATGGAGCCGAGCTATGTCAAATTTGCCAAGGGGACCCCCAGCGCGCGTTTTCTGAAATTCTGCAAAGTTGGGAGCAGGTCAAACTCCTGCAAAAAGAAGGCCAGAAGAAACACCCTGGCGCGAATGCCATCATGTCCTAACTAGGATTTCCTTAAATTGCCAACCTAGCACAACATTTTGCTGCAAACCGCGCCTCTAAAAGTGCCCGTGGAGTTGAGCTATGTCAAATTTGCCAAGGGGACCCCCAGCACGCGTTTTCTGAAATTCTGCAAAGTTGGGAGCAGGTCAAACTCCTGCAAAAAGAAGGCCAAAAAAAACACCCTGGCGCGAATGCTATCATGTTCTAACTAAAATTTCCTTGAAGTGCCAACCTAGCACAACATTTTGCTGCAAACCGCGCCTCTAAAAGTGCCCGTGGAGCCAAGCTATGTCAAATTTGCCAAGGGGACCCCCAGCGCGCGTTTTCTGAAATTCTGCAAAGTTGGGAGCAGGTCAAACTCCTGCAAAAAGAAGGCCATAAAAAACACTTTGGCGCGAATGCCATCATGTGCTAACTACAATTTCCTTAAAGTGCCAACCTAGCACAACATTTTGCTGCAAACCGCGCCTCTAAAAGTGCCCGTGGAGCCGAGCTATGTCAAATTTGCCAAGGGGACCCCCAGCGCGCGTTTTCTGAAATTCTGCAAAGTTGGGAGCAGGTCAAACTCCTGCAAAAAGAAGGCCATAAAAAACACTTTGGCGCGAATGCCATCATGTGCTAACAACAATTTCCTTGAAGTGCCAACCTAGCACAACATTTTGCTGCAAACCGCGCCTCTAAAAGTGCCCGTGGAGCCGAGCTATGTCAAATTTGCCAAGGGGACCCCCAGCGCGCGTTTTCTGAAATTCTGCAAAGTTGGGAGCAGGTCAAACTCCTTCAAAAAGAAGGCCAGAAAAAACACCCTGGCGCGAATGCTATCATGTGCTAACTAGGATTTCCTTAAAGTGCTAACCTAGCAGAACATTTTGCTGCAAACCGCGCCTCTAAAAATGCCCGTGGAGCCGAGCTATGTCAAATTTGCCAAGGGGACCCCAAGCGCGCGTTTTCTAAAATTCTGCAAAGTTGGGAGCAGGTCAAACTCGTGCAAAAAGAAGGCCAGAAAAAACACCCTGGCGCGAATGCCATCATGTGCTAACTACAATTTCCTTGAAGTGCCAACCTAGCAGAACATTTTGCTGCAAACCGCGCCTCTAAAAGTGCCCGTGGAGCCGAGCTATGTCAAATTTGCCAAGGGGACCCCCAGCGCGCGTTTTGTGAAATTCTGCAAAGTTGGGAGCAGGTCAAACTCCTGCAAAAAGAAGGCCATAAAAAACACCCTGGCGCGAACGCCATCATGTGCTAACTACAATTTCCTTGAAGTGCCAACCTAGCACTACATTTTGCTGCAAACCGCGCCTCTAAAAGAGCCCGTGGAGCCGAGCTATGTCAAATTTGCCAAGGGGACCCCCAGCGCGCGTTTTCTGAAATTCTGCAAAGTTGGGAGCAGGTCGCACTTCTGCAAAAAGAAGGCCAAAAAAAACACCCTGGCGCGAATGCCATCATGTCCTAACTAAAATTTCCTTAAAGTGCCAACCTAGCACAACATTTTGCTGCAAACCGCGCCTCTAAAAGTGCCCGTGGAGCCGAGCTATGTCAAATTTGCCAAGGGGACCCCCAGCGCGCGTTTTCTGAAATTCTGCAAAGTTGGGAGCAGGTCAAACTCCTGCAAAAAGAAGGCCATAAAAAACACTTTGGCGCGAATGCCATCATGTGCTAACAACAATTTCCTTGAAGTGCCAACCTAGCACAACATTTTGCTGCAAACCGCGCCTCTAAAAGTGCCCGTGGAGCCGAGCTATGTCAAATTTGCCAAGGGGACCCCCAGCGCGCGTTTTCTGAAATTCTGCAAAGTTGGGAGCAGGTCAAACTCCTGCAAAAAGAAGGCCAGAAAAAACACCCTGGCGCGAATGCTATCATGTGCTAACAAGGATTTCCTTAAAGTGCTAACCTAGCAGAACATTTTGCTGCAAACCGCGCCTCTAAAAGTGCCCGTGGAGCCGAGCTATGTCAAATTTGCCAAGGGGACCCCAAGCGCGCGTTTTCTAAAATTCTGCAAAGTTGGGAGCAGGTCAAACTCGTGCAAAAAGAAGGCCAGAAAAAACACCCTGGCGCGAATGCCATCATGTGCTAACTACAATTTCCTTGAAGTGCCAACCTAGCAGAACATTTTGCTGCAAACCGCGCCTCTAAAAGTGCCCGTGGAGCCGAGCTATGTCAAATTTGCCAAGGGGACCCCCAGCGCGCGTTTTGTGAAATTCTGCAAAGTTGGGAGCAGGTCAAACTCCTGCAAAAAGAAGGCCATAAAAAACACCCTGGCGCGAACGCCATCATGTGCTAACTACAATTTCCTTGAAGTGCCAACCTAGCACTACATTTTGCTGCAAACCGCGCCTCTAAAAGAGCCCGTGGAGCCGAGCTATGTCAAATTTGCCAAGGGGACCCCCAGCGCGCGTTTTCTGAAATTCTGCAAAGTTGGGAGCAGGTCGCACTTCTGCAAAAAGAAGGCCAAAAAAAACACCCTGGCGCGAATGCCATCATGTCCTAACTAAAATTTCCTTAAAGTGCCAACCTAGCACAACATTTTGCTGCAAACCGCGCCTCTAAAAGTGCCCGTGGAGCCGAGCTATGTCAAATTTGCCAAGGGGACCCCCAGCGCGCGTTTTCTGAAATTCTGCAAAGTTGGGAGCAGGTCAAACTCCTGCAAAAAGAAGGCCAGAAAAAACACCCTGGCGCGAATGGCATCATGTGGTAACTACAATTTGCTTAAAGTGCCAACCTAGCACAACATTTTGCTGCAAACCGCGCCTCTAAAAGTGCCCGTGGAGCCGAACTATGTCAAATTTGCCAAGGGGTCCCCCAGCGCGCGTTTTCTGAACTTCTGCAAAGTTGGGAGCAGGTCAAACTCCTGCAAAAAGAAGGCCAGAAAAAACACCCTGGCGCGAATGCCATCATGTCTTAACTAGAGTTATTAGACTGAACCTATGGGTGAAATTGGTCCAAAGCACCACCAAAGTCATTCTACATCTCCACTGAGTTCCAAGGACATGTTTTCGGAAACCACAGAGTTATTAGAATGAACCCATGGATAGAATTGGTCCAAAACACACCAAAATTATACTACACATCTTCACTGAGTTCCAAAGACAATTCTTCTGGAAAAAAAAGAGTTATTAAAATGAACCTATGGGTAGAATTAGCTGAAAGCACAACCAAAGCCATACTACACATCTTCACTGAGTTTCAAGGACATTTTTCTGGAAATCAAAGAGTTATTAGAATGAACCTGTGGGTAAAATTGGTCCAAAGCGCCACAAAAGTCATTCTACACAAATTTACTAAGTTCCAAGGACATTTTTCTGCAAATAAAAGAGTTAGTAGAATGAACTCATAAGTAAAATTGGTTCAAGGCACCACTAATGTGATTCTACACATCGCCACTGAGTTCCAAGGACATTTTTCTTGAAGTAAAAAAGTTATTTGAATGAACCCAAGGGTATATTCGATCCAAAGCACCGCCAAAGACATTCTACATATCTCCACGATTTGTTGGAAATGAAAGAGTTATTAGAGTAAACCCATGGGTAGAAATTGGTCGAAAGCACCATCAATGTCATTTTACACATCTCCACTGAGTGCCAATGACATTTTTCTTGAACTAAAAGAATTAGAATTAAAATGAATCCATGGGTATATTTGATCCGTAGCAACGCGAAAGTCAGTCTGCACATCCCCACTAAGTCCCAAGGACGTTTTTCTTGAGGTAAAAGAGTTATTAAAGTGAACCCATGGGTAGAATTGGTCCAAAGCAGCACCCAAGGATATCTTCCTTGAAGTAAAAAAGTTATTAGGGTGAACCAATAGGTAGAATTGGTCCAACGCACCACCAAAGTCATACTAAACATCTCCACTGAGTTCCAAGGACATTTTTCTGGAAATAAAAGAGTTATTAGAGTGAACCCATGGATAGATTTGGTCCAAACCACCACCAAAGTCATACTACACATCTCCACTGAGTTCCAAGGACATTTTTTTGGAAATAAAAGAGTTATTAGAATGAACCTATGGGTAAAATTGGCCCAAAAAACCACCAAAGTCATTCTACACATCTCCACTGAGTTCCAAGGACATTTTTCTTGAACTAAAAGAGTTATTAGAATGAACCCATGGGTATATTCGATCCAAAGCACCGCCAAAGTCATTCTACTGAGTTCCAAGAAGATTTGTTGGAAATGAAAGAGTTATTAGAGTAAACCCATGGGTAGAGATGGTCCAAAGCACCATCAAAGTCATACTAAACATGTCCAATGAGTTTCAAGGACATTTTTGTGGATATAAAAGAGTTATTAGAATGAACTCATGGGTAGAATGGGTCCAAAAAACCACCAAAGTGATTCTACACATCTCCACTGAGTTTTAATTACATTTGTTTAAAGTAAAAGAGTTATTAGAGTCAACCGATGGGTAAAATTGGTCCACAGCAAATCCAATGTATACTACACATCTCCATTGAGTTTCTATGTCAGTTTTCTTCAAAGAGTAAAGTTATTAGAATGAACCCATGGCTATATTTGGTCCAAAGTACCACCCAAGTTATTTTACACCTCTCCACTGAGTTTCAAGGACATTTTTCTTGAAATAAAAGAGTTATTAGAATGAAGCCATTAATAAAACTGGTCCAAAGTACCAGTGAATTGATTCTACACATCCTCACTGAGTTTCAACGACATTATTCTTGAAGTAAAAGAAGTATTAGAGGGAACCCAAGGGTATATTTTGATCCAAAGCACCGCCAAAGTCATTCTACACATGTCCAGTGAAAGCCAAGAAGATTTTGTTCGAAATAAAAGAGTCATCAGAGTGAACCCATTAATAGAATTGCTCCAAACAACCACCAAATTCATTCTACACATTTCCACTGAGTTCCAAAGACATGTTTCTGGAAATAAAAGAGTTATTAGAGTGAACCCATGGATAGATTTGGTCCAAACCACCACAAAAGTCTTACTACACATCTCCACTGAAATCCAAGGACATTTTTTGGAAATAAAAGAGTTATTAGAAGGAACCTATGGGTAAAATTGGCCCAGAGAACCTCCAAAGTCATTCTACACACCTCCACTGAGTTTCAATGACATTTTTCTTGAACTAAAAGAGTTATTAGAATGAACCCATGGGTATGTTTGATCCGTAGCATCGCGAAAGTCAGTCTGCACATCCCCACTAAGTCCCAAGAGTGATTAGAATAAACCCATGGGTAGAATGGGTCCAAAAAACCACCAAAGTGATTCTACACATCTCCAATAAGTTTCAATTACATTTGTTCAAAGTAAAAGAGTTATTAGAGTGAACCGATGGGTAAAATTGGTCCACAGCAAAGCCAATTTTATACTACACATCTCCATTGAGTTTCTATGTCAGTTTTCTTCAAATAATATAGTTATTAGAATGAACCCATGGCTATATTTGGTCCAAAGTACCACCCAAGTTATTTTACACATCTCCATTGAGTTCAAAGTACATTTTTTTTGAAGTAAAAGAGTTATGAGAATGCCCCCTTTAATAAAACTGGTCCAAAGTACCAGTAAATTGATTCTACACATCCTCACTGAGTTTCAACGACATTGTTCTTGAAGTAAAAGAGGTATTAGAGGGAACCCAAGGGTATATTTTGATCCAAAGCACCGCCAATTCTACACATGTCCAGTAAGTGCCAAGAAGATTTTGTTCGAAATAAAAGAGTCATCAGAGTGAACCCATGGGTAGAATTGCTCCAAACATCCACCAACTTCATTCTACACATCTCCACTCAGTTCCAAAGACATGTTTCTGGAAATAAAAGAGTTATTAGAGTGAACCCATGGATAGATTTGGTCCAAACTACCACCAAAGTCATACTACACATCTCCACTGAGTTCCAAGGACATTTTTTTGGAA
>CAXHUQ010000100.1:380350-430350 GCA_964020085.1 Micromussa lordhowensis | reverse complement strand
TGAGTTCAAAGGACATTTTTTATCAAGTAAAAGAGTTATGAGAATCCAAAGCACCGCCAAAGTCATTCTACACAAGTCCAGTGAGTGCCAAGAAGATTTTGTTCGAAATAAAAGAGTCATCAGATTAAACCCATGGGTAGAATTGCTCCAAACAACCACAAAATTTATTCTACACATCTCCAGTGAGTTCCAAAGACATGTTTTTGGAAATAAAAGAGTTATTAGAGTGAACCCATGGATAGATTTGGTCCAAACCACCACCAAAGTCATACTACACATCTCCACTGAGTTCCAAGGACATTTTTTTGAAATAAAAGAGTTATTAGAATGAACCTATGGATAAAATAGGCCCAAAGAACCACTAAAGTCGTTCTACACATCTCCACTGAGTTCCAATGACATTTTTCTTGAACTAAAAGAGTTATTATAATGAACCCATGGGTATATTTGATCCGTAGCAACGCGAAACTCAGTGAAGATGTGTAGTATGGCTTTGGTTGTGCTTTCAACTAATTCTACCCATAGGTTCATTTTAATAACTCTTTTTTTTTCAGAAGAATTGTCCTTGGAACTCAGTGAAGATGTGTAGTATAATTTTGGTGTGCTTTGGACCAATTCTATCCATGGGTTCATTCTAATAACTCTGTGGTTTCCGAAAACATGTCCTTGGAACTCAGTGGAGATGTAGAATGACTTTGGTGGTGCTTTGGACCAATTTCACCCATAGGTTCAGTCTAATAACTCTTTTACTTCAAAAAAAAATGTTCTAGGAACTCAATGGAGATGTGTAGAATCACTTTGGTGGTGCTTTGTACCAAATATACCCATGGGTTCATTCTAATAACTCTTTTATTTCAAGAAAAATGTCCTTGGAACTCAGTGGAGATGTTTAGTATAACTTTGGTGGTGCGTTGGACCAATTCTACCCATTGGTTCACCCTAATAACTTTTTTACTTCAAGGATGATATCCTTGGGTGCTGCTTTGGACCAATTCTACCCATGGGTTCACTTTAATAACTCTTTTACCTCAAGAAAAAAATTGTCCTTGGGACTTAGTGAGGATGTGCAGACTGAGTTTCGCGTTGCTACGGATCAAATATACCCATGGGTTCATTATAATAACTCTTTTAGTTCAAGAAAAATGTCATTGGAACTCAGTGGAGATGTGTAGAATGACTTTAGTGGTTCTTTGGGCCTATTTTATCCATAGGTTCATTCTAATAACTCTTTTATTTCAAAAAAATGTGCTTGGAACTCAGTGGAGATGTGTAGTATGACTTTGGTGGTGGTTTGGACCAAATCTATCCGTGGGCTCACTCTAATAACTCTTTTATTTCCAGAAACATGTCTTTGGAACTCACTGGAGATGTGTAGAATGAATTTGGTGGTTGTTTGGAGCAATTCTACCCATGGGTTTAATCTGATGACTCTTTTATTTCGAACAAAATCTTCTTGGCACTCACTGGACTTGTGTAGAATGACTTTGGCGGTGCTTTGGATCCCTTGGGTTCATTCTCATAACTCTTTTACTTGAAAAAAAATGTCCTTTGAACTTAGTGGAGATGTGTAAAATAACTTGGGTGGTACTTTGGACCAAATATAGCCATGGGTTCATTATAATTACTTTATTATTTAAGGAAAACTGAGATAGAAACTCAATGGAGATGTGTAGTATAACATTGGCTTTGCTGTGGACCAATTTTACCCATCGGTTCACTCTAATAACTCTTTTACTTTAAACAAATGTTATTGGAACTCAGTGGAGATGAGAGTAGTGTTATATTAGGGCACACCAGGACAGTACGCATTTTACACAACTTAGCGTAGTTAACCGTAGTTAGCGTAAGATGCGTAGTTAGAGTATCGTGAAAACATGAGTTGAGGACATTTTACTCATTTTACACTAACTCAGCGTAGTTAGCGTAGTTAGCGTAAGATGCGTAGTTAGAGTATCGTGAAAACATGAGTTGAGGACATTTCCGGATTTTACACTAACTTAGCGTAGTTAGCCGTAGTTAGCGTAAGATGCGTAGTTAGCGTATCAGGCAAACCTGAGTTGTAATACGCGGAGGACATTTTACTCATTTTACACTAACTCAGCGTAGTTAGCGTAGTTAGCGTAAGATGCGTAGTTAGCGTAAGATGCGTTGGATATAGTAAAATTTAGATTGTTCTCACGATGCGTAATTAGAGTAGTCTGATGCATCAGACAAATTTTAATTGGTCGATATTTGCATGTCACCTATCATTAATATTCAAAACACGTACTCACGCATACTAGCGTGTGTCTGAAGTCAGTGGACAGTGTCATACATCTTTAAATATTTATCAATAATTGGGCTATTATCAATCACAAAATTGTCAACGCTTGTCATTTGATTAATTAAACTTTCTCGGTTAAGATCACCTGAGCGCATCGCTTCTCTAATCATTATTAACAAATGCTGGTAACTTTGATAGGCATAGGTACAATTTTGAATTTTTAAGTCTAAACCTTTGTGTTCCATGTAGCCTTTAACTAATAATGCCACTGTACTAATCGCTATTAGACTGATACCACCAGTAGCGATAGCGCTAGCAATACCACCTGAAGCGGTCAGTACAGAGAGTGAATTACCAATGAATTTGAACAATTTGAATCTTTTGTAAGCCTTTTTAAAAGCCCAACATTTCCTATGATAGCTTAGATAATAAGACTTTAGTTCGTCTACTTCATCAGTCGATAATTTGTCTGAAATATGATTCCAATCGAAAATATTCTTTTTAGCCACCATTATATTATTTTATTATATTTATAAATTAAAAACAATTTGATCACTATCATAGCCCATTTGGATTAATTCATCATATATTTTTTCAGTTTGATCACCTTGAAGGTTTACAGTTTGGTCTCTAATAAAACCGTTACACGCTAACTTTTTCTTCCAATCTTTTAAATTAAAACCTTCAATCTTTTCAAATGAGGTGATTGATTTTTTTCCCCTCTTTTCGAGAGAAATTTTAATAAACTTTCTACTTTCATCTATCAAAGAAGATAAACTTTTAATATCCATCTATTCTTTGGATAAGATAAATTTTTCTAAAATGCGTGACAAAAAATGCTCGGTGGCTGTCGGTAGCTGGATGAAACGCGTGTTAACAGCATCTTGAATCAATCCAGCGATCTTTCAAAATTTTGAACAAATGTGTGAATTTTTCAAAATTTTGTAGCTTTTTGTGAAAAGTCTAGTATGCAAATGCTTTTATCTCGTTTTCCATTGGTTAAAAAAAAATTGACCCTGAGGCTGGTCTAAAGAAAACGTGAATTTACACGTGCGTGTCTGATGCAAATGAGTTTCAGACACGCTTCATATATTTTCATACTAGACATCAATTTGAATCAATAAGTTTACCATCGCGTGTGTTACAGCAGAATTCGATGTTTTGCTACGAAAATTTATTCTGTCGCCGGCTTTTATCGTAATCGGATCGCTGAAAATAGTCATCTTTGACCATTCATCCACAGATTTGACAATTTTTAAATCTTTATCCGTGCCATTAAGAACTAAGCCAACGATCACTTCGGATGCTTGATGATTGCCAGCACAAACACAAATGCTACCACGAACTATTTTACCGTCTACAGGACTAGGCCAACCATATTGCTTATTTCGCTCACATCCATTACCGAAACTCCATTGGAGAGAACCTTTAATCAGTGGTCCATTCTCTTCTGCATAGACGGTGATGAACGGGTATGTTTTTTGCGTATTAGCTGCTAAATTATTATCTTGCGTCTTAGTCTCTAAATCATTGTAATCGACTTTGCTTTTTAATGCATCATTGAATTCGATTGCTAAAGTTCCTAAATCAGTAATTAAAGCGTAATCCTTTAAAGCAGATGAGTTAGTCTTTTTAGCTAGTTCATTGTTAACGTATGTAGTTGCTGCTTTTGTCTTTAATAAATCAGCGACGAAACGTTTAGTGGTTGCATCATGATCATTTATTGGAGCGGAAATGTTAGTTAATCTCTTGTTTTGTAAATGGAAATGGTTGTCTGGAGTTAATTTTAAGCCTATTCCTTTTTTAACCTTTTCTACTTTTCCTGTTGTTGATGGTTTGTCATGTTGTCCATTAGTAAACCCCATATATATATTTATTTATATAATAGTTCCTTCGCTCTTCTCAAATTCTTTTATTAACTGATAAGCTTGACTGGTATTATCATAAATATTTTTAGTTATTAATCCTCTCTTTTTAGTGAAAGGATTATCTTCTACATTTACTCTTCTTATAGTAGTATCTACAAAAGCATTACCCACATTAATTGGAGCACTAATTCCACTAAAAATTATATTCATAACTGTGCCTTTTACCCAAATCCAAAATAGGACTTGCTTTCCTAAAGAATTATTTGGAATATTAAATGATCTTAAAGATGGTTCATCTATTGTAGGATTACGTGAAATTACTACTTTGCTTTTATCAACAAAAATAAATACACCTCTTGTATTCTTAATATCAAAATGTACAGCCATTACATTATTAGTAATTGCACTATGCTGGAAGACATAATAAAAAGTAAAATCACCTGTGTTATCACCAGTAGTTACAAACGCATATGTATTTGGTGTTCTACCTTCATTACTATCAGAAAAATACAAATCTTTTATTAAAGAAATCTTTGAATCATTACTTAATATATATTTTACTATTAATTCTATAACATTTTTATTTTCATTAATAGTAGGATTTTCTTTTGCAATTTCACTATTTACTTTTGCAATTTCACCATCAACATATTTTACAATATTATCTTCTGTTTCATTTAGTTGTTTCACATTAACAGCATCACTGTTTTCATTTCCATCATTTAATCCTTTTAATTGTCGATTACCCATATCTATAGGTGCTTCAAAATAGACGATTTTGTTTCTGATGGTATAGAATCTATCCCAAGTTCGCGGGTCAACGTCATTCTGATGACCACTTACGCCATAAAGGACTACAAACATGCTGGTTTCTGCATCATAAGTCACACCACTCTTATACTTTAAAGTTAAATCAATATCTAAATCAATAATCCCAATGTTTCCAGATTTATGAAAATTGATAATTGTTCTACTGTGATCGGAAAAAGTATTTGTATTATTACGTGAAACATTCAAAGTATCAGATACTGCATCGACAACCACTTGGTCCTGATCAACTTGATTACCATAATACATTTCAAAAGCTATCGTATACTCTCCTAAATCTAAAGGTCTTAAATCAATACTTAATTTTCCGCTATAATAACCGATAGCAGAGTCATACTTAATTTTAAATTGATAAGTAGCTTTGTTGATATCATAGTAATCTTTGTCGACTTTTCTTACTTTGGTAATATCATCATCATCTTCCTTAAATAGGTCATCATCCATGACAAAAGAGAATTCATTATCTTGTCGGTTTGCTTTAATATTAAGTGCTTCTGCTTCACTGACTTTATCTTCTATCAAAGAGTTAATTACAGCGTTATTATCACTAATTGTCCTATTAACATAGTTAACATTGGAAGCGTGAAAGCTATCTGATGAATTTGGATCTTTCAAGTTAATAATAGCATTTCCTCCCATATGGAGATTTCCAATCATTGATCTGGAACCATTTAAAGGTAAATTCAAATTATCTCCATTGTCAGCATAAGTTTTATTGACAGCATCATCACCATTCAAAGGATTTGGTAAACCATAAAGATAACTATTATTCATATTAATTGGACTATTACCATCAGCTACCATTGTTAATCGCCCACAATTCACAATGAGATTATCGTTCATGTTGAGATCACCTGTCATTGCGCGTGAACCATCCAATTTTAATACATCTGTTGGTAGCTTACTTATTTCTGCTAAGACAAATGCCTTGGAGACCAAATCATTTGTATCAAAAGTATTGACACCATATGGTTCAGTATTTTTTATTCGTTTACCTTTTAAGTCATAGTCATCACCTTTTAATTTTAAAAAGTTTTCATTGACATAAAGTTTATTAACAGCCATTTTAGAATCTTTTACATAATTAGGGTAATCACTGATAGCTACATCATCTTGTGTAACTAAATCTGTTATTTTATTGTCATTCATCTTGAGATTTCCTGTCATAGCACGAGAACCATCTAATTTGAAATAGGGACTTAAATCAATCTTAGCAATCTCATCATCAACATAGGTTTTGTCTGCTTTTCTAGTAGATATATCATTAATAGCAATATCTTGTTTACCGTCTTGATCATCAACATAGGTTTTGTCTGCTTTACGAGAAGATAAATCATTAATAGCAATATCCTGTTTAGCGTCTCTATCGTCAACATACTCTTTGTTAGCTGCATCTTTGGGGGCAGTTGGATCAGAGAGATTGACTATCTTTTGACTATTCATATTAATCGGTTCAAAATACAAAATAGTGCCAGAATAATCAGTACTTTTGACACTTAAAAGATTGTGATTAAAATGAGTATTTTGCTTACCTGCTATTACTCTTGAATAAAATAAAAACAATAGAAAATTTCTAAAACGGCTACCATAATATCTAATCTGGAAGGTAATTTCACCAGGTTGACCATTACTACTGAACTGAATAAAAGCTTTGGTATATTGTCCATTATAGTCGTGAGAAAATGTTATTACATTATAATTATCATCACCATGAACCTGTGTAATCAAAGTTTCATCAGATAAGATTGGTGGTGAAACAGCTGACCTGGTAAAAATTTCAAAAACTACTGTATAAATTCCTGCTTTCAATGAGTCATTAGTCATCTTTAGAGAGACCCAAGCTTGACCACCAAAACCATTATCAAAACCTTTTTTAGCTACTAAATAGAGATTATAATACACATGTTGATAAAAAAAGTGGTCTTTAGGGTTAAAATTAGGAGGTAAATTACTTGATGATAATTCAGCATTATCACCAAAGTTTTTAAAAAATCTCAAATTTGGTTGTAAATGATAATTAACTTGAACATGATCAGTATGACTTTTTAATTGACTGAAAGTGACAGCCTCATTATTCTCACTAGCGTCTTTGAGATTAATAATATTGTGATTATTTAAATTCAGATTATCTAACATGCTTTGAGTCCCATCTCTGAGAAGGACATCAGTCTTTTCTGCTTTACTGTTAATAGCAATATCTTGTCTAGTGTTTTCATCGTCTACATATTTTTTTGTTACACTCCCTGAAGAAATATGTCTATCTACATACTCTTTTGTTGCTGCATCATTATTATGGATAGGAAGGGCTACTTCAGTTAATCGCTTACTATCAATGTCAAAATTACCATCATCAGTTAGACTAAATCCAATTCCAGGTAAACCAGGATCACCTTTTTCACCTCTACCACTTTTTGATGATGATTCAAGTTGTCCATTGCTAAAACCCATATATAATATACTAAATTAAATTTATTCTTCGTCTATTAAGTAATCCAAACTTAACATTTTCCGATGAATATTAAAATCTTCAGAATCTTCAGATTCCGATGTGTCTCTCAAATAATCGCTATGTAAGCTATAAAGACTTTTAGTTAACGACAATATTCTATCGTCAATAACTTCGTTGTACTCTTCTTCAATTGATTTTAGTTTTAGTAACTTGGCACTAATATTTTCATAATAAAAATCCATTTCTGACAAATTAACTATTATTGAATTTGTTAGTCTCTTACATTCTTCTTTATAATTTACTCTTTCAGTTTCATTACCACTTCTACAGCCACATTCATTGCCATTGTCATTACCATTTCCGTTGTCATTACAATTGTAATTACCATTGTCATTACCATTGTCATTACCATTTCCATTATCCATCCTATATATTTTCATTGAAATTTTTTCTGATTGTCTTTTTTGTCTTATCAATGTACGCAAAACTATAAGGCTCACTAGTCGCACTCTCGAATCGCTTCTTAGGTACATTGACTTCTTCACACATTCTTGCTTTCTCTGCATTACTTGGAGAGTCAAAAATACAAAAATGAGAGCAATTCAACCTGATGTCTTTGGGAGTGAGATAATAAGATTGACTTAAATAGATTACACTGCAATTTTTATGACGACCACCAATAAAATATTCAATGAGAGGTTTTTGGTTTCGTTCACAAACATAATCATCAAAGATCACTATTTTTTGGTTATCATTATCTAGGCTTTCCAGAGGAATGACATCACCATTACTCTCTTCTATGACATCATAACCAGCCTCTTCTGAAATGGGTTGAAATGTTTCTAATAGTTGTCTGTACTTTGGTTGCTCAAGATTTTTAGAAAACAAGTAAATCTTATCATAGTAGAGTAGATTATAAAGCATATGCATGAGAACGTTAGTTTTACCACAACCGCTTGGTCCACAAATTAACATTCGAAAAGTGTCTGAAGGCATATAAGGTAGCAGTCGTTTGAAATTGCGGTCATTATTAGAAGCTGAATCATAATTAGGAATTTTCATCTATATAATTAATATTTTTTAAATAAATGTCGCATATTATTTCACATAATATAAAAAATATAAATATTATATGAGTCTCTCAAATTGGAAACGATTAGCTCAGAAGCGGACTGAGACTGGAAAGATGAAGAATCAGCTTTATGATGAGATCACTGAAGAGAAGATAAAGAGTAAGACTTCTGACCAGCGGATAACAAAATCATTTAGACTAGATGAAATCATAGATGGGTTAAAGGCACAAAAGCCTAAGAATAGACCACAAATGAGAATACGTCCCGGCCCGGCAGGTAAACCAGATGAAATTGATTATGCACCAGAAGTAGATCCATATGAAGATATGGATGTAGAAGGATTATTAGATCTCCAAGATTACGTAGCGCCACAGGCAGAAAAACAAATAATACCTAAAGGTCCTCCACCAAAATATGAAATGGATCCTAGTTTTTGGAATCTAGGAGGAGATGAATCTTTACCACCAGAATATTCTTTTGTGGAAGAAGGACCTTTAGAAATTGAAGCACCACCTGATGATGATGATGATTTAGATAGAGGAGATATTAATAGGATTTTAGATAGTACAGGTCTTCCTAACTATGATGATGTTGAAATGAGATTATCCCAACCAGAAATGACACCAGTTAAACGTAGTAAATATCTCGAGAGTAACATAAAACGAGCAAATTCTGAAATAAGCAGTATTACAAGTACATTTAAAACAAATACAAGTAAAAGACTAAATCAAGCTATAAAAAATAATGCTCCTAGAGATGTAATAGAAAAGCTAGAGCGAGAAAAGGATATGGCTCATAAATTTGCAGATAGTAGACTAAAACCTATTCAAGAATATAGAGACTATCTAAAAGTACAGAAAAAGAAAAGTACAAAGGGAAGTGGCGTCAAGAGGGGAAGTGGTGTCTATTTCTATAATGATGCTCAAGAATTACTAAAGAAATTAACACTAATTATTGGCGAAATGGAAGCAGGCAATACAAGTGTCAAGATGAGAAATATGGGTCAAACTATCTTAGACACTCTACTAAGAACAAAATCAATCAATAAGTCGCAATATCAAAAGTTAGTGAAAAAATATTTCTTGGTCTAGTAAATATTATTTACATTAGTATATGGAGAGAGAAATCTCATTAAGCAGTTTTGCAGTTAAAGATGAACCTGGTAATCGACCTGGTGATTTTACTACAAGGTTTTCTAGAACGCTGGACTATGAACACAGTGATGGGATTTGGTATATTGGTTTTAATAAAATTATTTCAATGGCTTTTACATGGACAAATATAAATTCTGGTTATAACAATCAAAAGATAGCTTACAGTAAAGACGGTGGGAAAACATTTACAGATATTGATTTTCCAAAAGGAGTTTGGGATTACACTGATATTGATAATTACATTAAGGAAAAGACTAAAATAGTCCGCGGTGATGGTGATGAAGAATTTCCAATTACGGTGACTTTTGATGAACCAACTTTTAGAGTCTTAGTGACTTTAGACGCTAACTATCAGTTTGACCTGCGTAAATCTAATTTTGGTTAACTAATAGGATTCGATAAAGTGATCTTAAGAGATGAGAGAAACGTTAGCCCCAAAGTACCTAACCTATCAGAAGATACAGATGTCCTAAATATTCACTGTGATTTAGTCTCTGATTCATTAGTAGATGGGGTAGAATCAGATATTGTTTTTAGTTTTGGTACAGGAACGCTGAGACCTTCTTACAATTTTACCCTTGAACCGCGTCGTGTTATATTTAATCCTATCAATAAAACAAGAGTTTCAAGCGTTCGAATCTATGTAACTGATGGTTTAAGAAGACCAGTCTATTTAAATCATGCTGACACAGCATTTTCATTAATCTTAAAAAAAGTTCCATTTTAATTATATATGAAGTCAAGAGAGTTCAAAAAGATTTATCACCCAAGAACGGGACGATATGTCTACAAACACCGCGGCAATGGAATTATAGTAGACAATCTTATGAAACCACTAAAAAAGGTAGCTAGTGCTTTAACTGGACAGGTTTTAAAACCATTTGCTAAAAAAGCAATACAAGCTGGTGTATCTCAAGCGGGAGAACGAGTTGGTAAAAAGGCTGCTGATAAAGTTATAGAGCGATCAGGTGAGCTTATCCGAAAAAGGCTGTCCTCAGGGTCTAAAAAAGCGACAAAGTCAACAAAGTCAAAGCCAGGTAGAGCAAAGCCAAGGACTCAGGATGAAGTTAATGCACTGATTAATAATCTTATAGCGCGATCTTAAAGAAAAAAAAAATATGATAAAAAATATATAATGGCATTTAGATCACCAGAGAATGTTCAGAGAAACGAACTAGTGCAATTTCGTCTTCAAGATGCTATAAGAGCTCCTGCCAATACTCAAGAGCAAAATAAGAAAGGATACAAATTTCATGTTACTGATCGTGGTATTATGCTTGATTGGTTTAACGCCTTTTTTGAAGTGCGATTCAGATTAGACCTTAAAGCAAATGGTGGGGACAATGCAGACGCCAGAACAACAATTATTAATGGCTCGCATTCATTAATTAAGCATATGGTAATAAAGAGTGCAGGAAAAATCGTCTACGACACTGATAATCTTCATCTTGTAACTTTTGCAAAAAATCTTTTAGAATATTCAGATGATTTTGGGCGTAGTACAGCCAAAAATAGCTTATGGTATTTAGATACAGATGCCACTTCAGATGATACAAACACTGGTTTGGAAAGTAGGCGTTTATTAACAGCTAACAGAGCTCATGTTAATACAAGTATTCCATTAAATAGGTATTCTTTTTTCGAAGAATTAGAAGGACGATTGTTACCACCAATGGATCTCCAATTTGAAATAGAACTGACACCGGACGCTGAAGTATTATATGGGGCAGTTGATACATTGAGATTAGTAATTGATCGTTTTTATCTATGGGTACCCCGACTAGAACCAAAAGATGCTCTGATGACTAAATTCATCAGTGAATACCAAAAACCCAGTAAATGGAAATACCTCAAAGAAATGTACCAAACTTCAGATACTACCAGAAACAGTGGTGATTTCAGAATCTCAGCTAGTATTGATAAAGTACAGCATGTTTTCCTCTACTTCCAGAGACTTAAGACAAATGATATGACAGCAAATCCTTATATTTTTGATACTTTTAAACTGAACGCAGCCAATAATAATAGTCATCTTAGCACATGTCGTCTTGAATATGGTAATGGTGTCTACTATCCAGAACTTGAATATGATACAGAAAGTAAAACAAGAATCTATTATGATTTAATGAATTATTCATGGAAAAAGAATGATTATAATACAGGTACTCAATTGAATATCGCTAATTTTTCGAGTCTTTACCCAATGTTATATTTTGATTTAACTTATCAAACAGAACAGTTAAGCAGAGATCCAAAGCAACTTAACATAAGATTTCGCCTCTCACAAGCCGCAGCTGCTGATTTTAGAGTGCATGCAATTGTTCTCTATGAAGAAGATGTTGTTGTTGATAAAGTGGGAGATCAATTAGTTATTGTCTAAAAAAAAATACTTAGAAAAAATATTTTAATATAATATAAATGAGAGTTAAAGAAAGAGTGAACGAAAGTCAGAACAAAGAAGAAATAGTCGATTTTCTCCATATTGACACTTCAAAGATAACTTTTGCAAAACCAAAGCCAAATAAGCACAATGGAACGCAGATTGGAATATTATACAATGGAAGGACATTATTTGTTAAATATGAAGGATATACTCCCTTTGGATTAAAAGAAAACTATAATAAAGATGGAGAATATCAAGGTACTAGCATGCAAATTAGTTGTGATGGGGAATATCTAGAAAAAGCCAAAGAATTGGATCAATTCTTCATTGATTATATACATTCTAATAATAAAAAAAAAATACCAAGAGAAGCTGTATCAGGTTATGATGAATACGGTCAAGGTGGTTCTTGGAAAAGAATCTGTAAAAAACCGTATAAAATGGTTGATGAAGAGAGAGTGTATCAAGATTACCCATCAAAGATGGAGTTTAATCTATTTTTTAGAAATGATCGACTAGCTACAAGATTTTTTACATGGGATCGAGAAAAGATTGAATATGAATCAGTATCAATAGGGCCACGAAGCGAAGTGAAATTTATTGCTGCTTGGTTTTCAATTACAACTGGAACTTTTGGAGCTACTCTAAAACCAAAATTAATGCAAGTATCATATAGAGAGCAAGAAGATCTTTTTAAAGACTTCATCTTAGATGATGATGAAGAAGAAGATTGGATCTGATCAATAACGTCATAGACTGTGACAAAGGCACAGAACATATATTATTTAGGAATTTAAAAAAGTCCCTAAATAATATATAATGACTGAACTACATCAAATTTCTATAAAACTTTCTGAAGGCCAAAAACGAAAACTATCTAAGGCTTACAGAAACAGAGAAGAAATAAGTTTACGCTTAAGTAAAAATGCGTTAAGTGGTTCCAATGTCCTTATGGTACCAATGAATACTGTTAAGAGACTAGCTAAGGCACAAGCAGCTAATCGAGGAATGGTAATTACTATATCAAAGTATAATATCAGGCGTCAATCTGGGTCTGGTATCTTTAGTTCAATATTGCCAGTATTAAAGAATGTAGCACCAACTATCAGTAAAACACTAGGATTGTCTGCTCTAGCAGGGTTAGCTTCTGAAGGTGCTAGTCAAATAGTTAAGAAAATTAGTGGCGGACAAGTGTATCAAGTACCAAATAATAAACTATTTATGTTAGCTCAATTGGGTGATCTACTAACTAAAGGACAAATAGGAGATTTAGCCCGAGCTCATAAATTAGGAGAAGACTTACTTTTCAAAATGACACAACGACAAGTAGGTAATGGTATTGGTACGTTAATAGCTAGTATTGGTATTCCAATGCTTATTGATGCATTAAAAGGAGGAAGTATAAAAGGAAGAGGAGGAGTTCGAATGGGGAAATCGGATGGAGGAGGAGGTCCTCGTATGGGAATGCCTATGGCTCCACCACCTTTTATTGGGACATGGGGCAGGGGTAGGGGTAGGGTTAAAAAAAAAAAAAAAAAGAACTAAAAAAGCCTAAATTCCATAAAGATATCCCAATGAGTAATTTTGATCTTTTAGATTGGTGTAAATACTTAGGGATTCCTATCAAGAATGTTTTAAGTAGAGATCAGACTGTACCACATAATCATAAGTTAGCGCTTTTTATCTATAATTTAGAACCTCATTATATGAGTGGTAGTCATTGGGTTACAACCTATGTTAGTGATGGTACAATAAATTACTTTGACTCTTTTGGTATGCCACCTTTTCAAGAGTTGGTAAACCATGCAAAAGAGAAAAACTTAAATTTACTACACCAAAACCGACAAATACAGAATCTCTATACTACAACCTGTGGCTATTTTTGCTTGTATTTCTTGAATGAAATGCATAAAGGAGTAGATTATTTCGATTTATTGCAAGTTTTTAGCTTTGACACAGAAGAGAATGAAAAATTCATAGAAAACTATTTTGCTAAATTACTTTGAAGACTTCTCATGTTTTTTAAATCTCGTTTCAAACTATTTCTCATATTTCTCACTCTTTTAGTTTCTCCAGAACAACATAAAAAGGCAATTTTTCTATAAAGAAGTTTGTAATGTTTATACATCGCTTCTATTCTACGTATTTCTTTTTCAATGACAATTTGTTCCATTATATAATATATTAAAATAATAAAAAAAAATAATTATTATATAGATGAAAAGCTATTGTGTAAAACAACGAAAACAGACAGAGTGCGTTCCTGGTTCAGAAAGGGTTGTACAGGCAAGAAATGGTCGTGCCATGATGAAATGTAAATGCGCAGAATGTGGGATAACAAAAACTAAATTTGTTAAGTCAGGTACGGTAGGAAGAGGTAGAAAAGGAAAAGGGCTATTACTAGGTAAAAACAGTCCATTTAAGGGAATTCCCCTCATAGGAGCTATATTATAGTTAACTTTGTTAACAATAGATTAACATATATTTATTATAATATTAATTAATATATGTTATCTTATTGCGTTCGACAAAGAAAAAGGACAGAATGTATACCTAATTCTGAAACTTTTGTAATTACAAAAAATGGTAGAAATGCAATGCGATGTATTTGCGCTGAATGTGGAATTACAAAATTTCGTTTTATATCTAAAGCGGAAATGCAAGGAAGCGGTTTTGATGAACTAATTGTCAAAGGGTTGGCTGCTGGTGCAAAAGGATTGTACAACCTAGGTAAAAGGGGAGCTAGTAGAGCAATAAAATCTGACTATGTAAAAGACAAAGTTAAAGGCATTGGTAAAAGGTATTTGAATAGAGCAATTGACTCTCTGGCAGATGATCTTTCTAAAAAAATCAGGGGAAGGGGAAGGGGAAGGGGTCTTGATATTCATAAAGCAATAGGTAAGTTACCTAAACCGAAAGCTGGTTGGACTTTACCAGGACACAAATATACTGGCCCTTACAATGATTTAGAACGACAAGTAAAATGGGATCGAAACACAGGCCAAATCTATGAAATCTATGATCAGCCAACAGGTAAGACAGATGCTATAGCCATGCAACACGATGTTGATTACTCAGTATGTGCTGATAAGGGAGGTAATGTAAAATCATGTAAAAATGTGGCTGACAAGAAAATGGTCCGAGCTCTAGATGCAATTCCCTGGAATGAGAGACAGTGGGGTCATTGGTTAGCTAGAAACACTATTAATACAAAGCAAAAACTTGGTTTAGGAGTTAAAAAAAAAAACGCTAAAAATTTAGATACATGGGAAGGGCTAGCTAATGAGTTACATAAACCTATAAAACGAAATTTTCGTAAGCGAAGAGTCATTGCACATAATGTAGATGACATCTGGTGTTCAGACTTAGTTGATATGCAAAAGCTTAGCAAATGGAACCGAGGTTATAAATATCTACTAATGGTCTTAGACCTTTTCAGTAAATATGGTTGGATAGTACCTCTAAAGACAAAAACAGGTTTAGAAGTCTCTAAGGCGTTTGAAAGCTTATTTTTCTCTAATAAGCCTAAAATGTTATGGGTAGACAAAGGAAAAGAATATTATAACAAAAATGTGCTGGATCTCTTAGCTAAGGATAAGATAAAGGTCTATTCCACTGAAAATGAAGAGAAATCATCAGTTTGTGAGAGATGGAATAGAACTATCAAAGATAAAATGTATAAGAGATTCACTATGCAAAACAATACAGTCTACGTTGACATCCTTCCGAAAATACTCGCCTCTTACAACAACAGCCGACATAGATCAATAGGAATGACGCCTATCCAAGCTAGAAAACCTGAAAACTATGGAAAAGTTTATTTTAATTTATATGGTGATTTAGCGAGAGAAATCAAAAAAACAAAAACAAATAGAAAACCCGAATTTAGAGTAGGTGATAGAGTCCGAATAAGCAAATACAAAAGGGTGACCTTTGATAAAGGCTATACTCCTAATTGGACTGAAGAAGTTTTCATCATAGACGAAATTAGATTCACTAATCCTATTACTTATAAGATAAAAGACTTAAATGGTGAAGTGATTAAGGGTTCTTTCTACAGAGAAGAGTTACAAAAGACAGATCAAGAGGTCTATAGAATAGAGAAAATTATCAGAAAGTCAAAAGGAAAAGCATTAGTCAAATGGAAAGGTTACCCAGACGAATTTAACAGTTGGGTGCCAGCTGGAGATTTAAAAAAAATTATTTAAAAAAAAATTAGAATATTATAAATATTTATATACATGGAAACGACAGAAGAACAATTGAAACGAGAAAAATTGAACAAAATTACCAATGAGAGACTGAAAAATACTGAATGGTACTGTGATGTATGTGGAAATGGAAAAAATTACACTTATAGAGGAAAATATATGCATCTAAAGACAAAGAAACATAATAGAAACTTACACAATAATAATAATTTAAAAAAAAAATTAGACATATATTATTATATATAGATGGATTTTAAAGTTAAAATTAAACCCAAGACCCACCTACCTGCCAAACCATTACCAAAACCACTCGTGCCGAAAAAAATAAGGAAGATAAAAGCATTACCTAGGAGGCAAACACCTGCCGAACAAGCCCCAGCCACACCTGCCAAACCAGCCACACCTGCCAAACCGGCTTCATTACCTAAAAGACTCCAAGAAAAGGTTAAAAATTTATTTAATGAAATAATTCCATATTATATACCTGAACCAATTAAACGATTGAAATTTATCCCTGAAGCAATTAGTAATTTTACTACTAAAATTATCCCTAAAGCAATTAGTAATTTTTTTTTCCCTGAAGCTAAAACTGAACCTGAAGCGATTAGTATTCCTGAACGTAGTAAAGCATTAAAAGGATATGCAAAATCTTATGAAGTACCAATTGTTAATAGTAATGATCCATCAATACAGTTAAGTAGGACTAAACGAGCAATATTTGATCTTTTAATGAAATCATTATCAGATAGAAGGGGTTTTAAATATAATACTACACTAAGGGTACGATTATCAAAGCGTAAAGAGGGTACGATTGAATACAGAGAACCTTATTTTAATGCTGGCCCTTTTACTGTAACCAATAGAATAGATATAGAAGAAAGTATCGATAAGGGTATTGAAAGAATTTTAGAGTTAATAGCTGTTTGGCTCTCTGAAGGTTCTGGTTGGGGATTTGAATCGGTAAAATTACATATAATTAATATTGTCTCTTACTTTCCATTAAGAGGAACATCATATATTCAGCTACCAGAGGAACTGCGTAACTCTATGAAGGGTTTAATCAATCCCAAAAATGAAGACAATAGATGTTTTCTATGGTGTCATAACAGGTATTTAAATCCACTAAAAGTTCATCCAGAAAGGATAACTAAGGCAGATAGAGAAACGGTGAAACGGTTAGATTACACTGGTGTCACTTTTCCGGTCACTGTAAAAGATATTAAAAGGATTGAAAAGCAAAACGAGATTAATATTAATTTATTTGGTTATGATAAGGGAGCTTATCCTATCAGAATATCAGAAACTAATTTTACAGACCACTTGGAATTACTATGGATTGAAGAAGGGGACAAGAGCCACTATGTACTTATAAAGGATTTCAATCGATTTATGACATCATTCAATAAACATCATGGTAGGAAATATTTTTGTCTCCATTGTCTTCATTGTTGCAGTTCTGCTAGAGTTCTGGAAATTCACAGAGAAGATTGCTTATCTATTAATGGAACCCAAGCGATAAAAATGCCTGAAGCAGGATCAAAAATTTATTTTAAAAATCACCAGAAAATGTTACCAGTGCCTTTTACTATTTACGCTGATTTTGAAGCAATCACAGAAAAGATAGACAATTGTCTTCCTCCTGATGGCAAATCTTACACGAGTACTTATCAGAGTCACAAGGCTTGTGGTTACACATATAAATTGGTCTGCAGATATGATCAGAAATATTCCAAGCCAGAAGTAATTTACCGTGGACCTGATTGTATCCAGAAGTTTATCAGGGATATGCTATCTGAAGTCTCCAATTGTCAAAGAATAGTGAGAGAAGAGTTCCAGAAACCATTAGTGATGACAAAGGAAAATGAAATAGATTACCAAAATGCAACTAAATGTCATATTTGTAATCGTCGTTTTAAAGTGGTGGATGGGAAAGATGTGGATGGTGGGGAATTGAAAGTCAGAGATCATTGCCATATAACTGGTCAATATCGTGGAGCAGCACACAATGATTGCAATCTAAAATGGGTTATCAGCGCAGAAAAGTTAAAAATTCCTGTGATCTTTCATAATCTTAAAGGTTATGATTGTCATTTTATCATGCAAAATATTGGTCATTTGATCAGGCAAGGATGTAATCTTGATCTATCAGTTATAGCAAGTAATTTTGAGAAATATATTGGTTTTAATATTGGAAAACATTTAACTTTCATTGATAGTTTTTCATTTATGAGTCAGAGTTTAGACAGATTAAGCAGTAATTTAACTGATGATGCGTTCTCATATACACGGGGGGCTTTTCCAAATGATGAACAATTCAGATTAATCAAGCGAAAAGGTGTTTACCCTTATGATTACATGGACTCATTCGAGCGATTTAGTGAGAAGTCTTTACCAGGGATAGAAGATTTTTATAGCATTTTAAATGATACAGGTATTTCAGAGAGTGACTACTCACACGCAAAGGAGGTCTGGAGTACTTTCCAAATCAGAGATATGGGAGAGTATCATGACCTATATTTGCGGACTGATGTTCTACTCTTAGCGGATGTATTTGAAAATTTCAGAACTATATGTTTGAAGGACTATGGGCTAGATCCTTGTCATTATTATTCAGCGCCTGGGTTATCTTGGGATGCATTACTGAAAATTACTAATGTAAATCTGGATTTAATTTCAGATATAGATCAACAACTATTCATTGAAAAGGGTATGAGAGGTGGTATTAGTACTATTACACACAGACATGCTGTACCAAACAACAAGTATATGAAGGGTTACAATCCAGAGTTGGAAAGTAGTTATTTAATGTATTTGGATGCAAATAATCTTTATGGATGGGCTATGTCACAGTCACTACCAGTATCTGATTTCAAATGGATTCCCTCTGAAGATTTCATCTTAGAAAATTACACAAATGATACTAGAAAAGGTGTCATTTTAGAGGTAGATTTAGAATATCCGGAAGAGCTACACGATTTGCATAATGATTATCCATTAGCACCAGAAAAGATTTTAATCACTGATGATATGTTGTCAAAGTATTGCAAAGATTTAAAAGCGAAAGAAAATATTAGCAGTGGTAGAGTTCACAAGTTGGTTCCTAATCTAAGGAATAAAGAAAAGTATGTATTACATTACAGAAATTTGCAGCTTTATTTATCTCTTGGTATGAAGTTAAAGAAGATTCATAGAGTATTGGAATTTTCCCAGCGGCCTTGGATGAAAAGATACATCCATTTAAACACTGAAAAGAGAACAATGGCTAAGAATAGTTTTGAGAAAGACTTCTTTAAACTTATGAATAATTCTGTGTTTGGTAAAACCATGGAAAACCTAAGAAAAAGATCTAATATCAAATTAGAAACTGATCCAGATCATTTATTGAAATTGACAAGGCAACCAATATACGTTTCTAGTAAAATATTTGATGAAAATTTAGTTGGGGTACAAATGAAAAAGGCTAGACTAGTCTTAGATAAACCCTCTTATGTTGGATTCTCTATTCTAGATCTAAGTAAAACATTAATGTATGACTTCCATTACAACTATATCAGAAAAAAATACCCAGAAGCGAAGTTACTTTTTACTGATACTGACTCTTTATTTTACCATATAAAAGCAGAAGACATATATAGTGACTTCTTTAAGGAAAAGGCTCGATTTGACAATAGTGATTATCCCAAATCTTCAGAGTTCTTTTTTAAAGAAAATAAAAAAGTAATTGGTAAATTCAAAGATGAAGCGTCAGGTGATCCAATCACTGAATTTGTTGGTCTAAAAAGCAAAATGTATAGTTACAAGACTGAAAACAAGGAAAACAAAACTGCTAAAGGTGTACGAAAGAATGTTATCAAGAGTGAATTATCTCTCTCTGATTATCGTGATACCTTATATAATTGTAATACAATGAGACATAAGATGAGAACTATCAGGTCAGAGTATCATCAAATATCTAGTTATCAAATTAATAAAATATCATTATCACCTTTTGATGATAAAAGATATATTTTAGATGATGGTATCAGTAGTTATGCATATGGGAATTGTAGAATATAAAATAATATTTCATAGTATATATGCCAATTCCGAATTTTAAAAAATTCTTGACTGAAGACCCTCTCCATGATTCTGATAGTAGCGATAGTGATTATGATCCTAATTCAGATGAGGAATCAACGAGCAGTGAGAGTGAAGATTACTCTACTTTAAAGAATAAAGTATATTAATTATTATGATTAACAAAGAGACCATTGGCAATCTACATCGTAAAAAA
The DNA here is from genome assembly GCA_964020085.1 of Micromussa lordhowensis. Taxonomy (NCBI): domain Eukaryota; kingdom Metazoa; phylum Cnidaria; class Anthozoa; order Scleractinia; family Lobophylliidae; genus Micromussa; species Micromussa lordhowensis. The sequence goes on along the minus strand of CAXHUQ010000100.1, from coordinate 409,848 downwards.
CTTTCAGAAATTGTTATAAAAGAAAAAAAAATACCAGATTTAAAAAAAAAAATTATAAATTTATCCATCAAAAAAGATTATTCAAGAATTGATCAAATTGAACAAATAAGGCTAGAAAATGAAATAAATGATATCAAAAATCTTCGTACTAGTTATTTATTAAAGAATGCTATTTTACTTTTTTTACATACAGAAAATCAAGCAAAAAAATTTGTCCATGGTGTTGATAATTCTTATTATAAAAAGTATAAATATAATATCTTCCCTGATGAACTACAATACAGTGAAAATAATATAAATGAAGATAACTATTGTTATACATGTGAAAAATTTCGAGTATTGAACATCGATGAAGGGATAAGTACTTGTCTAAGTTGTGGAATAAGCATTAATGTCTCAACAAATCCAGAAAAAGCATCTATAAAACCCGCAGAAAATGATTACAAAAGATATAATCATTTTTGTGACTGTTTAGCCAATATCCAAGGCAAAGAAAGTTTTAAAGTCTCAGAAGATGTTATTAATAATATTTTCAAAGAAATCATTCGTGAAAGGATGGAAAATTCTTTGGAAAAGTTAACTGAATCAGATATTAAAAGATATCTTAAAAAACATCGTAAATTAAATTATTATAATCATACCACCCAAATATTGTATAGAATAACAAAAATACCTCCATTACAAATGACCTCTATAATGGAAGAAAAAATGAAAATGAGGTTTTTACAAATTCAAGAGCCATTTGAATTTTTTAAAGGTAAAAATAGAAGCAATTTCTTTTCCTATTCATATATCATCTATAAATTTTGTCAAATACTTGGATATAATGAATTTTTACCAAAGTTAAAATTGTATAAAGATCGTTTAAAACTCTATGAACATGATAAAATTTGGAAAAAAATATGTGAACATCTAGGTGGTGAGAGCTCTGGTTGGAAATTTAAGTCTTAAAAATTACGCATCGTGAGAACAGTCTATAGTTAAATGATGAAATTAAAGATAAACAATAATAATCATGACAAACCAAAAGATTAAGATCCTGATGAAAAACAAAAAGTAAACTAATTATACAAAAAATGAAAAGTAAAATATAATACATAAATGCTTAGAAGAAGAACAATAGAAATAGGAAACGTATTAAAAATTCACAAAATATTAGAAAGATTAGGTACAAATTACAAAGCCAAAAATAGAAGAGAAAGATCATTGCTAATATTTAGTAGAGATGCAATTGCATATATTAAAATTTATACATATGATATTGAATATACATATGCAATTCGTGATACACCTAGATTTGTAAATAATCCTAAAGAAGTAATAGAGGATATCATAGATAATCATATGGCTAAATATCCTTCAAAACCCATAAAGAATTTACTCATTTTTACTGTTCATGGCATTTTATGCTTAAACGCATTTTTACGCTTATACGCATTTTTACGCATTTTTAAGCATTTTTACGCATTTTTACGCTTAAACGCTAACTACGCATCTTACGCTAACTACGCTAACTACGCTGAGTTAGTGTAAAATGAGTAAAATGTCCTCCGCGTATTACAACTCAGGTTTGCCTGATACGCTAACTACGCATCTTACGCTAACTACGGCTAACTACGCTAAGTTAGTGTAAAATCCGGAAATGTCCTCAACTCATGTTTTCACGATACTCTAACTACGCATCTTACGCTAACTACGCTAACTACGCTGAGTTAGTGTAAAATGAGTAAAATGTCCTCAACTCATGTTTTCACGATACTCTAACTACGCATCTTACGCTAACTACGGTTAACTACGCTAAGTTGTGTAAAATGCGTACTGTCCTGGTGTGCCCTAATATAACACTACTGATGAGTAGAATCACTTTGGTGGTTTTTTGGACCCATTCTACCCATGGGTTCATTCTAATAACTCTTTTATTTCCACAAAAATGTCCTTGAAACTCATTGGAGATGTTTAGTATGACTTTGATGGTGCTTTGGACCATTTCTACCCATGGGTTTACTCTAATAACTCTTTCATTTCCAACAAATCTTCTTGGAACTTAGTGGAGATATGTAGAATGACTTTGGCGGTGCTTTGGATCGAATATACCCTTGGGTTTATTCAAATAACTCTTTTACTTCAAGAAAAATGTCCTTGGAACTCAGTGGCGATGTGTAGAATCACATTAGTGGTGCCTTGAACCAATTTTACTTATGAGTTCATTCTACTAACTCTTTTATTTGCAGAAAAATGTGCTTGGAACTTAGTAAATTTGTGTAGAATGACTTTTGTGGCGCTTTGGACCAATTTTACCCACAGGTTCATTCTAATAACTCTTTGATTTCCAGAAAAATGTCCTTGAAACTCAGTGAAGATGTGTAGTATGGCTTTGGTTGTGCTTTCAACTAATTGTACCCATAGGTTCATTTTAATAACTCTTTTTTTTCCAGAAGAATTGTCCTTGGAACTCAGTGAAGATGTGTAGTATAACTTTGGTGTGCTTTGGACCAATTCTATCCATGGGTTCATTCTAATAACTCTGTGGTTTCCGAAAACATGTCCTTGGAACTCAGTGGAGATGTGTAGAATGACTTTGGTGGTGCTTTGGACCAATTTCACCCATAGGTTCAGTCTAATAACTCTTTTACTTCAAAAAAAAAATGTTCTATGTACTCAATGGAGATGTGTAGAATCACTTTGGTGGTGCTTTGTACCAAATATACCCATGGGTTCATTCTAATAACTCTTTTATTTCAAGAAACATATGTCCTTGGAACTCAGTGGAGATGTTTAGTATAACTTTGGTGGTGCGTTGGACCAATTCTACCCATTGGTTCACCCTAATAACTTTTTTACTTCAAGGATGATATCCTTGGGTGCTGCTTTGGACCAATTCTACCCATGGGTTCACTTTAATAACTCTTTTACCTCAAGAAAAAAAATGTCCTTGGGACTTAGTGAGGATGTGCAGACTGACTTTCGCGTTGCTACGGATCAAATATACCCATGGGTTCATTATAATAACTCTTTTAGTTCAAGAAAAATGTCATTGGAACTCAGTGGAGATGTGTAGAATGACTTTGGTGGTTCTTTGGGCCTATTTTATCCATAGGTTTATTCTAATAACTCTTTTATTTCAAAACAATGTCCTTGGAACTCAGTGAAGATGTGTAGTATGACTTTGGTGGTGGTTTGGATCAAATCTATCCATGGGTTCACTCTAATAACTCTTTTAGTTGCAGAAACATGATTGAGATGTGTAGAATGAATTTTGTGGTTGTTTGGAGCAATTCTACCCATGGGTTCACTCTGATGACTCTTTTATTTCGAACAAAATCTTCTTGGCACTCACTGGACTTGTGTAGAATGACTTTGGCGGTGCTTTGGATAAAAAAAAAACCCTTGGGTTCATTCTCATAACTCTTTTATTTCCAGAAAAATGTCCTTGGAACTTAGTGGAGATGTTTAGTATGACTTTGGTGGTGCGTTGGACCAATTCTACCCATTGGTTCACCCTAATAACTTTTTTACTTCAAGGAAGATATCCTTGGGTGCTGCTTTGGACCAATTCTACCCATGGGTTCACTTTAATAACTCTTTTACCTCAAGAAAAATGTCCTTGGGACTTAGTGGGGATGTGCAGACTGACTTTCGCGTTGCTACGGATCAAATATACCGATGGATTCATGTTAATTCTAATTCTTTTAGTTCAAGAAAAATGTCATTGGAACTCAGTGGAGATGTGTAGAATGACATTGATGGTGCTTTCGACCAATTTCTACCCATGGGTTTACTCTAATAACTCTTTCATTTCCAACAAATCTTGTTGGAACTTAGTGGAGATATGTAGAATGTCTTTGGCGGTGCTTTGGATCGAATATACCCTTGGCTTCATTTAAATAACTCTTTTACTTCAAGAAAAATGTCCTTGGAACTCAGTGGCGATGTGTAGAATCACATTAGTGGTGCCTTGAACCAATTTTACTTATGAGTTCATTCTACCAACTCTTTTATTTGCAGAAAAATGTCCTTGGAACTTAGTAAATTTGTGTAGAATGACTTTTGTGGCGCTTTGGACCAATTTCACCCATAGGTTCAGTCTAATAACTCTTTTACGTCAAAAAAAATGTTCTAGGAACTTAATGGAGATGTGTAGAATCACTTTGGTGGTGCTTTGTACCAAATATACCCATGGGTTCATTCTAATAACTCTTTTAATTTAAGAAAAATGTTCTTGGAACTCTGTTGAGATGTTTAGTATGACTTTGGTGGTGCGTTGGACCAATTCTACCCATTGGTTCACCCTAATAACTTTTTTACTTTAAGGAAAATATCCTTGGGTGCTGCTTTGGACCAATTCTACCCAAATAACTCTTTTACCTCAAGAAAAATGTCCTTGGAACTTAGTGGGGATAGGCAGACTGACTTTTGCGTTGCTACGGATCAAATATACCCATGGGTTCATTTTAATAACTCTTTTAGTTCAAGAAAAATGTCATTGGAACTCAGTGGAGATGTGTAGAATGACTTTGGTGGTTCTTTGGGCTAATTTTACCCATAGGTTCCTTCTAATAACTCTTTTATTTCCAAAAAAAATGTCCTTGGAACTCAGTGGAGATGTGTAGTATGACTTTGGTGGTAGTTTGGACCAAATCTATCCATGGGTTCACTCTAATAACTCTTTTATTTCCAGAAACATGTCTTTGGAACTGAGTGGAGATGTGTAGAATGAAGTTGGTGGATGTTTGGAGCAATTCTACCCATGGGTTCACTCTGATGACTCTTTTATATCGAACAAAATCTTCTTGGCACTTACTGGACATGTGTAGAATTGGCGGTGCTTTGGATCAAAATATACCCTTGGGTTCCCTCTAATACCTCTTTTACTTCAAGAACAATGTCGTTGAAACTCAGTGAGGATGTGTAGAATCAATTCACTGGTACTTTGGACCAGTTTTATTAAAGGGGGCATTCTCATAACTCTTTTACTTCAAAAAAATTGTCCTTTGAACTCAATCGAGATGTGTAAAATAACTTGGGTGGTACTTTGGACCAAATATAGCCATGGGTTCATTCTAATAACTATATTATTTGAAGAAAACTGACATAGAAACTCAATGGAGATGTGTAGTATAACATTGGCTTTGCTGTGGACCAATTTTACCCATCGGTTCACTCTAATAACTCTTTTACTTTAAACAAATGTAATTAAAACTCAGTAGAGATGTGTAGAAGCACTTTGGTGGTTTTTTGGACCCATTCTACCCATGAGTTCATTCTAATAACTCTTTTATATCCACAAAAATGTCCTTGAAACTCATTGGAGATGTTTAGTATGACTTTGATGGTGCTTTGGACCATCTCTACCCATGGGTTTACTCTAATAACTCTTTCATTTCCAACAAATCTTCTTGGAACTCAGTAGAGATATGTAGAATGACTTTGGCGGTGCTTTGGATCGAATATACCCATGGGTTCATTCTAATAACTCTTTTAGTTCAAGAAAAATGTCCTTGGAACTCAGTGGAGATGTGTAGAATGACTTTGGTGGTTCTTTGGGCCAATTTTACCCATAGGTTCATTCTAATAACTCTTTTATTTCCAAAAAAATGTCCTTGGAACTCAGTGGAGATGTGTAGTATGACGTTGGTGGTGGTTTGGACCAAATCTATCCATGGGTTCACTCTAATAACTCTTTTATTTCCAGAAAAATGTCCTTGGAACTCAGTGGAGATGTTTAGTATGACTTTGGTGGTGCGTTGGACCAATTCTACCTATTGGTTCACCCTAATAACTTTTTTACTTCAAGGAAGATATCCTTGGGTGCTGCTTTGGACCAATTCTACCCATGGGTTCACTTTAATAACTCTTTTACCTCAAGAAAAATGTCCTTGGGACTTAGTGAAGATGTGCAGACTGACTTTCGCGTTGCTACGGATCAAATATACCCATGGGTTCATTATAATAACTCTTTTAGTTCAAGAAAAATGTCATTGGAACTCAGTGGAGATGTGTAGAATGACTTTAGTGGTTCTTTGGGCCTATTTTATCCATAGGTTCATTCTAATAACTCTTTTATTTCAAAAAAATGTCCTTGGAACTCAGTGGAGATGTGTAGTATGACTTTGGTGGTGGTTTGGACCAAATCTATCCATGGGTTCACTCTAATAACTCTTTTATTTCCAGAAACATGTCTTTGGAACTCACTGGAGATCTGTAGTATAAATTTTGTGGGTGTTTGGAGCAATTCTACCCATGGGTTTAATCTGATGACTCTTTTATTTCGAACAAAATCTTCTTGGCACTCACTGGACTTGTGTAGAATGACTTTGGCGGTGCTTTGGATCCCTTAGGTTCATTCTCATAACTCTTTTACTTGAAAAAAAAACTGTCCTTTGAACTCAGTGGAGATGTGTAAAATAACTTGGATGGTACTTTGGACCAAATATAGCCATGGGTTCATTCTAATTACTTTATTATTTGAAGAAAACTGACATAGAAACTCAATGGAGATGTGTAGTATAACATTGGCTTTGCTGTGGACCAATTTTACCCATCGGTTCACTCTAATAACTCTTTTACTTTAAACAAATGTTATTGGAACTCAGTGGAGATGAGTAGAATCACTTTGGTGGTTTTTTGGACCCATTCTACCCATGGGTTCATTCTAATAACTCTGTGGTTTCCAAAAACATGTCCTTGGAACTCAGTGGAGATGTAGAATGACTTTGGTGGTGCTTTGGACCAATTTCACCCATAGGTTCAGTCTAATAACTCTTTTACTTCAAAAAAAATGTTCTAGGAACTCAATGAAGATGTGTAGAATCACTTTGGTGGTGCTTTGTACCAAATATACCCATGGGTTCATTCTAATAACTCTTTTATTTCAAGAAAAATGTCCTTGGAACTTAGTGGAGATGTTTAGTATGACTTTGTGGGTGCGTTGGACCAATTCTACCCATTGGTTCACCCTAATAACTTTTATACTTCAAGGAAGATATCCTTGGGTGCTGCTTTGGACCAATTCTACCCATGGGTTCACTTTAATAACTCTTTTACCTCAAGAAAAATGTCCTTGGGGCTTAGTGAAGATGTGCAGACTGACTTTCGCGTTGCTACGGATCAAATATACCCATGGGTTCATTATAATAACTCTTTTAGTTCAAGAAAAATGTCATTGGAACTCAGTGGAGATGTGTAGAATGACTTTAGTGGTTCTTTGGGCCTATTTTATCCATAGGTTCATTCTAATAACTCTTTTATTTCAAAAAAATGTCCTTGGAACTCAGTGGAGATGTGTAGTATGACTTTGGTGGTGGTTTGGACCAAATCTATCCATGGGTTCACTCTAATAACTCTTTTATTTCCAGAAACATGTCTTTGGAACTCACTGGAGATGTGTAGTATAAATTTTGTGGGTGTTTGGAGCAATTCTACCCATGGGTTTAATCTGATGACTCTTTTATTTCGAACAAAATCTTCTTGGCACTCACTGGACTTGTGTAGAATGACTTTGGCGGTGCTTTGGATCCCTTAGGTTCATTCTCATAACTCTTTTACTTGAAAAAAAATGTCCTTTGAACTCAGTGGAGATGTGTAAAATAACTTGGATGGTACTTTGGACCAAATATAGCCATGGGTTCATTCTAATTACTTTATTATTTGAAGAAAACTGACATAGAAACTCAATGGAGATGTGTAGTATAACATTGGCTTTGCTGTGGACCAATTTTACCCATCGGTTCACTCTAATAACTCTTTTACTTTAAACAAATGTTATTGGAACTCAGTGGAGATGAGTAGAATCACTTTGGTGGTTTTTTGGACCCATTCTACCCATGGGTTCATTCTAATAACTCTTTTATTTCCACAAAAATGTCCTTGAAACTCAGTGGAGATGTTTAGTATGACTTTGATGGTGCTTTGGACCATTTCTACCCATGGGTTTACTCTAATAACTCTCTCATTTCCAACAAATCTTCTTGGAACTTAGTGGAGATATGTAGAATGACTTTGGCGGTGCTTTGGATCGAATATACCCTTGGGTTCATTCAAATAACTCTCTTACTTCAAGAAAAATGTCCTTGGAACTCAGTGGCGATGTGTAGAATCACATTAGTGGTGCCTTGAACCAATTTTACTTATGAGTTTATTCTACTAACTCTTTTATTTGCAGAAAAATGTCCTTGGAACTTAGCAAATTTGTGTAGAATGACTTTTGTGGCACTTTGGACCAATTTTACCCACAGGTTCATTCTAATAACTCTTTGATTTCCAGAAAAATGTCCTTGAAACTCAGTGAAGATGTGTAGTATGGCTTTGGTTGTGCTTTCAACTAATTCTACCCATAGGTTCATTTTAATAACTCTTTTTTTTCCAGAAGAATTGTCTTTCGAACTCAGTGAAGGTGTGTAGTATAATTTTGGTGTGCTTTGGACCAATTCTATCCATGGGTTCATTCTAATAACTCTGTGGTTTCCAAAAACATGTCCTTGGAACTCAGTGGAGATGTAGAATGACTTTGGTGGTGCTTTGGACCAATTTCACCCATAGGTTCAGTCTAATAACTCTTTTACTTCAAAAAAAATGTTCTAGGAACTCAATGGAGATGTGTAGAATCACTTTGGTGGTGCTTTGTACCAAATATACCCATGGGTTCATTCTAATAACTCTTTTATTTCAAGAAAAATGTCCTTGGAACTCAGTGGAGATGTTTGGTATGACTTTGGTGGTGCGTTGGACCAATTCTACCCATTGGTTCACCCTAATAACTTTTTTACTTCAAGGAAGATATCCTTGGGTGCTGCTTTGGACCAATTCTACCCATGGGTTCACTTTAATAACTCCTTTACCTCAAGAAAAATGTCCTTGGGACTTAGTGAGGATGTGCAGATTGACTTTCGCGTTGCTACGGATCAAATATACCCATGGGTTCATTATAATAACTCTTTTAGTTCAAGAAAAATGTCATTGGAACTCAGTGGAGATGTGTAGAATGACTTTAGTGGTTCTTTGGGCCTATTTTATCCATAGGTTCATTCTAATAACTCTTTTATTTCAAAAAAATGTCCTTGGAACTCAGTGGAGATGTGTAGTATGACTTTGGTGGTGGTTTGGACCAAATCTATCCATGGGTTCACTCTAATAACTCTTTTATTTCCAGAAACATGTCTTTGGAACTCACTGGAGATGTGTAGAATAAATTTTGTGGTTGTTTGGAGCAATTCTACCCATGGGTTTAATCTGATGACTCTTTTATTTCGAACAAAATCTTCTTGGCACTCACTGGACTTGTGTAGAATGACTTTGGCGGTGCTTTGGATCCCTTAGGTTCATTCTCATAACTCTTTTACTTGAAAAAAAATGTCCTTTGAACTTAGTGGAGATGTGTAAAATAACTTGGGTGGTACTTTGGACCAAATATAGCCATGGGTTCATTCTAATAACTTTATTATTTGAAGAAAACTGACATAGAAACTCAATGGAGATGTGTAGTATAACATTGGCTTTGCTGTGGACCAATTTTACCCATCGGTTCACTCTAATAACTCTTTTACTTTAAACAAATGTTATTGGAACTCAGTGGAGATGAGTAGAATCACTTTGGTGGTTTTTTGGACCCATTCTACCCATGGGTTCATTCTAATAACTCTTTTATTTCCACAAAAATGTCCTTGAAACTCAGTGGAGATGTTTAGTATGACTTTGATGGTGCTTTGGACCATTTCTACCCATGGGTTTACTCTAATAACTCTCTCATTTCCAACAAATCTTCTTGGAACTTAATGGAGATATGTAGAATGACTTTGGCGGTGCTTTGGATCGAATATACCCTTGGGTTCATTCAAATAACTCTTTTACTTCAAGAAAAATGTCCTTGGAACTCAGTGGCGATGTGTAGAATCACATTAGTGGTGCCTTGAACCAATTTTACTTATGAGTTCATTCTACTAACTCTTTTATTTGCAGAAAAATGTCCCTGGAACTTAGCAAATTTGTGTAGAATGACTTTTGTGGCGCTTTGGACCAATTTTACCCACAGGTTCATTCTAATAACTCTTTGATTTCCAGAAAAATGTCCTTGAAACTCAATGAAGATGTGTAGTATGGCTTTGGTTGTGCTTTCAACTAATTCTACCCATAGGTTCATTTTAATAACTCTTTTTTTTCCAGAAGAATTGTCCTTGGAACTCAGTGAAGATGTGTAGTATAACTTTGGTGTGCTTTGGACCAATTCTATCCATGGGTTCATTCTAATAACTCTGTGGTTTCCGAAAACATGTCCCTGGAACTCAGTGGAGATGTGTAGAATGACTTTGGTGGTGCTTTGGACCAATTTCACCCATAGGTTCAGTCTAATAACCCTTTTACTTCAAAAAAAAAAATGTTCTAGGAACTCAATGGAGATGTGTAGAATCACTTTGGTGGTGCTTTGTACCAAATGTACCCATGGGTTCATTCTAATAACTCTTTTATTTCAAGTAAAATGTCCTTGGAACTCAGTGGAGATGTTTAGTATGACTTTGGTGGTGCGTTGGACCAATTCTACCCATTGGTTCACCCTAATAACTTTTTTACTTCAAGGATGATATCCTTGGGTGCTGCTTTGGACCAATTCTACCCATGGGTTCACTTTAATAACTCTTTTACCTCAAGAAAAATGTCCTTGGGACATAGTGGAGATGTGCAGACTGACTTTCGCGTTGCTACGGATCAAATATACCCATGGGTTCATTCTAATAATTCTTTTAGTTCAGGAAAAATGTCATTGGAACTCAGTGGAGATGTGTAGAATGACTTTGGTGGTTCTTTGGGCCACTTTTACCCATAGGTTCAGTCCAATAACTCTTTTATTTCCAAAAAAATGTCCTTGGAACTCAGTGGAGATGTGTAGTATGACTTTGGTGGTGGTTTGGACCAAATCTATCCATGGGTTCACTCTAATAACTCTTTTATTTCCAGAAACATGTCTTTGGAACTCAGGTGAGATGTGTAGAATGAAGTTGGTGGTTGTTTGGAGCAATTCTACCCATGGGTTCACTCTGATGACTCTTATTTCGAGCAAAATCATCTTGGCACTCAATAGACATGTCTAGAATTAGTTTGGCTGTGCTTTGGATGAAACTATTTCCTTGGGTTCCCTCTAATACCTCTTTTACTTCAAGAACAATGTCGTTGAAACTCAGTGAGGATGTGTAGAATCAATTCACTGGTACTTTGGACCAGTTTTATTAATGGGTTCATTCTAATAACTCTTTTATTTCAAGAAAAAAGTCCTTGGAACTTAGTGAAGATGTGTAGTTTGGCTTTGGTTGTTCTTTCAACTAATTCTACCCATAGGTTCATTTTAATAACTCCTTTGTTTTCAAAGCACAACCAAAGCCATACTACACATCTTCACTGAGTTTCAAGGACATTTTTCTGAAAATCAAAGAGTGATTAGAATGAACCTGTGGGTAAAGCGCCACAGAAGTCATTCTACACAAATTTACTAAGTTCCAAGGACATTTTTCTGCAAATAAAAGAGTTAGTAGAATGAACTCATAAGTAAAATTGGTTCAAGGCACCACTAATGTGATTCTACACATTCGCTTAGTCCGTGTGTGACGCGAAATTTGAAGATTGCGTGAAAAAACGGCCGCGTGAGATCCTGGGGGCGAGAAGCACGCGAAAGGAGGGACTACCGCCTAAGCCCAAGAGTTTGACCTTTCACGGTCGAGGGATTTTTCGGTGTGAAATTTCCAATCTAATTAACCATGTCCAATAGAATTCCTTATCTTGACAGCCTGTCATTGTCGCCTGTCGTCGACTACCCCGGGAGATTTCTGGTAAAATAATTGCTCAAATATACCCTTCCGGTGCCAAAACATGCCGTGAAGGATGTCGTCCTCAAGCGATCGCGAAACCCCTAAAAAGTCTGTAAAAGGAAGACCGAGGAAAGAAAACTCGTGTAACGATTTTTGCCGCGTTTGTAGATGCAACTTTAAGTGTTTTTACGGCGATTTTAAACGTAGGGTTTCGACGGAGAATTTATTTGAGATCTCCAAACGAGCGGGAGTGGAAAAATGTCGTCTAGCCGATCTGGTCACTGAACTTGGTTTTTCTTGCGAGAAGAATCTAGCTGCATCAGACAGAGTGTGTGCCAAATGTGCCACTAAAATTCGGAACGCTTCAGAACTTATGAGGTATCTGAAGAGTGGATTTCTTGCCCCGCAAGAGCAACCCAAGCACAATCAAAACAACAACACAACAAGCGAGTACATGAGCTTTATAACAAACGGCACAAATACATCGATCGACACACGCTCTCAATACATCACCGGTAAGCTTTATCTTAATAAATGTAAGCGTATATCTAAATCTTGCCATGATTCCACCGTGTGAGATTCATTGACAACTACCATTTCGATTTCGGGTCCTTCGTGCGTAGATTTCAACAAATCTTGAAATTCTTTTGACAGACATCGCTCCGCGGAACAAAAAATGAAACGGAACTTTCGTTGCGAAATATCTGCCATGCATTGTGAATCGTCCTCCTTCAAATGAACGGCAGGAAGGCCAAGCTTGGTCAGTTCCCCGACTTGTTCCTTTCCCCGACTTGTTCCTCGACTATGCTGTTGAGCGGCGAAATCACTAAAACGCTCGCATTTGGGTTTGAGGATTGCTTTGCCAAACAAACACTTGATATATAAAGCTCTTTCCGAAGCCTGTTGGTAGAATCGCGAGGACATCATCGCCTGCGAGAAGCGATTGCAAAGCTTCGATTTGCTCCGGCTTCAAGGAATCTATTTTAGGAAATCGAGATAAACAGTCCTGCAAAACGTCGCCCATCGAAATTATTTGAAGCATCTCGAGTGTTGACCGCACGTTGACATCTGGTTGTCAACGCTCCGGCATTAGCCAATCATATTTTTGCGTTGTGAGAGCAACGATAAATTCAGACTCTTGGGCTTAGGCGGTAGTCCCTCCTTTCGCGTGCTTCTCGCCCCCAGGATCTCACGCGGCCGTTTTTTCACGCAATCTTCAAATTTCCCGTCACGCACGGACTAAGCGAAAGAGGGACTACTCGTAGTCTACCACTCAGGTCCAAGGACATTTTTTTTGGAAATAAAAGAGTTATTAGAATATATCACTAAGTTCCAAGGGGATTTGTCTCGAAATAAAAGTTCCACTCAGTTCTAAGGACATTTTTCTGGAAATAAAAGAGTTCTTAGAATGAACCCATGGGTTCATTCTAATAACTCTTTTATTTCCAGAAAAATGTCCTTGGAACTCAGTGGAGATGTTTAGTATGACTTTGGTGGTGCGTTGGACCAATTCTACCCATTGGTTCACCCTAATAACTTTTTTACTTCAAGGAAGATATCCTTGGGTGCTGCTTTGGACCAATTCTACCCATGGGTTCACTTTAATAACTCTTTTACCTCAAGAAAAATGTCCTTGGGACTTAGTGGGGATGTGCAGACTGACTTTCGCGTTGCTACGGATCAAATATACCGATGGATTCATTTTAATTCTAATTCTTTTAGTTCAAGAAAAATGTCATTGGAACTCAGTGGAGATGTGTAGAATAACATTGATGGTGCTTTCGACCAATTTCTACCCATGGGTTTACTCTAATAACTCTTTCATTTCCAACAAATCTTCTTGGAACTTAGTGGAGATATGTAGAATGTCTTTGGTGGTGCTTTGGATCGAATATACCCTTGGGTTCATTTAAATAACTCTTTTACTTCAAGAAAAATGTCCTTGGAACTCAGTGGCGATGTGTAGAATCACATTAGTGGTGCCTTGAACCAATTTTACTTATGAGTTCATTCTACTAACTCTTTTATTTGCAGAAACATGTCCTTGGAACTTAGTAAATTTGTGTAGAATGACTTTTGTGGCGCTTTGGACCAATTTTACCCACAGGTTCATTCTAATAATTCTTTGATTTCCAGAAAAATGTCCTTGAAACACAGTGAAGATGTGTAGTATGGCTTTGGTTGTGCTTTCAACTAATTCTACCCATAGGTTCATTTTAATAACTCTTTTTTTCCAGAAGAATTGTCTTTGGAACTCAGTGAAGTTGTGTAGTATAATTTTGGTGCGCTTTGGACCAATTCTATCCATGGGTTCATTCTAATAACTCTGTGGTTTCCAGAAACATGTCCTTGGAACTCAGTGGAGATGTAGAATGACTTTGGTGGTGCTTTGGACCAATTTCACCCATAGGTTCAGTGTAATAACTCTTTTATTTCAAACAAAATGTTCTAGGAACTTAATGGAGATGTGTAGAATCACTTTGGTGGTGCTTTGTACCAAATATACCCATGGGTTCATTCTAATAACTCTTTTAATTCAAGAAAAATGTCCTTGGAACTCAGTGGAGATGTTTAGTATGACTTTGGTGGTGCGTTAGACCGATTCTACCCATTGGTTCACCCTAATAACTTTTATACTTCAAGGAAGATATCCTTGGGTGCTGCTTTGGATCAATTCTACCCATGGGTTCACTTTAATAACTCTTTTACCTCAAGAAAAATGTCCTTGGGACTTAGTGAGGATGTGCAGACTGACTTTCGCGTTGCTACGGATCAAATATACCCATGGGTTCATTATAATAACTCTTTTAGTTCAAGAAAAATGTCATTGGAACTCAGTGGAGATGTGTAGAATGACTTTAGTGGTTCTTAGGGCCTATTTTATCCATAGGTTCATCTAATAACTCTTTTATTTCAAAAAAAATGTCCTTGGAACGCAGTGGAGATGTGTAGTATGACTTTGGTGGTGGTTTGGACCAAATCTATCCATGGGTTCACTCTAATAACTCTTTTATTTCCAGAAACATGTCTTTGGAACTCACTGGAGATGTGTAGAATAAATTTTGTGGTTGTTTGGAGCAATTCTACCCATGGGTTTAATCTGATGACTCTTTTATTTCGAACAAAATCTTCTTGGCACTCACTGGACTTGTGTAGAATGACTTTGGCGTTGCTTTGGATCCCTTAGGTTCATTCTCATAACTCTTTTACTTGAAAAAAAATGTCCTTTGAACTCAGTGGAGATGTGTAAAATAACTTGGGTGGTACTTTGGACCAAATCTATCCATGGGTTCATTCTAATTACTTTATTATTTGAAGAAAACTGACATAGAAACTCAATGGAGATGTGTAGTATAACATTGGCTTTGCTGTGGACCAATTTTACCCATCGGTTCACTCTAATAACTCTTTTACTTTAAACAAATGTTATTGGAACTCAGTGGAGATGAGTAGAATCACTTTGGTGGTTTTTTGGACCCATTCTACCCATGGGTTCATTCTAATAACTCTTTTATTTCCACAAAAATGTCCTTGAAACTCAGTGGAGATGTTTAGTATGACTTTGATGGTGCTTTGGACCATTTCTACCCATGGGTTTACTCTAATAACTCTTTCATTTCCAACAAATCTTCTTGGAACTTAGTGGAGATATGTAGAATGACTTTGGCGGTGCTTTGGATCGAATATACCCTTTGGTTCATTCAAATAACTCTTTTACTTCAAGAAAAATGTCCTTGGAACTCAGTGGCGATGTGTAGAATCACATTAGTGGTGCCTTGAACCAATTTTACTTATGAGTTCATTCTACTAACTCTTTTATTTGCAGAAAAATGTCCTTGGAACTTAGTAAATTTGTGTAGAATGACTTTTGTGGCGCTTTGGACCAATTTTACCCTCAGGTTCATTCTAATAACTCTTTGATTTCCAGAAAAATGTCCTTGAAACTCAGTGAAGATGTGTAGTATGGCTTTGGTTGTGCTTTCAACTAATTCTACCCATAGGTTCATTTTAATAACTCTTTTTTTTCCAGAAGAATTGTCCTTGGAACTCAGTGAAGATGTGTAGTATAACTTTGGTGTGCTTTGGACCAATTCTATCCATGGGTTCATTCTAATAACTCTGTGGTTTCCGAAAACATGTCCTTGGAACTCAGTGGAGATGTGTAGAATGACTTTGGTGGTGCTTTGGACCAATTTCACCCATAGGTTCAGTCTAATAACCCTTTTACTTCAAAAAAAAAATGTTCTAGGAACTCAATGGAGATGTGTAGAATCACTTTGGTGGTGCTTTGTACCAAATGTACCCATGGGTTCATTCTAATACCTCTTTTATTTCAAGTAAAATGTCCTTGGAACTCAGTGGAGATGTTTAGTATGACTTTGGTGGTGCGTTGGACCAATTCTACCCATTGGTTCACCCTAATAACTTTTTTACTTCAAGGAAAATATCCTTGGGTGCTGCTTTGGACCAATTCTACCCATGCGTTCACTTTAATAACTCTTTTACCTCAAGAAAAATGTCCTTGGGACATAGTGGAGATGTGCAGACTGACTTTCGCGTTGCTACGGATCAAATATACCCATGGGTTCATTCTAATAATTCTTTTAGTTCAGGAAAAATGTCATTGGAACTCAGTGGAGATGTGTAGAATGACTTTGGTGGTTCTTTGGGCCACTTTTACCCATAGGTTCAGTCCAATAACTCTTTTATTTCCAAAAAAATGTCCTTGGGACTCAGTGGAGATGTGTAGTATGACTTTGGTGGTGGTTTGGACCAAATCTATCCATGGGTTCACTCTAATAACTCTTTTATTTCCAGAAACATGTCTTTGGAACTCAGGTGAGATGTGTAGAATGAATTTGGTGGTTGTTTGGAGCAATTCTACCCATGGGTTCACTCTGATGACTCTTATTTCGAGCAAAATCATCTTGGCACTTAATGGACATGTCTAGAATTAGTTTGGCTGTGCTTTGGTTCAAACTATACCCTTGGGTTCCCTCTAATACCTCTTTTACTTCAAGAACAATGTCGTTGAAACTCAGTGAGGATGTGTAGAATCAATTCACTGGTGCTTTGGACCAGTTTTATTAATGGGTTCATTCTAATAACTCTTTTATTTCAAGAAAAAAGTCCTTGGAACTTAGTAAAGATGTGTAGTTTGGCTTTGGTTGTTCTTTCAACTAATTCTACCCATAGGTTCATTTAAAAAACTCCTTTGTTTTCAGAAGAATGTCCTTGGAACTCAGTGAAGATGTGTAGTATAACTTTGGTGTACACATGTCCAGTAAGTGCCAAGAAGATTTTGTTCGAAATAAAAGAGTCATCAGAGTGAACCCATTGGTAGAATTGCTCCAAACATCCACCAACTTCATTCTACACATCTCCACTCAGTTCCAAAGACATGTTTCTGGAAATAAAAGAGTTATTAGAGTGAACCCATGGATAGATTTGGTCCAAACTACCACCAAAGTCATACTACACATCTCCACTGAGTTTCAAGGACATTTTTTTGGAAATAAAAGAGTTATTAGAAGGGAGCCATGGGTAAAATTAGCCCAAAGAACCACCAAAGTCATTCTACACATTTCCACTGAGTTCCAATGACATTTTTCTTGAACTAAAAGAGTTATTAAAATGAACCCATGGGTATATTTGATCCGTAGCAACGCAAAAGTCAGTCTGCCTATCCCCACTAAGTTCCAAGGACATTTTTCTTGAGGTAAAAGAGTTATTTGGGTAGAATTGGTCCAAAGCAGCACCCAAGGATATTTTCCTTAAAGTAAAAAAGTTATTAGGGTGAACCAATGGGTAGAATTGGTCCAACGCACCACCAAAGTCATACTAAACATCTCAACAGAGTTCCAAGAACATTTTTCTTAAATTAAAAGAGTTATTAGAATGAACCCATGGGTATATTTGGTACAAAGCACCACCAAAGTGATTCTACACATCTCCATTGAGTTCCTAGAACATTTTTTTTGAAGTAAAAGAGTTATTAGACTGAACCTATGGGTGAAATTGGTCCAAAGCACCACCAAAGTCATTCTACACATCTCCACTGAGTTCCGAGGACATGTTTCTGGAAACCACAGAGTTATTAGATCGAACCCATGGATAGAATTGGTCCAAAGCACACCAAAGTTATACTACACATCTTCACTGAGTTCCAAGGACATTCTTCTGAAAACAAAGGAGTTATTAAAATGAACCTATGGGTAGAATTAGTTGAAAGAACAACCAAAGCCAAACTACACATCTTTACTAAGTTCCAAGGACTTTTTTCTTGAAATCAAAGAGTTATTAGAATGAACCTGTGGGTAAAATTGGTCCAAAGCGCCACAAAAGTCATTCTACACAATTTGCTAAGTTCCAAGGACATTTTTCTGCAAATAAAAGAGTTAGTAGAATGAACTCATAAGTAAAATTGGTTCAAGGCACCACTAATGTGATTCTACACATCGCCACTGAGTTCCAAGGACATTTTTCTTGAAGTAAAAGAGTTATTTGAATGAACCCAAGGGTATATTCGATCCAAAGCATCGCCAAAGTCATTCTACATATCTCCACTAAGTTCCAAGAAGATTTGTTGGAAATGAAAGAGTTATTAGAGTAAACCCATGGGTAGAAATGGTCTAAAGCACCATCAAAGTCATACTAAACATCTCCACTGAGTTTCAAGGACATTTTTGTGGAAATAAAAGAGTTATTAGAATGAACCCATGGGTAGAATGGGTCCAAAAAACCACCAAAGTGATTCTACTCATCTCCACTGAGTTCCAATAACATTTGTTTAAAGTAAAAGAGTTATTAGAGTGAACCGATGGGTAAAATTGGTCCACAGCAAAGCCAATGTTATACTACACATCTCCATTGAGTTTCTATGTCAGTTTTCTTCAAATAATAAAGTAATTAGAATGAACCCATGGATAGATTTGGCCCAAAGAACCACTAAACTCATTCTACACATCTCCACTGAGTTCCAATGACATTTTTCCTGAACTAAAAGAATTATTAGAATGAACCCATGGGTATATTTGATCCGTAGCAACGCGAAAGTCAGTCTGCACATCTCCACTATGTCCCAAGGACATTTTTCTTGAGGTAAAAGAGTTATTAAAGTGAACGCATAGGTAGAATTGGTCCAAAGCAGCACCCAAGGATATTTTCCTTGAAGTAAAAAAGTTATTAGGGTGAACCAATGGGTAGAATTGGTCCAACGCACCACCAAAGTCATACTAAACATCTCCACTGAGTTCCAAGGACATTTTTCTTGAAATAAAAGAGTTATTAGAATGAACCCATGGGTACATTTGGTACAAAGCACCACCAAAGTGATTCTACACATCTCCATTGAGTTCCTAGAACATTATTTTTTGAAGTAAAAGGGTTATTAGACTGAACCTATGGGTGAAATTGGTCCAAAGCACCACCAAAGTCATTCTACACATCTCCACTGAGTTCCAAGGACATGTTTTCGGAAACCACAGAGTTATTAGAATGAACCCATGGATAGAATTGGTCCAAATCACACCAAATTTATACTACACATCTTCACTGAGTTCCAAGGACAATTCTTCTGGAAAAAAAAAGAGTTATTAAAATGAACCTATGGGTAGAATTAGTTGAAAGCACAACCAAAGCCATACTACACATCTTCACTGAGTTTCAAGGACATTTTTCTGGAAATCAAAGAGTTATTAGAATGAACCTGTGGTAAAATGGTAAAATTGGTCCAAAGCGCCACAAAAGTCATTCTACACAAATTTACTAAGTTCCAAGGACATTTTTCTGCAAATAAAAGAGTTAGTAGAATGAACTCATAAGTAAAATTGGTTCAAGGCACCACTAATGTGATTCTACACATCGCCACTGAGTTCCAAGGACATTTTTCTTGAAGTAAAAGAGTTATTTGAATGAACCAAAGGGTATATTCGATCCAAAGCACCGCCAAAGTCATTCTACATATCTCCACTAAGTTCCAAGAAGATTTGTTGGAAATGAGAGAGTTATTAGAGTAAACCCATGGGTAGAAATGGTCCAAAGCACCATCAAAGTCATACTAAACATCTCCACTGAGTTTCAAGGACATTTTTGTGGAAATAAAAGAGTTATTAGAATGAACCCATGGGTAGAATGGGTCCAAAAAACCACCAAAGTGATTCTACTCATCTCCACTGAGTTCCAATAACATTTGTTTAAAGCAAAAGAGTTATTAGAGTGAACCGATGGGTAAAATTGGTCCACAGCAAAGCCAATGTTATACTACACATCTCCATTGAGTTTCTATGTCAGTTTTCTTCAAATAACAAAGTAATTAGAATGAACCCATGGCTATATTTGGTCCAAATTACCACCCAAGTTATTTTACACATCTCCACTGAGTTCAAAGGACGTTTTTTTTCAAGTAAAAGAGTTATGAGAATGAATCTAAGGGATCCAAAGCACCGCCAAAGTCATTCTACACAAGTCCAGTGAGTGCCAAGAAGATTTTGTTCGAAATAAAAGAGTCATCAGATTAAACCCACGGGTAGAAATGCTCCAAACAACCACAAAATTTATTCTACACATCTCCAGTGAGTTCCAAAGACATGTTTCTGGAAATAAAAGAGTTATTAGAGTGAACCCATGGATAGATTTGGTCCAAACCACCACCAAAGTCATACTACACATCTCCACTGAGTTCCAAGGACATTTTTTTGAAATAAAAGAGTTATTAGAATGAACCCATGGGTATATTTGATCCGTAGCAACGCGAAAGTCAGTCTGCACATCCTCACTAAGTCCCAAGGACATTTTTCTTGAGGTAAAAGAGTTATTAAAGTGAACCCATGGGTAGAATTGGTCCAAAGCAGCACCCAAGGATATCTTCCTTGAAGTTATTAGACTGAACCTATGGGTGAAATTGGTCCAAAGCACCACCAAAGTCATTCTACATCTCCACTAAGTTCCAAGGACATGTTTTTGGAAACCACAAAGTTATTAGAATGAACCCATGGATAGAATTGGTCCAAAGCACACCAAAATTATACTACACACCTTCACTGAGTTCCAAAGACAATTCTTCTGGAAAAAAAAGAGTTATTAAAATGAACCTATGGGTAGAATTAGTTGAAAGCACAACCAAAGCCATACTACACATCTTCACTGAGTTTCAAGGACATTTTTCTGGAAATCAAAGAGTTATTAGAATGAACCTGTGGGTAAAATTGGTCCAAAGCGCCACAAAAGTCATTCTACACAAATTTACTAAGTTCCAAGGACATTTTTCTGCAAATAAAAGAGTTAGTAGAATGAACTCATAAGTAAAATTGGTTCAAGGCACCACTAATGTGATTCTACACATCGCCACTAAGTTCCAAGGACATTTTTCTTGAAGTAAAAGAGTTATTTAAATGAACCCAAGGGTATATTCGATCCAAAGCACCGCCAAAGACATTCTACATATCTCCACTAAGTTCCAAGAAGATTTGTTGGAAATAAAAGAGTTATTAGAGTAAACCCATGGGTAGAAATTGGTCGAAAGCACCATCAATGTCATTCTACACATCTCCACTGAGTTCCAATGACATTTTTCTTGAACTAAAAGAATTAGAATTAAAATGAATCCATCGGTATATTTGATCCGTAGCAACGCGAAAGTCAGTCTGCACATCCCCACTAAGTCCCAAGGACATTTTTCTTGAGGTAAAAGAGTTATTAAAGTGAACCCATGGGTAGAATTGGTCCAAAGCAGCACCCAAGGATATCTTCCTTGAAGTAAAAAAGTTATTAGGGTGAACCAATGGGTAGAAGTGGTCCAACGCACCACCAAAGTCATACAAAACATCTCCACTGAGTTCCAAGAACATTTTTCTTAAATTAAAAGAGTTATTAGAATAAACCCATGGGTATATTTGGTACAAAGCACCACCAAAGTGATTCTACACATCTCCATTGAGTTCCTAGAACATTTTTTCTTTAAAGTAAAAGAGTTATTAGACTGAACCTATGGGTGAAATTGGTCCAAAGCACCACCAAAGTCATTCTACACATCTCCACTGTGCTCCAAGGACATGTTTTCGGAAACCACAGAGTTATTAGAATGAACCCATGGATAGAATTGGTCCAAAACACACCAAAGTTATACTACACATCTTCACTGAGTTCCAAAGACAATTCTTCTGAAAAAAAAAAGAGTTATTAAAATGAACCTATGGGTAGAATTAGTTGAAAGCACAACCAAAGCCATACTACACATCTTCACTGAGTTTCAAGGACATTTTTCTGGAAATCAAAGAGTTATTAGAATGAACCTGTGGGTAAAATTGGTCCAAAGCGCCACAAAAGTCATTCTACACAAATTTACTAAGTTCCAAGGACATTTTTCTGCAAATAAAAGAGTTAGTAGAATGAACTCATAAGTAAAATTGGTTCAAGGCACCACTAATGTGATTCTACACATCGCCACTGAGTTCCAAGGACATTTTTCTTGAAGTAAAAGAGTTATTTGAATGAACCCAAGGGTATATTCGATCCAAAGCACCGCCAAAGTCATTCTACATATCTCCACTAAGTTCCAAGAAGATTTGTTGGAAATGAAAGAGTTATTAGAGTAAACCCATGGGTAGAAATGGTCCACAGCACCATCAAAGTCATACTAAACATCTCCACTGAGTTTCAAGGACATTTTTGTGGAAATAAAAGAGTTATTAGAATGAACCCATGGGTAGAATGGGTCCAAAAAACCACCAAAGTGATTCTACTCATCTCCACTGAGTTCCAATAACATTTGTTTAAAGTAAAAGAGTTATTAGAGTGAACCGATGGGTAAAATTGGTCCACAGCAAAGCCAATGTTATACTACACATCTCCATTCAGTTTCTATGTCAGTTTTCTTCAAATAATAAAGTTATTAGAATGAACCCATGGCTATATTTGGTCCAAAGTACCACCCAAGTTATTTTACACATCTCCACTGAGTTCAAAGGACATTTTTTTCAAGTAAAAGAGTTATGAGAATGAACCCAAGGGATCCAAAGCACCGCCAAAATCATTCTACACAAGTCCAGTGAGTGCCAAGAAGATTTTGTTCGAAATAAAAGAGTCATCAGATTGAACCCATGGGTAGAATTACTCCAAACAACCACAAAATTCATTCTACACATCTCCAGTGAGTTCCAAAGACATGTTTCTGGAAATAAAAGAGTTATTAGAGTGAACCCATGGATAGATTTGGTCCAAACCACAACCAAAGTCATACTACACATCTCCACTGAGTTCCAAGGACATTTTTTTGGAAATAAAAGAGTTATTAGAATGAACCTATGGGTAAAATTGGTCCAAAGAACCACCAAAGTCATTCTACACATCTCCACTGAGTTCCAAGGACATTTTTCTTGAACTAAAAGAGTTATTAGAATGAACCCATGGGTATATTCGATCCAAAGCACCACCAAAGTCATTCTACATATCTCTACTGAGTTCCAAGAAGATTTGTTGGAAATGAAAGAGTTATTAGAGTAAACCCATGGGTAGAAATGGTCCAAAGCACCATCAAAGTCATACTAAATATCTCCAATAAGTTTCAAGGACATTTTTGTGGATATAAAAGAGTTATTAGAAAGAACTCATGGGTAGAATGGGTCCAAAAAACCACCAAAGTGATTCTACACATCTCGACTGAGTTTTAATTACATTTGTTTAAAGTAAAAAAGTTATTAGAGTGAACCGATGGGTAAAATTGGTCCACAGCAAAGCCAATGTTATACTACACATTTCCATTGAGTTTCTATGTCAGTTTTCTTCAAATAGTAAAGTTATTAGAATGAACCCATGGCTATATTTGGTCCAAAGTACCACCCAAGTTATTTTACACATCTCCACTGAATTTCAAGGACATTTTTCTTGAAATAAAAGAGTTCTTAGAATGAAGCCATTAATAAAACTGGTCCAAAGTACCAGTGAATTGATTCTACACATCCCCACTGAGTTCCAATGACATTTTTCTTAAACTAAAAGAGTTATTAGAATGAACCCATGGGTATATTTGATCCGTAGCAACGCAAAAGTCAGTCTGCCTATCCCCACTAAGTTCCAAGGACATTTTTCTTGAGGTAAAAGAGTTATTTGGGTAGAATTGGTCCAAAGCAGCACCCAAGGATATTTTCCTTAAAGTAAAAAAGTTATTAGGGTGAACCAATGGGTAGAATTGGTCCAACGCACCACCAAAGTCATACTAAACATCTCAACAGAGTTCCAAGAACATTTTTCTTAAATTATAAGAGTTATTAGAATAAACCCATGGGTATATTTGGTACAAAGCACCACCAAAGTGATTCTACACATCTCCATTGAGTTCCTAGAAATTTTTTTTTGAAGTAAAGAGTTATGAGACTGAACCTATGGGTGAAATTGGTCCAAAGCACCACCAAAGTCATTCTACACATCTCCACTGTGCTCCAAGGACATGTTTCTGGAAACCACAGAGTTATTAGAATGAACCCATGGATAGAATTGGTCCAAAACACACCAAAGTTATACTACACATCTTCACTGAGTTTCAAGGACATTCTTCTGAAAAAAAAAAAGACTTATTAAAATGAACCTATGGGTAGAATTAGTTGAAAGCACAACCAAAGCCATACTACACATCTCCACTGAGTTCCAAGGACATTTTTTTGGAAATAAAAGAGTTATTAGAATGAACCTATGGGTAAAATTGGCCCAAAGAACCACCAAAGTCATTCTACACATCTCCACTGAGTTCCAAGGACATTTTTCTTGAACTAAAAGAGTTATTAGAATGAACCCATGGGTATATTCGATCCAAAGCACCGCCAAAGTCATTCTACATATCTCTACTGAGTTCCAAGAAGATTTGTTGGAAATGAAAGAGTTATTAGAGTAAACCCATGGGTAGAAATGGTCCAAAGCACCATCAAAGTCATACTAAACATCTCCAATAAGTTTCAAGGACATTTTTGTGGATATAAAAGAGTTATTAGAATGAACTCATGGGTAGAATGGGTCCAAAAAACCACCAAAGTGATTCTACACATCTCCACTGAGTTTTAATTACATTTGTTTAAAGTAAAAGAGTTATTAGAGTGAACCGATGCGTAAAATTGGTCCACAGCAAAGCCAATGTTATACTACACATCTCCATTGAGTTTCTATGTCAGTTTTCTTCAAATAGTAAAGTTATTAGAATGAACCCATGGCTATATTTGGTCCAAAGTACCACCCAAGTTATTTTACACATCTCCACTGAGTTTCAAGGACATTTTTCTTGAAATAAAAGAGTTCTTAGAATGAAGCTATTAATAAAACTGGTCCAAAGTACCAGTGAATTGATTCTACACATCCCCACTGAGTTCCAATGACATTTTTCTTAAACTAAAAGAGTTATTAGAATGAACCCATGGGTATATTTGATCCGCAGCAACGCAAAAGTCAGTCTGCCTATCCCCACTAAGTTCCAAGGACATTTTTCTTGAGGTAAAAGAGTTATTTGGGTAGAATTGGTCCAAAGCAGCACCCAAGGATATTTTCCTTAAAGTAAAAAAGTTATTAGGGTGAACCAATGGGTAGAATTGGTCCAACGCACCACCAAAGTCATACTAAACATCTCAACAGAGTTCCAAGAACATTTTTCTTAAATTAAAAGAGTTATTAGAATAAACCCATGGGTATATTTGGTACAAAGCACCACCAAAGTGATTCTACACATCTCCATTGAGTTCCTAGAACATTTTTTTTGAAGTAAAAGAGTTATGAGACTGAACCTATGGGTGAAATTGGTCCAAAGCACCACCAAAGTCATACTAAACATCTCAACAGAGTTCCAAGAACATTTTTCTTAAATTAAAAGAGTTATTAGAATAAACCCATGGGTATATTTGGTACAAAGCACCACCAAAGTGATTCTACACATCTCCATTGAGTTCCTAGAACATTTTTTTTGAAGTAAAGAGTTATGAGACTGAACCTATGGGTGAAATTGGTCCAAAGCACCACCAAAGTCATTCTACACATCTCCACTGTGCTCCAAGGACATGTTTCTGGAAACCACAGAGTTATTAGAATGAACCCATGGATAGAATTGGTCCAAAACACACCAAAGTTATACTACACATCTTCACTGAGTTCCAAGGACATTCTTCTGAAAAAAAAAAAAGACTTATTAAAATGAACCTATGGGTAGAATTAGTTGAAAGCACAACCAAAGCCATACAACACATCTCCACTGAGTTCCAAGGACATTTTTTTGGAAATAAAAGAGTTATTAGAATGAACCTATGGGTAAAATTGCCCCAAAGAACCACCAAAGTCATTCTACACATCTCCACTGAGTTCCAAGGACATTTTTCTTGAACTAAAAGAGTTATTAGAATGAACCCATGGGTATATTCGATCCAAAGCACCGCCAAAGTCATTCTACATATCTCTACTGAGTTCCAAGAAGATTTGTTGGAAATGAAAGAGTTATTAGAGTAAACCCATGGGTAGAAATGGTCCAAAGCACCATCAAAGTCATACTAAACATCTCCAATAAGTTTCAAGGACATTTTTGTGGATATAAAAGAGTTATTAGAATGAACTCATGGGTAGAATGGGTCCAAAAAACCACCAAAGTGATTCTACACATCTCCACTGAGTTTTAATTACATTTGTTTAAAGTAAAAGAGTTATTAGAGTGAACCGATGGGTAAAATTGGTCCACAGCAAAGCCAATGTTATACTACACATCTCCATTGAGTTTCTATGTCAGTTTTCTTCAAATAGTAAAGTTATTAGAATGAACCCATGGCTATATTTGGTCCAAAGTACCACCCAAGTTATTTTACACATCTCCACTGAGTTTCAAGGACATTTTTCTTGAAATAAAAGAGTTCGTAGAATGAAGCCATTAATAAAACTGGTCCAAAGTACCAGTGAATTGATTCTACACATCCCCACTGAGTTCCAATGACATTTTTCTTAAACTAAAAGAGTTATTAGAATGAACCCATGGGTATATTTGATCCGTAGCAACGCAAAAGTCAGTCTGCCTATCCCCACTAAGTTCCAAGGACATTTTTCTTGAGGTAAAAGAGTTATTTGGGTAGAATTGGTCCAAAGCAGCACCCAAGGATATTTTCCTTAAAGTAAAAAAGTTATTAGGGTGAACCAATGGGTAGAATTGGTCCAACGCACCACCAAAGTCTTACTAAACATCTCAACAGAGTTCCAAGAACATTTTTCTTAAATTAAAAGAGTTATTAGAATAAACCCATGGGTATATTTGGTACAAAGCACCACCAAAGTGATTCTACACATCTCCATTGAGTTCCTAGAACATTTTTTTTGAAGTAAAAGAGTTATGAGACTGAACCTATGGGTGAAATTGGTCCAAAGCACCTTCAAAGTCATTCTACACATCTCCACTGTGCTCCAAGGACATGTTTCTGGAAACCACAGAGTTATTAGAATGAACCCATGGATAGAATTGGTCCAAAACACACCAAAGTTATACTACACATCTTCACTGAGTTCCAAGGACATTCTTCTGAAAAAAAAAAGACTTATTAAAATGAACCTATGGGTAGAATTAGTTGAAAGCACAACCAAAGCCATACTACACATCTTCACTGAGTTCCAAGGACATTTTTCTTGAAATAAAGGAGTTATTAGAATGAACCCATGGGTATATTTGGTACAAAGCACCACCAAAGTAATTCTACACATCTCCATTGAGTTCCTAGAACATTCTTTTTGAAGTAAAAGAGTTATTAGACTGAACCTATACGTGAAATTGGTCCAAAGCACCACCAAAGTCATTCTACACATCTTCACTGAGTTCCAAGTACATGTTTCTGGAAACCACAGAGTTATTAGAATGAACCCATGGATAGAATTGGTCCAAAGAACACCAAAGTTATACTACACATCTTCACTGAGTTCCAAGGACATTCTTCTGAAAACAAAGGAGTTATTAGAATAAACCTATGGGTAGAATTAGTTGAAAGCACAACCAAAGCCAAACTACACATCTTTACTGAGTTCCAAGGACATTTTTCTTGAAATAAAAGAGTTATTAGAATGAACCCATTAATAAAACTGGTCCAAAGTACCAGTGAATTGATTCTACACATCCTCACTGAGTTTCAACGACATTGTTCTTGAAGTAAAAGAGGTATTAGAGGGAACCCAATGGTATAGTTTGATCCAAAGCACAGCCAAACTAATTCTAGACATGTCCAGTGAGTGCCAAAAAGATTTTGCTCGAAATAAGAGTAATCAGAGTGAACCCATGGGTAGAATTGCTCCAAACAACCACCAAATTCATTCTACAAAACTCCACTGAGTTCCAAAGACATGTTTCTGGAAATAAAAGAGTTATTAGAGTGAACCCATGGATAGATTTTGTCCAAACCAACACCAAAGTCATACTACACATCTCCACTGAGTTCCAAGGACATTTTTTTGGAAATAAAAGAGTTATTGGACTGAACCTATGGGTAAAAGTGGCCCAAAGAACCACCAAAGTCATTCTACACATCTCCACTGAGTTCCAATGACATTTTTCCTGAACTAAAAGAATTATTAGAATGAACCCATGGGTATATTTGATCCGTAGCAACGCGAAAGTCAGTCTGCACATCTCCACTATGTCCCAAGGACATTTTTCTTGAGGTAAAAGAGTTATTAAAGTGAACGCATGGGTAGAATTGGTCCAAAGCAGCACCCAAGGATATTTTCCTTGAAGTAAAAAAGTTATTAAGGTGAACCAATGGGTAGAATTGGTCCAACGCACCACCAAAGTCATACTAAACATCTCCACTAAGTTCCAAGAAGATTTGTTGGAAATGAAAGAGTTATTAGAGTAAACCCATGGGTAGAAATTGGTCGAAAGCACCATCAATGTCATTCTACACATCTCCACTGAGTTCCAATGACATTTTTCTTGAACTAAAAGAATTAGAAATAAAATGAATCCATGGGTATATTTGATCCGTAGCAACGCGAAAGTCAGTCTGCACATCCCCACTAAGTCCCAAGGACATTTTTCTTGAGGTAAAAGAGTTATTAAAGTGAACCCATGGGTAGAATTGGTCCAAAGCAGCACCCAAGGATATCTTCCTTGAAATAAAAAAGTTATTAGGGTGAACCAATGGGTAGAATTGGTCCAACGCACCACCAAAGTCATACTAAACATCTCCACTGAGTTCCAAGGACATTTTTCTGGAAATAAAAGAGTTATTAGAATGAACCCATGGGTATATTTGGTACAAAGCACCACCAAAGTGATTCTACACATCTCCATTGAGTTCCTAGAACATTTTTGTTTGAAGTAAAAGAGTTATTAGACTGAACCTATGGGTGAAATTGGTCCAAAGCACCACCAAAGTCATTCTACACATCTCCACTGAGTTCCAAGGACATGTTTTCGGAAACCAGAGAGTTATTAGAATGAACCCATGGATAGAATTGGTCCAAAGCACACCAAAGTTATACTACACATCTTCACTGAGTTCCAAGGACAATTCTTCTGAAAAAAAAAGAGTTATTAAAATGAACCTATGGGTACAATTAGTTGAAAGCACAACCAAAGCCATACTACACATCTTCACTGAGTTTCAAGGTCATTTTTCTGGAAATCAAAGAGTTATTAGATTGAACCTGTGGGTAAAATTGGTCCAAAGCGCCAAAAAAGTCATTCTACACAAATAACTCTGTGGTTTCCAG
>CAXHUQ010000100.1:336200-380150 GCA_964020085.1 Micromussa lordhowensis | reverse complement strand
CATTATCGAAAATCGAAAAAGCATTGTGTTTTTCAATACTGTCTTCTGGTTGGTTTTCTAGATGTATCCAAAATTTAATAACATTTAGGTCGGCTGAATATAAACTGCAAAGTCCACTACAGGCGAAACTTGAGGTGGCCGCTAAATAGGTGTTGGCAGCTTCAATCACAGCAGTTCGTCAGGAATTAGCAAGACGCTTCATACAAACGTCAATTCATTTATATAAAAAAACCACATGGCATCACCTGATGACAAGTAATAATAGCGTGTTTAATTTTTTTTTTTTCCCCTTAGCAGTCAATTGCTAATTCAAACAATTGTCTGTATCTCACATTGCCTTTTGGGTGGCCTCTAATCGGGGTAACGACAGATTAGGGAAAACACTCACAAGGAAAAAATATATGATCTGCCCTTTCATATGTTTTGACTTTAAATAAATCACGCTCACCTCTAGAGAAATTAAAGATTTCAAATTTCAAGATTTCCCTTCTATAACTTCTAAATTGTTATAAATGTGTATTATATTTTATTTGTATACATTTATTTTAGTTATAGGACCTCTATGAAAACCACATTTGTGATAGAGTTTCCTGATTAAACATTGTTATTATTATTATTCTCAATCTGCATATCCAAACGTCCTGTCAAGATTGCATAACTGTATTGTGTTCCTAGCCTGCAGTCTGCAGTCAACTGAGTAAAAGACAAGTACACGGATACGCAAGTTATTATCCAACCGCACTTCGTAGAGTAGAAATAACGCCGAAAACGAGTACAAATATCACAGTGTATTTGTACTCCACACAGTATTTGTACTCCAGAGGACCGCCTGAGAAACGAATTGGATTTAAGTTACGAAAATTTTGCGGGCTTGAAACATTCAGTAGGGTTAAGATAACTGTACAATGTCTCTAGCGGTCTAAATTGTCTGTTTTTTTCAAACACTCTAATCATTTTGGTTCGCCGATTTTAGGTGAAATCATTCTATGATGGGGTAAATTTTGCGGGTTTTTGTTGTAGCACAAACGTCAATAATAACGAGTGCCATATATTTTACACTGAAATTATATTGACGGGCCAGCTAATTAAATTAATTAAGCGGCAGCTGAGTGCAAAGCTATTCCCGCTGTTGTAGCTAGTTTTGAAGGAAATCATTTAAAAACAGGCGAAATTCTTCAGCTTTTTTCTAAATCCCCCACCACTAGTAGCTAAAGAGCTCTGCTACTGCAATTGTTCTGTGCTAAAATATCCCGGAAAATTGGCAAATCGTTTCAGGCGGTGGCAGAATCTGACGGAAATAAGACGTTAAAATTGAGTACCATAATCAGATGATTAAGAGGGCGTTTTGGTCAAACTGCGGTGAATAATAAGATTTTTTCAACTTTGTTCTCTGCCAGGCCTCTTCTTCGCATGGAGACAGCGAAGCGAAAACAACTGGAGAGATGAGTTCATTGCAATCGGTGGGTGAATATGCTGTTAATATGATGAAGCTTACATGCGCTTCCTCGGGTTGCAAAGTACTTACGCCATTGCTTTCAATGTTGACTTCATTAATTGTACTATCTGAAAATCTAAATTGCGGTTCTCTGTTGTTGTTTTTTTTTAGTTTACTGGCGCATTTCACCGAGTTGGATTAAAAATTCCTGCGTCGTCCGCAAGGGACGGAAGAGAGTCGGTAAGGGAAATCTTGAAATTTGAAATCTTTAATTTCTCTAATGGAGGTGAGCGTGATTTATTTTAAAGTCAAAACATATGAAAGGGCAGATCATATATTTTTTCCTTGTGAGTGTTTTCCCTAATCTGTCGTTACCCCGATTAGAGGCCACCCAAAAGGCAATGTGAGATACAGACAATTGTTTGAATTAGCAATTGACTGCTAAGGGGAAAAAAAAACAAAACAAAAATTAAACACGCTATTATTACTTGTCATCAGGTGATGCCATGTGGTTTTTTTATATAAATGAATTGACGTTTGTATGAAGCGTCTTGCTAATTCCTGACGAACTGCTGTGATTGAAGCTGCCAACACCTATTTAGCGGCCACCTCAAGTTTCGCCTGTAGTGGACTTTGCAGTTTATATTCAGCCGACCTAAATGTTATTAAATTTTGGATACATCTAGAAAACCAACCAGAAGACAGTATTGAAAAACACAATGCTTTTTCGATTTTCGATAATGTTGACCTCTAATTAAAGTTAGAGTTACCTATTGTAGTTGCCCGGCGCACGTTTGAAGATAAGATAAGATAGGTGAGTAGCTTTGTGAATGCTGCCCGGAAATCGATCTTGTGTGGAGTTAACACGCAATTAACTGGCAGGGTTTTCTTTAATTTGCCCTTTTTTATTACTTTCTAACGAAACAAGCATCACCAAAGAGAGTGGTGTTTGCCGTATTTCGTCTTTCAGGGATTTCATTCGGTGGCATTTAAACGCTGTTATTCTGAACAGATGTTCTTTTTGTTCGCGTCTCCTCTTAGAAGCTGTCAATTACGCTCATACAGAACACCCTTATTTAGTCGGGTTTTGTGTAAATTCTCATTGGGTAGCTGTTAGCTGACTGCAGCGGAGTGTCCGAGTGCAGTATGGCCCTTCGTTATCTCGAAGTTTCACTGTAGCATGTTTCATGTTTTATGTTTCATCATTTTTTTTCAAGTCTCTTTATGTTTTGACTCAAAAAAGGAGAAAAATTATGCAGTTTGTCTTAGCTTGTTGCTGAGCCGTCTTTCGCCACTCTTGTATCCCGGAATTATGTCGAGGGAGCGCGACCACGTATTCCAGGTGAGAGCTTGTTGAACAGAGAAACACTCAATGGATTATTAAGCGTTTAATCAGGACGGTCAGTAGAATTGCAATTTGATTTTTACAATGAGTGAAGTGTACAAGAAAAAAACTGAATACTCGCTTTGTGGTTTCAAATAACTGACCGATTTCACAGGCCGGAATTTCACGTATTTAAGTTTGTTTACCATGAATGCGGCGTCGGCTGATTTTGCAAAGTGTCTGTAGGTATTTTGTGGCTATCAACGGAACTGCAGTCAGTTCGTCAGGAGACCTTATTAGTCGAGGAGATCTAGGAAGTTTTTTACTAAGCGCTGCATATTTATGCAACATTTATATATGTCACTGAACGACCCACAAAAGACTGGTTGGGGTGTGGCAGATGAGATGTTGAGGTTCGGCCTTATGCGTCCGATGGTACGATCAGAGCTGATGATTTTTGTTTTCTTTATCTCATTAAAGCCGTTGACTACAGCCAGAGTTAACAGCCCCTACGGGGAACACTCTGACGCCTATGAGGACATGAACCTCGACTCGCCTCCGGTTTTTGCAATACATGTTTTTTCGCTGGGTTTTCGTTTGGATTTGACTTTCGGATTTGATCTGGAAAGAGGGCATTCCTTACACCACTTTAATGCGTTCAATTTCAAAGCAATCGATGAAATTATCACGTCCTATGAATTCGTTAAGTAAAGACACTCAGTGATAACTAATTTAGACTTTCTCGTTTCCACTGACTCTTAAATGTTTCACGCCACGCTGCTCCTTGCCTGAACAATGAAATTACTGACCAACTATTGCCCTGTAATTGTGTTTTGCAATTTGTAAGTTCTCTCGATTCCCCTCATTTCTTAGGGCTTTGTTACTTGCTGGCTTTGACCTATGGGCTTTTTTCTCTAAAAGGTTTTCCCCGTAGAGAACACACGCATTCCGACACGAGAGATTATAGTCGAAATATTCACTGAACGTAAACGTAAACTGAGGCAAGGTGACTCGAGGACTGAGGTTACCGCGAAATCAACGCCACAAGGCGTTTTATGGCGGATGCATTGTGATTCCCTTGCAACGCTTTAGATTTCTAAAGACACCCTAAAGCAAAACTAGTGTACGTGATAATGATACATTCGGCTTCTGTCAAACGACTATCGCTTTCTTCCTTTTATGTTTGCCTCAAACACAAACAGGGTGTGTTCCAAACGCCAGCCATCAGTTCAGTTGGAGTTGGCTACGATGATTCTCTGGCAGACAATAGAAGTGTCAAGGTGCGGTAAGTCATTTTCAATTTTGAAAAGGTATCTATCTATGCAATGTTGGTTTTTTTTCGACATTGCTTTAAATGAGACTAGTTCGTCTTTCATCTTATTTGAGCGAAATAAAGAACAGATGTTCAAATCGTTAGTTCAGGTTGACGTGGAAATGTGTAATGTGTAAAAATTGTACAAGCGCGTGATTCACAGGAGCATTTATTTATTTGTATTTCTTTTTCTCTCAGAAAAAAGCACGGATCCCACGACAAAGAACGGTTAGTGGTACAGAGACATCAGAGCTGGAAGGTCCGGTGAGTTGAGTGAAAACCACTCCTTGTTTCTCGATAAAAAAAATATTAAAGAACGTCAGATTTTAAACGTACCTTTGGCAGAAAACATAGAGGTCAAGTGTGATATCTTAGAATACGAATTTCATTGTATATATGTGTATCACTGAT
The DNA here is from genome assembly GCA_964020085.1 of Micromussa lordhowensis. Classification (NCBI taxonomy): domain Eukaryota; kingdom Metazoa; phylum Cnidaria; class Anthozoa; order Scleractinia; family Lobophylliidae; genus Micromussa; species Micromussa lordhowensis. The sequence continues at coordinate 375,668 of CAXHUQ010000100.1, read as the reverse complement.
ATCTTAAACACGAAGGCGCGCTATATAAGGGAAGGCTCCTCCCCCTGTTTCAGCTTGCTGGTTGTAACTAACCAAAATGGCGGCCAACGGCCACAATAAAAGAAGGACAGATATGCTGAGAAATGTTGCTTACTTGTGTAATTACCAGTAGAAAAAGCTTGTCACCAATTTTGTTTGCCTTTTTTAATGTTTTCCGAACTATTTACGACTATAAGTTGAAGTATAACTGCCAATATAAGCGATGTCGCTGTCGAATTGTTGTTGTTGTTTACAGAGGTCCGTATGCCACGACAGTTGAGTGACAACTGTTCTGGAGGTACCTAAGGTACCTCGCCTTATATAGCGCGTCTTCGTGTTTAAAGTACGAATTTCACTATAACTTTTTAAAACTTTGGCAGACTTCTGATTGAGTGAGGTATTTTCACAAGCTAGTGTCAGAGAATTCTACTTTTGGTGATAAACCACTATATCTTTTCCTTTTAGAGTAAAGTGCGGTTTAGACGCGAAGTGCTACAAAACTCAAGCTGGACAGCGAAACCATTGCTGGAAGACTCGGTGAGTTGTGTGTTCTCACTATGAAATAGGACGACGAAAGCTGGGAGCTGCTACCAGGAAATTCATCAGATAATCCGGAGGCTACTTCTTAGCATGTGAATTTTAAAGGGACTATTTGAAAAACGCCAAAAACCCTGATGGAAAATATCACTTCAAATGTTCCTTTACAGGAAATGTGGGTACATTTACTAACCGAGCACTTTGGTCCGGTTTCCATAAGACAGAAATTTGGGCAAACTTAGCTTAAAACTGAGCAAGAGACAAGGATCACTTAAATAATTTGTTCCACACTAATAACCCTGGTACACATACGTGCATAGATTTTCTGAGAGTGCAAGATCAACAAAGAGAAAGAACGGGTTTGCAAGACGCCTTAATTTAGTGCATATTTGAATGTCCCCTTTAATGTTAATTATTTCTTCTTTTTTTCAGCGAAAAGCGTGGATCAGACGAAAACAGACCTCTAGTAGTTCAACGACAACGCACCCTGAAGATCCGGTGAGTTGAATGAAAACCACTGCTTGATTCTTGGTTAAAAGAGTTCATTTCAGATTTTGAATTTGCGTTTGGTAGAACAAAGAGAACATTATCATTATTGATTACATAGATTAAGGACGTTAACTTTACTGAGCGCTCGAGCCGAGAAATCGATTGCGGTAGATCACTTTCAGAAAACATAGAAGCTAAGTGTGAGGTCTTTAAATATACAGCAATTGCACCGATTATTAGGCTATCATTTTCTTGAAACTGGCAAAGAATTGATTGAGTAAGGCATTTTCACTAGTCTCAGAGAATTCTGGTCTAAGCGATGAATAGTGATTTATATATGTTTTCGAAATAAGACGACGTCAAAAGGTCAAAGACTGAGCTAACATTATGCTACTGGGTCTGATTAAATCAATTAGATTTCCTGTCACAAAAGTTGTAGGATCCGGGCTATTCTTAGCATCAGAATTTAAAGAGACCATTTCTAAAAGGGCAAGAATCATGGAAAATATAACTTCTAATGTTCCTTTTAAAGGAATGTGGATACCTTTCACTAAGCGACCACTTTGGTCCGGTTTCCATAAGGCAGAATAATGGCAAAGCTCAGTAGCTTAAAGCTGAGCTTTTTGACTAAAACGGGTTGACATATTGCTAAGAACCTCTCGTGCAAGATACAGGGATCACTGAAACAATTTGCGTTAAAATGGTAACCCTGATACACATTCCTCCCGAGGGTTGGGAGGTTGCGCCTTTACCAACCACCCCACCCACCTCCACTGTAAGGTTTCACTTGATATAGGGCTCCCTTTAGAAATTGTTACACTTGTGGTTTAATCTATTCCGTCCATCTCAAACTTGTTGTTTTCCTAATCACTTTAATTACCTTTTAGAACTGTCTATTCCTAAATAATTTTAAAACAAAACACGTGTACACTTTTAGGAGTTTTTTGAGCGAAATGTTAAGGAAATTGAAACTTGTATTCGGTATTTACTACTGGAGCGAATAAGATAAAGCGGGGTCGCAAATAAAATTATAACTATCTGTAGTTTTCTTCGATTCGTCTGAAATTTTAACACGATGAAGCAGGATTGATAAGGAACAGATTTTTTGTGTGCCGATGTGTCATAGCTATTTACGCTCAAGACGTATATCGCTTTGAAGTCAAGGTTTTGAAGAGATTCATTTGCGAAGCGTAACTTCGGTTTGACTTTGTAATCCGAGATTTTGGTCAATCCTGAGCAAATAAATCTCGTCTCGTCTCGTCTTTCTTTAGATACGTTGTTGTTAATCGACACAGCAAGCGCTAGACATTTATCAACATTATTCTCGCAGCTTTCATATTTTTAATTAACCATTGATAGCTTTGGGCCTCATTAAATGGGTAACTCTAAATGCGGTAAAACCATTTTCCGGCAATGTGCTATTCTTGTAGGCGACGTTGGCTAGCGCTATGTCTGAGAGCGGCAAAAAATGTTATGCATGTCATTGAATAAAACATAAAACAAACCACACTTAGATACCGGGAAATAACTTGTAAACAACTTAGAAAGAAGCAAAATCTTAGCTATTTTACTTCGTTTTCTACGAACACATTGATTCTAAACAGGAGCGGTTTGATTCTGCTTTACTTACATATGGATTTAATTGGCAAGTGTCACTTTTTGAATCATGCAGAACACAACAAATTTGATACTGTCGATTGTTAAAAACTTTTCAAACCGCTTAACGAAATAATATGCTGCACATGTTTGTTGCATTTCATATCTTACTTTAGGAAGAACAAAATTCTCTCAACTTGTAGCGACGAGTACTGGCATTAGTGAGATTTCAAATTCTGTTGAAAGGACGAATTTTTCTAAAACTACAATGACGCGTTTATAACAAGCAAAAACTTATGGCTTATAATTCTCGCCGCATACTGCGGAGTTTACATTTACTTAGCTTTCAAACTCTTAAACTTAGAAATCTGTGAAGTGGTAATGGAGAAAAACGTTTTTACAATGATCGACTAGCATTGTGAATTTCAACGATAAATGAATTGTGTTGTAATTCGATGGCGGAACCTACAATAAAATATGGCGTGATGTTTTCGCCATGTGAAGTACCTTAGCCTATTAATTGTTACACACTACAAATTCTACATTGATATATCTTTAAAATGATGTAATTAACTTAGAAATCTGTGGAGTTGTAGTGGAAAAAATGTACTGCTTAAGTAGATTAGCATGGTGAATTTCAATGATAAATGAATCGTTCTACAATTTGAGCGTGGAAACTACAGTGAAATACGGCAAGATGTTTTGGGAGTTTAGCGTATTCTAGCCTTTAAATCGTGACATACTGCACAATCTATATTTATCTAGCTTTTAAATGGTGTATTTAACTTAGAGGTCTGTGGAGTTGTAGTGGAGAATAAAGTCTTTTTATTTAAGTCGTTTAGCACTGTGAATTTCAGCAATTAATGAACCATGTTTCAATTCGACCGCGGTAACTATTGAAATGCAGCATGATGTTTTGTTGTTTAACTTATTTTGGCCTTTAAATCGTTATCGAACGCGGACACGACGCCCACCTAGCTTTCAAATGGCGTATTTAACTTGCAAATCTCTAGAGAGATACTGGCCAAACAAAAACTATTTATATGACATGGTTACCAATGTGAAGTTAATCGTGTTGTTGAACTTTGAATTCATCTTGGTCATGCTGCAACCTGACAGGCCAGAAACACGGCACGAGTTATATGAAAAAATAACTAATCAATAGAAGAAAAGACATCACACAGAACTATGAGATCTACAGTCTTTGATATCGATCTGGAGAGGGCAAGGGAAAAAGGAAAAGGAAAAAGAAAATTATTACTACACAGGGTATTCGCATTTGGTCACCCAGCCAAGTAGGAACCTCGCCGAACAGGGCTTAACTTCGTTGATCAGACGATACGCGATGCTGTCCTTATGGTATGTGGATTTTACGCTCAACACAGTTTTTAATTTCTAATGATCTCACAAAGGATAACAAAGAAGGAAAAAACAAATCTCGAAGCCTGTGCCTGGAATTGATACCCCGTGCCTTAGTGAAAAATCAGTTTTATATCTCATTAAAGATGTGTACATACAAAACCTTATATCGATGGAGCGTTCATACTCTCCCTACCCGCATGAGGCAATGGAAAGATATCACCACATCATGATTTTGGCCTCTCAAGCCGTCTAAGATGGCCGACATCTTGGCCAACTTTAGTTGAGCCTAGGAGATACTTCTCACCACCTCCAGAAACGTATTTCTAGCGATAATATTTTTCCGCCTATTGGTTCACTTAAATATAACTCTTTCGTATTTATTTTCGGTTTTCACGAGGTATCAAATATCCCCGCCGAAAAATTGTCAAACCGCTCGACAAGATAATAGGCTGCACGTGTTTGTTGAATTTTGAACGAGCGAAGAAAATGAAGAAAACTTTAAGCGTTCCAAGAGACAACTGAAATCAGGAAAGAAGCAGTTATGTGATTTGATCTCTAGCGCTTTCTGTTGAAAGGACGAATTTTTTTACAACCATATAGAAGCGTTTATTACAAGCGAAAACTTATGAGTTATAATTCTCGCCAGTTTCCTATTTTATAAGTCGATGTATACTTCGGAATTTGCATTTACTTAGCCTTCAAATGACATCTTAAACTGAGAAATCTGTGGAGTTGAAATAGTCGGTTAGCATTGTGACTTCAACGATAAATGAACTGTGTTGTAATTCGACCGCGGAACCTACAGTAAGATATGGCGTGATGTTTTCATCGTTTAACGTATCGTAGTGTAGGAAAAAAGAAATCATTACTACATGGGGTATTCGCATTTGGTCACCCAGCCAAGTAGAAATCCCGCCGAACTGGGCTTAACTTCGTTGATCAGACGATACGCGATGCTGTCCTACCACGCTCAACACAGTTGTAATTTCTAAGATCTCCTAAAGGATAACAAAGAACGAAAAAAACAAATCTCGAAACTTGCGCTTGGAATTGATACCCTGTGCTAAACAAAAAATCAATTTTACATCTCATCAAAGATATGTCCATACAAAACCTTATACCGAAGGACCGATCACACTCTCCCTACCCGCATGAGGCAACGGATGGATATCACCACATCATGATTTTGGCCTCTTAAGCGGCATCTTAAGCGGATTTCAACTCTTCGAAGCCCGCGTAACGACATCTTGTCTTTCGCCTCGTAAGCTGCCGTTTAGAAGAAGTTTAACAGTTTGCTGAGATTCTAACTGACCCAAAGTCTACTGGTAGCCCTTAAAATCCTCCTCTTAATCGAGGATTCTCATCAAGAACTCGTTTAAGTTCAATTTAATTTAAGCCTCTTACTTGTTTTTTTTTTTGCTCAGCATTAGCCCTTTCATATCTTTTGACTTTAAAATAAATCACGCTCACCTCCATTAGCGTTTGCTTTATGCAAAAACCGCAAAAATACACCCGGTCATAAAATAATTTCACTCCAAATTAGGCAAGCAGAGACTGAGTTACTTTGCGTTTACTAAATTGACCATTTAAGTTTTTAACCAGTCAAGTGCTTAAGAATCGCAATTTAGATTTTCAGATAATTCAATTAATGAAGTCAACATTGAAAGTAATCGCGTAAGTACTTTGCAACACGAGGAAGCGTATGAACCTTTCATATGTTTTGACTTTGAAATAAATCACACTTGCTTCAGCTTTGCGTGATTTCAACTATCTTGGGCGTTCGGTGACCCCTACTTTTCTTTCCAAAAACAGATTTCATTTACAATTATCTACACATTGTCCAAAAAATTATGAACAAAAATTCAACGCGGGAAGTTAAAGAATTAAAATTTCAAGATTTCTCTTACCGACTCCCTTCGGTCCCTTGCAGACGACGCAGGAATTTGTAATCCAACTTGGCGAAATGCGCCAGTACACTAAAAGAAAAACAACAACAGAGAACCGCAATTTAGATTTTCAGATAATTCAATTAATGAAGTCAACATTGAAAGTAATCGCGTAAGTACTTTGCAACACGAGGAAGCGTATGAGCCTTTCATATGTTTTGACTTTGAAATAAATCACACTTGCTTCAGCTTTGCGTGATTTCAACTATCTTGGGTGTTCGGTGACCCCTACTTTTCTTTCCAGAAACAGATTTCATTTACAATTATCTACACATTGTCCAAAAAATTACGAACAAAAATTCAACGCGGGAAGTTAAAGAAATTTCAAGATTTCCCTTACCGACTCTCTTCCGTCCCTTGCGGACGCAGGAATTTTTAATCCAACTCGGTGAAATGCGCCAGTAAACTAAAAAAAAAAAACAACAGAGAACCGCAATTTAGATTTTCAGATAGTACAATTAATGAAGTCAACATTGAAAGCAATGGCGTAAGTACTTTGCAACCCGAGGAAGCGTATGTAAGCTTCATCATATTAACAGCATATTCACCCACCGATTGCAATGAACTCATCTCTCCAGTTGTTTTCGCTTCGCTGTCTCCATGCGAAGAAGAGGCCTGGCAGAGAACAAAGTTGAAAAAATCTTATTATTCACCGCAGTTTGACCAAAACGCCCTCTTAATCATCTGATTATGGTACTCAATTTTAACGTCTTATTTCCGTCAGATTCTGCCACCGCCTGAAACGATTTGCCAATTTTCCGGGATATTTTAGCACAGAACAATTGCAGTAGCAGAGCTCTTTAGCTACTAGTGGTGGGGGATTTAGAAAAAAGCTGAAGAATTTCGCCTGTTTTTAAATGATTTCCTTCAAAACTAGCTACAACAGCGGGAATAGCTTTGCACTCAGCTGCCGCTTAATTAATTTAATTAGCTGGCCCGTCAATATAATTTCAGCGTAAAATATATGGCACTCGTTATTATTGACGTTTGTGCTACAACAAAAACCCGCAAAATTTACCCCATCATAGAATGATTTCACCTAAAATTCGCCATGCAGCGACTGCCTTGCTTCGCGTTTACTAAAATGACCAGTTAAGTATGTAACTACTTAAGTGCATAACTGGCGCCCTTTGAAATCCACACGCAATTGCTCATAAAAGTAATTAAGTGAAAGCTGCTTAATTAACTTAATTAGCTGAACGGGAAACCAGCCTAGTAGTTTAAACTGAAATACGTCATGTTGTTTAATTATATTCTTACCGAATGCCGCTCGTCCCTTGAACATGATGTAGGAATTTGTAGTCGGTGAGAATTCTAAAAATAATAAAAATCGCAATTAGATTTTCAACCCGTCAATATAATTTAAGTGCAAAATATGTCCCTTCAATATGTTTTGACTTTGAAGTAAATCACATCTGATTCCATGGGCGTTTGCTTCATGCAAAAACCGCAGAATACGCCCGATCATAAAACGATTTCACTTAAAATTAGCCACTAACCAGGTAAGTGCGTATTAAGCGATTGGCAACTGCTCATCAATGAAATTTAGTAAAAGCTATCGCAAATACTTAATTAACTGTGACGCCGGGATTTTTGAGATGAACGAGCAACACCTTGTTCTTACCCTCTCTGCCTCTGCCTTTCCTGCAGACGACGCAGGAATCTGTAATCCGACTGGGCGAAATGCGCCAGTAAACTAAAGAAAAAAAAAACAGAATCGCAAGTTAGATTTTCAAATAGTGCAATTAAAAAAGTCAACATTGAGGACAATAATAGCTTAACTTAACTTAGCTTTGCAACACGAGAAAGCGTCTGTAAGTTAAGCTTGATTATTTTGACATTACGTTTACCTACCGAGTGCAATGAATTCATTTATCCAGTTGGTTTCACTACACATCTTCACTAAGTTCTAAGGACATTCTTCCGGAAACAACAGAGTTATTAAAATGAACCTATGGGTAGAATTAGTTGAAAGCACAACCAAGGCCATACTGCACATCTTCACTCAGTTCCAAGAACATTTTTCTTAAAATAAAAGAGTTATTAGAATAAACCCCTGGGTATATTTGGTACAAAGCACCACCAAAGTGATTCTACACATCTCCATTAAGTTCCTAGAACATTTTTTTGTGAAGTAAAATAGTTGTTAGACTGAACCTATGGGTGAAATTGGTCCAAAGCACCACCAAAGTAATTCTACACATCTCCACTGAGTTCCAAGGACATGTTTGTGGAAACCACAGAGGTATTAGAATGAACCCATGGATAGAATTGGTCCAAAGCACACCAAAATTATACTACACATCTTCACTGAGTTCCAAGGACATTCTTCTGGAAACAAAAGAGTTATTAAAATGAACCTATTGGTAAAATTGGTCCAAAGCGCCACAAAAGTCATTCTACACAAATTTACTAAGTTCCAAGGACATTTTTCTGCAAATAAAAGAGTTAGTAGAATGAACTCATACGTAAAATTGGCTCAAAGCACCACTAATGTGATTCTACACATCTCCACTGAGTTCCAAGGACATTTTTCTTGATGTAAAAGAGTTATTTGGATGAACCCAAGGGTATATTCGATCCAAAGCACCGCCAAAGTCATTCTACATATCGCCACTGAGTTCCAAGAAGATTTGTTCGAAATGAAAGAGTTATTAGAGTAAACCCATGGGTAGAAATGGTCCAAAGCACCATCAAAGTCATACTCAACATCTCCACTGAGTTTCAAGGACATTTTTGTGGAAATAAAAGAGTTTTTAGAATGAACCCATGGGTAGAATGGGTCCAAAAAACCACCAAAGTGATTCTACACATCTCCACTGAGTTTCAATTACATTTGTTTACAGCAAAAGAGTTTTTAGAGTAAACCGATGGGTAAAATTGGTCCACAGCAAAGCCAATGTTACACTACACATCTCCATTGAGTTTCTATGTCAGTTTTCTTCAAATAATAAAGTTATTAGAATGAACCCAGGGCTATATTTGGTCCAAAGTACCACCCAAGTCATTTTACACTCCTCCACTGAGTTCAAAGGACATTTTTTTTGAAGTAAAAGAGTTATGAGAATGAACCCAAGGGTATATTTGATCCAAAGTACCGCCACAGTCATTCTACACATCTCCACTGAGTTCCAAGGAGATTTTTGCAGAATAAAAGAGTTATTAGAGAGAACCCATGGGTCCAAAGCACCATCAATGTCATTCTACACATCTCCACTCAGGTCCAACGACATTATTTTGGAAATGAAAGAGTTGTTTGAATATATCACTAAGTTCCAGGGGGATTTGTCTCAAAATAAAAGTTCCACTGAGTTCCAAGGACATTTTTCTTGAAATAAAAGAGTTCTTAGAATGAACCCATGGGTTCATTCTAATAACTCTTTTATTTCAAGAAAAATGTCCCTGGAACTCAGTGGAGATGTTTAGTATGACTTTGGTGGTGCGTTTGACCAATTCTACCCATTGGTTCACCCTAATAACTTTTTTACTTTAAGGAAAATATCCTTGGGTGCTGCTTTGGATCAATTCTACCCATGGGTTCACTTTAATAACTCTTTTACCTCAAGAAAAAAAATGTCCTTGGGACTTAGTGAGGATGTGCAGACTGACTTTCGCGTTGCTACGGATCAAATATACCCATGGGTTCATTATAATAACTCTTTTAGTTTAAGAGAAATGTCATTGGAACTCAGTGGAGATGTGTAGAATGACTTTGGTGGTTCTTTGGGCCTATTTTATGTTTATTCTAATAACTCTTTTATTTCAAAACAATGTCCTTGGAACTCAGTGGAGATGTGTAGTATGACTTTGGTGGTGGTTTGGACCAAATCTATCCATGGGTTCACTCTAATAACTCTTTTATTTCCAGAAACATGACTTGAGATGTGTAGAATGAATTTTGTGGTTGTTTGGAGCAATTCTACCCATGGGTTCACTCTGATGACTCTTTTATTTGGAACAAAATCTTCTTGGCACTCACTGGACTTGTGTAGAATGACTTTGGCGGTGCTTTGGATCAAAAAAACCCTTGGGTTCATTCTCATAACTCTTTTACTTGAAAAAAAATGTCCTTTGAACTCAGTGGAGATTTGTCAAATAACTTGGGTGGTACTTTGGACCAAATATAGCCATGGGTTCATTCTAATAACTTTATTATTTGAAGAAAACTGACATGGAAACTGAATGGAGATGTGTAGTATAACATGGGCTTTGCTGTGGACCAATTTTACCCATCGGTTCACTCTAATAACTCTTTTACTTTAAACAAATGTTATTGGAACTCAGTGGAGATGAGTAGAATCACTTTGGTGGTTTTTTGGACCCATTCTACCCATGGGTTCATTCTAATAACTCTTTTATTTCCACAAAAATGTCCTTGAAACTCATTGGAGATGTTTAGTATGACTTTGATGGTGCTGTGGACCATTTCTACCCATGGGTTTACTCTAATAACTCTTTCATTTCCAACAAATCTTCTTGGAACTTAGTGGAGATATGTAGAATGACTTTGGCGGTGCTTTGGATCGAATATACCCTTAAGTTCATTCAAATAACTCTTTTACCTCAAGAAAAATGTCCTTGGGACATAGTGGAGATGTGCAGACTGACATTCGCGTTGCTACGGATCAAATATACCCATGGGTTCATTCTAATAATTCTTTTAGTTCAGGAAAAATGTCATTGGAACTCAGTGGAGATGTGTAAAATGACTTTGGTGGTTCTTCGGGCCACTTTTACCCATAGGTTCAGTCCAATAACTCTTTTATTTCCAAAAAATGTCCTTGGAACTCAGTGGAGATGTGTAGTATGACTTTGGTGGTGGTTTGGACCAAATCTATCCATGGGTTCACTCTAATAACTCTTTTATTTCCAGAAACATGTCTTTGGAACTCAGGTGAGATGTGTAGAATGAATTTGGTGGTTGTTTGGAGCAATTCTACCCATGGGTTCACTCTGATGACTCTTATTTCGAGCAAAATCATCTTGGCACTCAATGGACATGTCTAGAATTAGTTTGGCTGTGCTTTGGATCAAACTATACCCTTGGGTTCCCTCTAATACCTCTTTTACTTCAAGAACAATGTCGTTGAAACTCAGTGAGGATGTGTATAATCAATTCACTGGTACTTTGGACCAGTTTTATTAATGGGTTCATTCTAATAACTCTTTTATTTCAAGAAAAAAGTCCTTGGAACTTAGTAAAGATGTGTAGTTTGGCTTTGGTGTGCTTTGGACCAATTCTATCCATGGGTTCATTCTAATAACTCTGTGGTTTCCAGAAACATGTACTTGGAACTCAGTGAAGATGTGTAGAATGACTTTGGTGGTGCTTTGGACCAATTTCACGTATAGGTTCAGTCTAATAACTCTTTTACTTCAAAAAAAATGTTCTAGAAACTTAATGGAGATGTGTAGAATTACTTTGGTGGTGCTTTGTACCAAATATACCCATGGGTTCATTCTAATAACTCCTTTATTTCAAGAAAAATGTCCTTGGAACTCAGTGAAGATGTGTAGTATGGCTATGGTTGTGCTTTCAACTAATTATACCCATAGGTTCATTTTAATAAGTCTTTTTTTTCAGAAGAATGTCCTTGGAACTCAGTGAAGATGTGCAGTATAACTTTGGTGTGCTTTGGACCAATTCTATCCATGGGTTCGATCTAATAACTATGTGGTTTCCAGAAACATGTCCTCGGAACTCAGTGGAGATGTGTAGAATGACTTTGGTGGTGCTTTGGACCAATTTCACCCATAGGTTCAGTCTAATAACTCTTTTACTTCAAAAAAAAATGTTCCAGGAACTCAATGGAGATGTGTAGAATCACTTTGGTGGTGCTTTGTACCAAATATACCCATGGGTTCATTCTAATAACTCTTTTAATTTAAGAAAAATGTTCTTGGAACTCTGTTGAGATGTTTAGTATGAGTTTGGTGGTGCGTTGGACCAATTCTACCCATTGGTTCACCCTAATAACTTTTTTACTTTAAGGAAAATATCCTTGGGTGCTGCTTTGGACCAATTCTACCCAAATAAATCTTTTACCTCAAGAAAAATGTCCTTGGAACTTAGTGGGGATAGGCAGACTGACTTTTGCGTTGCTACGGATCAAATATACCCAGGGGTTCATTTTAATAACTCTTTTAGTTCAAGAAAAATATCATTGGAACTCAGTGGAGATGTGTAGAATGACTTTGGTGGTTCTTTGGGCTAATTTTACCCATAGGTTCATTTCAATAACTCTTTTATTTCCAAAAAAATGTCCTTGGAAGTCAGTGGAGATGTGTAGTATGACTTTGGTGGTAGTTTGGACCATATCTATCCATGGGTTCACTCTAATAACTCTTTTATTTCCAGAAACATTTCTTTGGAACTGAGTGGAGATGTGTAGAATGAAGTTGGTGGATGTTTGGAGCAATTCTACCCATGGGTTCACTCTGATGACTCTTTTATTTCGAACAAAATCTTCTTGGCACCTACTGGACATGTGTAGAATTGGCGGTGCTTTGGATCAAAATATACCCTTGGGTTCCCTCTAATACCTCTTTTACTTCAAGAACAATGTCGTTGAAACTCAGTGAGGATGTGTAGAATAAATTCACTGGTACTTTTGACCAGTTTTATTAATGGCTTCATTCTAAGAACTCTTTTATTTCAAGACAAATGTCCTTTGAACTCAGTGGAGATGTTTAAAATAACTTGGGTGGTACTTTGGACCAAATATAGCCATGGGTTCATTCTAATTACTTTATTATTTAAGGAAAACTGACATAGAAACTCAATGGAGATGTGTAGTATAACATTGGCTTTGCTGTGGACCAATTTTACCCATCGGTTCACTCTAATAACTCTTTTACTTTGAACAAATGTTATTGGAACTCAGTGGAGATGAGTAGAATCACTTTGGTGGTTTTTTGGACCCATTCTACCCATGGGTTCATTCTAATAACTCTTTTATTTCCACAAAAATGTCCTTGAAACTCATTGGAGATGTTTAGTATGACTTTGATGGTGCTTTGGACCATTTCTACCCATGGGTTTACTCTAATAACTCTTTCATTTCCAACAAATCTTCTTGGAACTTAGTGGAGATATGTAGAATGACTTTGGCGGTGCTTTGGATCGAATATACCCTTGGGTTTATTCAAATAACTCTTTTACTTCAAGAAAAATGTCCTTGGAACTCAGTGGCGATGTGTAGAATCACATTAGTTTTGCCTTGAACCAATCTTACTTATGAGTTCATTCTACTAACTCTTTTATTTGCAGAAAAATGTCCTTGGAACTTAGTAAATTTGTGTATAATGACTTTTGTGGCGCTTTGGACCAATTTGACCCACAGGTTCATTCTAATAACTCTTTGATTTCCTGACATAGAAACTCAATGGAGATGTGTAGTATAACATTGGCTTTGCTGTGGACCAATTTTACCCATCGGTTCACTCTAATAACTCTTTTACTTTAAACAAATGTAATTAAAACTCAGTGGAGATGTGTAGAATCACTTTGGTGGTTTTTTGGACCCATTCTACCCATGAGTTCATTCTAATAACTCTTTTATATCCACAAAAATGTCCTTGAAACTCATTGGAGATGTTTAGTATGACTTTGATGGTGCTTTGGACCATCTCTACCCATGGGTTTACTCTAATAACTCTTTCATTTCCAACAAATCTTCTTGGAACTCAGTAGAGATATGTAGAATGACTTTGGCGGTGCTTTGGATGGAATATACCCATGGGTTCATTCTAATAACTCTTTTAGTTCAAGAAAAATGTCCTTGGAACTTAGTGGAGATGTGTAGAATGACTTTGGTGGTTCTTTGGGCCAATTTTACCCATAGGTTCATTCTAATAACTCTTTTATTTCCAAAAAAATGTCCTTGGAACTCAGTGGAGATGTGTAGTATGACTTTGGTGGTGGTTTGGACCAAATCTATCCATGGGTTCACTCTAATAACTCTTTTATTTCCAGAAAAATGTCCTTGGAACTCAGTGGAGATGTTTAGTATGACTTTGGTGGTGCGTTGGACCAATTCTACCTATTGGTTCACCCTAATAACTTTTTTACTTCAAGGAAGATATCCTTGGGTGCTGCTTTGGACCAATTCTACCCATGGGCTCACTTTAATAACTCTTTTACCTCAAGAAAAATGTCCTTGGGACTTAGTGGGGATGTGCAGACTGACTTTCGCGTTCCTACGGATCAAATATACCCATGGATTCATTTTAATTCTAATTCTTTTAGTTCAAGAAAAATGTCATTGGAACTCAGTGGAGATGTGTAAAATGACATTGATGGTGCTTTCGACCAATTTCTACCCATGGGTTTACTCTAATAACTCTTTCATTTCCAACAAATCTTCTTGGAACTCAGTGAAGATGTGTAGTATAATTTTGGTGTGCTTTGGACCAATTCTATCCATGGGTTCATTCTAATAACTCTGTGGTTTCCGAAAACATGTCCTTAGAACTCAGTGGAGATGTAGAATGACTTTGGTGGTGCTTTGGACCAATTTCACCCATAGGTTCAGTCTAATAACTCTTTTACTTCAAAAAAAATGTTCTAGGAACTCAATGGAGATGTGTAGAATCACTTTGGTGGCGCTTTGTACCAAATATACCCATGGGTTTATTCTAATAACTCTTTCATTTCAAGAAAAATGTCCTTGGAACTCAGTGGAGATGTTTAGTATAACTTTGGTGGTGCGTTGGACCAATTCTACCCATTGGTTCACCCTAATAACTTTTTTACTTCAAGGATGATATCCTTGGGTGCTGCTTTGGACCAATTCTACCCATGGGTTCACTTTAATAACTCTTTTACCTCAAGAAAAAAAATGTCCTTGGGACTTAGTGAGGATGTGCAGACTGACTTTCGCGTTGCTACGGATCAAATATACCCATGGGTTCATTATAATAACTCTTTTAGTTCAAGAAAAATGTCATTGGAACTCAGTGGAGATGTGTAGTATGACTTTGGTGGTGGTTTGGACCAAATCTATCCATGGGTTCACTCTAATAACTCTTTTATTTCCAGAAACATGTCTTTGGAACTCACTGGAGATGTGTAGAATGAATTTTGTGGTTGTTTGGAGCAATTCTACCCATGGGTTTAATCTGATGACTCTTTTATTTCGAACAAAATCTTCTTGGCACTCACTGGACTTGTGTAGAATGACTTTGGCGGTGCTTTGGATCCCTTGGGTTCATTCTCATAACTCTTTTACTTGAAAAAAAATGTCCTTTGAACTCAGTGGAGATGTGTAAAATAACTTGGGTGGTACTTTGGACCAAATATAGCCATGGGTTCATTCTAATTACTTTATTATTTAAGGAAAACTGACATAGAAACTCAATGGAGATGTGTAGTATAACATTGGCTTTGCTGTGGACCAATTTTACCCATCGGTTCACTCTAATAACTCTTTTACTTTAAACAAATGTTATTGGAACTCAGTGGAGATGAGTAGAATCACTTTGGTGGTTTTTTGGACCCATTCTACCCATGGGTTCATTCTAATAACTCTTTTATTTCCACAAAAATGTCCTTGAAACTCATTGGAGATGTTTAGTATGACTTTGATGGTGGTGTGGACCATTTCTACCCATGGGTTTACTCTAATAACTCTTTCATTTCCAACAAATCTTCTTGGAACTCAGTGGAGATATGTAGAATGACTTTGGCGGTGCTTTGGATCGAATATACCCTTGGGTTTATTCAAATAACTCTTTTACTTCAAGAAAAATGTCCTTGGAACTCAGTGGCGATGTGCAGAATCACATTAGCGGTGCCTTGAACCAATTTTACTTATGAGTTCATTCTACTAACTCTTTTATTTGCAGAAAAATGTCCTTGGAACTTAGTAAATTTGTGTATAATGACTTTTGTGGCGCTTTGGACCAATTTGACCCACAGGTTCATTCTAATAACTCTTTGATTTCCAGAAAAATGTCCTTGAAACTCAGTGAAGATGTGTAGTATGGCTTTGGTTGTGCTTTCAACTAATTCTACCCATAGGTTCATTTTAATAACTCTTTTTTTTCCAGAAGAATTGTCCTTGGAACTCAGTGAAGATGTGTAGTATAACTTTGGTGTGCTTTGGACCAATTCGATCCATGGGTTCATTCTAATAACTCTGTGGTTTCCGAAAACATGTCCTTGGAACTCAGTGGAGATGTGTAGAATGACTTTGGTGGTGCTTTGGACCAATTTCACCCATAGGTTCAGTCTAATAGCTCTTTTACTTCAAAAAAAAAATGTTCTAGGAACTCAATAGAGATGTGTAGAATCACTTTGGTGGTGCTTTGTACCAAATATACCCATGGGTTCATTCTAATAACTCTTTTATTTCAAGAAAAATGTCCTTGGAACTCAGTGGAGATGTTTAGTATAACTTTGGTGGTGCGTTGGACCAATTCTACCCATTGGTTCACCCTAATAACTTTTTTACTTCAAGGAAAATATCCTTGGGTGCTGCTTTGGACCAATTCTACCCATGCGTTCACTTTAATAACTCTTTTACCTCAAGAAAAATGTCCTTGGGACATAGTGGAGATGTGCAGACTGACTTTCGCGTTGCCACGGATCAAATATACCCATTTGTTCATTCTAATAATTCTTTTAGTTCAGGAAAAATGTCGTTGGAACTCAGTGGAGATGTGTAGTATGACTTTGGTGGATCTTTGAGGCCACTTTTACCCATAGGTTCAGTCCAATAACTCTTTTATTTCCAAAAAAATGTCCTTGAAACTCAGTGAGGATGTGTAGAATCAATTCACTGGTACTTTGGACCAGTTTTATTAATGGGTTCATTCTAATAACTCTTTTATTTCAAGAAAAAAGTCCTTGGAACTTAGTAAAGATGTGTAGTTTGGCTTTGGTTGTTCTTTCAACTAATTCTACCAATAGGTTCATTTTAATAACTCCTTTGTTTTCAGAAGAATGTCCTTGGAACTCTGTGAAGATGTGTAGTATAACTTTGGTGTGCTTTGGACCAATTCTATCCATGGGTTCATTCTAATGACTCTGTGGTTTCCAGAAACATGTACTTGGAACTCAGTGAAGATGTGTAGAATGACTTTGGTGGTGCTTTGGACCAAATATACCCATGGGTTCATTCTAATAACTCCTTTATTTCAAGAAAAATGTCCTTGGAACTCAGTGAAGATGTGTAGTATGGCTTTGGTTGTGCTTTAAACTAATTCTACCCATAGGTTCATTTTAATAAGGCTTTTTTTTTCAGAAGAATGTCCTTGGAACTCAGTGAAGATGTGTAGTATAACTTTGGTGTGCTTTGGACCAATTCTATCCATGGGTTCGATCTAATAACTCTGTGGTTTCCAGAAACATGTCCTCGGAACTCAGTGGAGATGTGTAGAATGACTTTGGTGGTGCTTTGGACCAATTTCACCCATAGGTTCAGTCTAATAACTCTTTTACTTCAAGAAAAATGTTCTAGGACTTCAATGGAGATGTGTAGAATCACTTTGGTGGTGCTTTGTACCAAATATACCCATGGGTTCATTCTAATAACTCTTTTAATTTAAGAAAAATGTTCTTGGAACTCTGTTGAGATGTTTAGTATGACTTTGGTGGTGCGTTGGACCAATTCTACCCATTGGTTCACCATAATAACTTTTTTAGTTTAAGAAAAATATCCTTGGGTGCTGCTTTGGACCAATTCTACCCAAATAACTCTTTTACCTCAAGAAAAATGTCCTTGGAACTTAGTGGGGATAGGCAGACTGACTTTTGCGTTGCTACGAATCAAATATACCCATGGGTTCATTTTAATAACTCTTTTAGTTCAAGAAAAATGTCATTGGAACTCAGTGGAGATGTGTAGAATGACTTTAGTGGTTCTTTGGGCTAATTTTACCCATAGGTTCCTTCTAATAACTCTTTTATTTCCAAAAAAATATCCTTGGAACTCAGTTGAGATGTGTAGTATGACTTTGGTGGTAGTTTGGACCAAATCTATCCATGGGTTCACTCTAATAACTCTTTTATTTCCAGAAACATGTCTTTGGAACTGAGTGGAGATGTGTAGAATGAAGTTGGTGGATGTTTGGAGCAATTCTACCCATGGGTTCACTCTGATGACTCTTTTATTTCGAACAAAATCTTCTTGGCACTTACTGGACATGTGTACACCAAAGTTATACTACACATCTTCACTGAGTTCCAAGGACATTCTTCTGAAAACAAAGGAGTTATTAAAATGAACCTATGGGTAGAATTAGTTGAAAGAACAACCAAAGCCAAACTACACATCTTTACTAAGTTCCAAGGACTTTTTTCTTGAAATAAAAGAGTTATTAGAATGAACCCATTAATAAAACTGGTCCAAAGTACCAGTGAATTGATTCTACACATCCTCACTGAGTTTCAACGACATTGTTCTTGAAGTAAAAGAGGTATTAGAGGGAACCCAAGGGTATAGTTTGATCCAAAGCACAGCCAAACTAATTCTAGACATGTCCATTGAGTGCCAAGATGATTTTGCTCGAAATAAGAGTCATCAGAGTGAACCCA
Source organism: Micromussa lordhowensis (assembly GCA_964020085.1). NCBI lineage: Eukaryota > Metazoa > Cnidaria > Anthozoa > Scleractinia > Lobophylliidae > Micromussa > Micromussa lordhowensis. The sequence goes on along the minus strand of CAXHUQ010000100.1, from coordinate 357,182 downwards.
TGGGTAGAATTGCTCCAAACAACCACCAAATTCATTCTACACATCTCACCTGAGTTCCAAAGACATGTTTCTAGAAATAAAAGAGTTATTAGAGTGAACCCATGGATAGATTTGGTCCAAACCACCACCAAAGTCATACTACACATCTCCACTGAGTTCCAAGGACATTTTTTTGGAAATAAAAGAGTTATTGGACTGAACCTATGGGTAAAAGTGGCCCAAAGAACCACCAATGTCATTCTACACATCTCCACTGAGTTCCAATGACATTTTTCCTGAACTAAAAGAATTATTAGAATGAACCCATGGGTATATTTGATCCGTAGCAACGCGAAAGTCAGTCTGCACATCTCGACTATGTCCCAAGGACATTTTTCTTGAGGTAAAAGAGTTATTAAAGTGAACGCATGGGTAGAATTGGTCCAAAGCAGCACCCAAGGATATTTTCCTTGAAGTAAAAAAGTTATTAGAATGAACCCATGGGTACATTTGGTACAAAGCACCACCAAAGTGATTCTACACATCTCCATTGAGTTCCTAGAACATTTTTTTTTAAGTAAAAGGGTTATTAGACTGAACCTATGGGTGAAATTGGTCCAAAGCACCACCAAAGTCATTCTACACATCTCCACTAAGTTCCAAGGACATGTTTTTGGAAACCACAGAGTTATTAGAATGAACCCATGGATAGAATTGGTCCAAAGCACACCAAAGTTATACTACACATCTTCACTGAGTTCCAAGGACAATTCTTCTGAGAAGAAAGAGTTATTAAAATGAACCTATGGGTAGAATTAGTTGAAAGCACAACCAAAGCCATACTACACATCTTCACTGAGTTTCAAGGACATTTTTCTGGAAATCAAAGAGTTATTAGAATGAACCTGTTGGTACAATTGGTCCAAAGCGCCACAAAAGTCATTCTACACAAATTTACTAAGTTCCAAGGACATTTTTCTGCAAATAAAAGAGTTAGTAGAATGAACTCATAAGTAAAATTGGTTCAAGGCACCACTAATGTGATTCTACACATCGCCACTGAGTTCCAAGGACATTTTTCTTGAAGTAAAAGAGTTATTTAAATGAACCTAAGGGTATATTCGATCCAAAGCACCGCCAAAGACATTCTACATATCTCCACGAAGTTCCAAGAAGATTTGTTGGAAATGAAAGAGGTATTAGAGTAAACCCATGGGTAGAAATTGGTCGAAAGCACCATCAATGTCATTCTACACATCTCCACTGAGTTCCAATGACATTTTTCATGAACTAAAAGAATTAGAATTAAAATGAATCCATCGGTATATTTGATCCGTAGCAACGCGAAAGTCAGTCTGCACATCCCCACTAAGTCCCAAGGACATTTTTCTTGAGGTAAAAGAGTTATTAAAGTGAACCCATGGGTAGAATTGGTCCAAAGCAGCACCCAAGGATATCTTCCTTGAAGTAAAAAAGTTATTAGGGTGAACCAATGGGTAGAATTGGTCCAACGCACCACCAAAGTCATACTAAACATCTCCACTGAGTTCCAAGGACATTTTTCTGGAAATAAAAGAGTTATTAGAAGGAACCCATGGGTATATTTGGTACAAAGCACCACCAAAGTGATTCTACACATCTCCATTGAGTTCCTAGAACATTTTTTTTTTGAAGTAAAAGAGTTATTAGACTGAACCTATGGGTGAAATTGGTCCAAAGCACCACCAAAGTCATTCTACACATCTCCACTGAGTTCCAAGGACATGTTTTCGGAAACCACAGAGTTATTAGAATGAACCCATGGATAGAATTGGTCCAAAGCACACCAAAGTTATACTACACATCTTCACTGAGTTCCAAGGACAATTCTTCTGAGAAAAAAGAGTTATTAAAATGAACCTATGGGTAGAATTAGTTGAAAGCACAACCAAAGCCATACTACACATCTTCACTGAGTTTCAAGGACATTTTTCTGGAAATCAAAGAGTTATTAGAATGAACCTGTTGGTAAAATTGGTCCAAAGCGCCACAAAAGTCATTCTACACAAATTTACTAAGTTCCAAGGACATTTTTCTGCAAATAAAAGAGTTAGTAGAATGAACTCATAAGTAAAATTGGTTCAAGGCACCACTAATGTGATTCTACACATCGCCACTGAGTTCCAAGGACATTTTTCTTGAAGTAAAAGAGTTATTTAAATGAACCTAAGGGTATATTCGATCCAAAGCACCGCCAAAGACATTCTACATATCTCCACGAAGTTCCAAGAAGATTTGTTGGAAATGAAAGAGGTATTAGAGTAAACCCATGGGTAGAAATTGGTCGAAAGCACCATCAATGTCATTCTACACATCTCCACTGAGTTCCAATGACATTTTTCATGAACTAAAAGAATTAGAATTAAAATGAATCCATCGGTATATTTGATCCGTAGCAACGCGAAAGTCAGTCTGCACATCCCCACTAAGTCCCAAGGACATTTTGCTTGAGGTAAAAGAGTTATTAAAGTGAACCCATGGGTAGAATTGGTCCAAAGCAGCACCCAAGGATATCTTCCTTGAAGTAAAAAAGTTATTAGGGTGAACCAATGGGTAGAATTGGTCCAACGCACCACCAAAGTCATACTAAACATCTCCACTGAGTTCCAAGGACATTTTTCTGGAAATAAAAGAGTTATTAGAAGGAACCCATGGGTATATTTGGTACAAAGCACCACCAAAGTGATTCTACACATCTCCATTGAGTTCCTAGAACATTTTTTTTGAAGTAAAAGAGTTATTAGACTGAACCTATGGGTGAAATTGGTCCAAAGCACCACCAAAGTCATTCTACACATCTCCACTGAGTTCCAAGGACATGTTTTCGGAAACCACAGAGTTATTAGAATGAACCCATGGATAGAATTGGTCCAAAGCACACCAAAGTTATACTACACATCTTCACTGAGTTCCAAGGACAATTCTTCTGAAAAAAAAGAGTTATTAAAATGAACCTATGGGTAGAATTAGTTGAAAGCACAACCAAAGCCATACTACACATCTTCACTGAGTTTCAAGGACATTTTTCTGAAAATCAAAGAGTGATTAGAAGGAACCTGTGGGTAAAATTGGTCCAAAGCGCCACAAAAGTCATTCTACACAAATTTACTAAGTTCCAAGGACATTTTTCTGCAAATAAAAGAGTTAGTAGAATGAACTCATAAGTAAAATTGGTTCAAGGCACCACTAATGTGATTCTACACATCGCCACTGAGTTCCAAGGACATTTTTCTTGAAGTAAAAGAGTTATTTGAATGAACCCAAGGGTATATTCGATCCAAAGCACCGCCAAAGTCATTCTACATATCTCCACTAAGTTCCAAGAAGATTTGTTGGAAATGAAAGAGTTATTAGAGTAAACCCATGGGTAGAAATGGTCCACAGCACCATCAAAGTCATACTAAACATCTCCACTGAGTTTCAAGGACATTTTTGTGGAAATAAAAGAGTTATTAGAATGAACCCATGGGTAGAATGGGTCCAAAAAACCACCAAAGTGATTCTACTCATCTTCACTGAGTTCCAATAACATTTGTTTAAAGTAAAAGAGTTATTAGAGTGAACCGATGGGTAAAATTGGTCTACAGCAAAGCCAATGTTATACCACACATCTCCATTCAGTTTCTATGTCAGTTTTCTTCAAATAATAAAGTTATTAGAATGAACCCATGGCTATATTTGGTCCAAAGTACCACCCAAGTTATTTTACACATCTCCACTGAGTTCAAAGGACATTTTTTTCAAGTAAAAGAGTTATGAGAATGAACCCAAGGGTTTTTTTTTATCCAAAGCACCGCCAAAGTCATTCTACACAAGTCCAGTGAGTGCCAAGAAGATTTTGTTCGAAATAAAAGAGTCATCAGAGTGAACCCATGGGTAGAATTGCTCCAAACAACCACAAAATTCATTCTACACATCTCAAGTCATGTTTCTGGAAATAAAAGAGTTATTAGAGTGAACCCATGGATAGATTTGGTCCTGTAATATTCTAGTTCTGATGGCACGATGGATTTGGATAACACAGCTTGGTGAGATCCAAGTTTAATTCCAACATGGCTGACTAGCCCCGGTACAAGGCGCATGTCTATATAAAGAAATACCGCTGATCATTACAACTTTCCCCTAACAAAAACGATAAGAAAACAAAATAAACAAAATACAAAAAATACATGCTGATACCAACATTGGTGTTACTGGCTAATGTCATAAAGACAAAACTTTATAATGTTTCCTCTAATTTCAACTTGTAAGAAATGTGCAAACTGTCACTAATATAGTCTTTGAAACATAATGTTTCATCAAGTTTCAATATGCAAGATGAGTTCAGTCACATAACATAATCCTTGAAACGTAGAGGCCTTCTCACAGTTCTTCCACTTGCTGTCTTGCGAGGCTCTGAGATTTCCTCCTGGGAGGTATACATTTCCTCTTGCTCCTGAGATGTTGTAGTGTCTGTAGTGGGCTCTTCAACAGATGGGATTGCTTGACTGGCTGCTTCCTTTGAGGGTGAATGCTCATTTGCTCTCACCATTGGTGACTCGTGATGAGGCGAGACGTCTGTTGCTGATGAACCGCTCTCCGGTGATTTCATTAACATTCTTCTATTTCTGCGGTATTCTCTTCCTTCGTCAGTTCTAATCTTATAAGATCTTGGTGTTCCTGCGTGTTCTGTTACAACGCCTGGTTTCCAATGGCTCCCCATTTGTACTCTGATCCGGTCACCTTTCTCCAAGGTGGGGAGGTGTTTGGCATGCTGATCAAAATAGTGCTTTTGTCTTTCTTGTTTAAGCTTCAGTTTCTCCTTGACTTTGTGTGGATCAAGGACTTTAGGCTGCAATTGTGCGTTGGTAGTGGGAATGATTGATCTTAGTCGTCGGCTCATGAGCAGTTGCGCTGGTGAACCAACATCATCTATTGGTGTGTTCCTGTATTCAAGTAATCCCAGATAAGGGTCTCTGCGATCTTGCTTTGCTTTGGTTAGCAGATTTTTCACTGTTTGAACTTCTTTCTCAACAAGACCATTTGCTTGGGGGTACAGCGGACTGACAGTAGTGTGTTTGAATTCCCACTGTTTAGCAAACAGTGAAAAGTCCTTTGAGGAGTACTGGGGACCATTGTCGCTGATTACTTCGGATGGTATTCCATGTCTGGCAAATATAGATTTGGTGTAGGTGATGACTGTCGTACTTTTGGTGTCTGGTAGTTTGGCTACTTCAAAATATCTGGAGTGATAGTCTACAATTATCAGGTATTCACATTTGTCCCATGTGAACAAGTCTGTGGCGACTATTTCCCAGGGCTTGCTTGGTATGCGAGATGGGATCATTGGCTCTTTCATGTTTTGCCGTTGATGCTCTAAGCAAGTGGTGCATCTCGATATCATGTCGTTGATTTGGGAATTCATTCCTGGCCAGTATAGTACATCTCTTGCACGTCGTTTGGATTTTTCGATCCCCATGTGGCCTTGATGTATTCTTTGTAGCATTTCTTTTCTCATAGAGGATGGGATCAGTATTCTGTCATTCTTCAGAATGACACCCTCGGCTTCAGAGAGTTCATCTCTTACATTCCAGTAGACTTGAATACTTGCTGGTGTGTGAGATTTTGTTTCTGGCCATCCAGATTTGATTGTATCCTTCAGTTCTTTCAATGATGGGTCGTTTGCTGTGGCGTCTTTAATTTGTTCTAGTTTGGGCTTCGAGACTGGTAGGTTAGAAGTTAGCAAGTGGACGTGTAGTGCAATTTCTTCTTCCATGCTGTCACGTGCTGTTTCAGGAAGTGGTGCCCTAGAGAGCATGTCCGGAAGCACTAACTCCTTTCCTGGTTTGTATTCCAAAGTGTAGTCATACTTCTGCATTCTGAGTAGGATTCGTTGTAGTCTTGGTGGTGCTGATGCGAGTGCCTTTTTAACAATGGCCTCAAGTGGCTTGTGATCTGACTCAATGGTAACTTTCTTTCCATAGATGTATTGGTGGAAACGTTCTAAGCTGAACTGAACAGCTAAGAGTTCCTTCTCAATTTGAGCATATCTTGATTCTGCATCAGTGAGGGATCTTGAAGCATAGGCAACAGGACGTTCATCTTGTAGCAGCACCCCTCCTAAGCCAGTTGGGGAGGCATCACAGCTGATCGTGACAGGCTTCTGTACATCGAAGAATCTCAGAACTGGGCCTCCATCTTTAGTTAGGATGCTTTTGATGTCTTGAAACGCTTTATCTTGTTCATGCGACCACTGAAACTCAATGTCCTTTCGTAGTAGAACTCTGATAGGTTCAGTGACGGTTGCCAGGTTTGGGATGAACTTGCCCAGATAATTGACTGTTCCAAGGAGTCTTTCTACTCCTTTCTTATCCGTTGGTGCAAGCATGTCATTAATGGCACGTACTTTTTCATCATCTGGTTTGATTCCTTCTTGTGTGAGTTTGTGACCAATGTAAGTGACTTCTTTGACTTTGAAAACGCACTTCTCTTTGTTAAGTGTTAGGTTGATCTTCTCACATCGCTCCAGGACAGCTTGTAGACGATGGTCATGTGTTACTTCTGTTTCTGCATGCACTATTATGTCATCAATGTCGGTTTCAACACCTTCCAAGTCGCCAAAGTGTTGACTCATCCGCTTTTGGAAGACTTCTTGGGCAGATGTGATTCCGAATGGAGTGACTTGGTAGCAGTACCGCCCGAATGGTGTGTTGAAGGTTGTTAGAAGTTGACTTTCTTCATCAAGAGGTATCTGCCAGTATCCTCGGTTTGCATCTAGCTTAGTGAACCATTTTGCATTTGCCATACGCGTAGTGATGTCTTCTATGGTGGGTAGCTGAAAATGTTCCCGCTTTATTGCTTTATTGAGGTGCCTTGGATCTAAACAGATCCGCAGGCTACCATTTGGCTTTTCAACAATGGCCATGGAGTTGACCCAATCCGTGGGTTCTTCTACCTTGCGAACAACTCCTCGCTTTTCCATGTCATCCAGTTCTTCTTTCACTCTGTCACGAAGAGCTGCTGGGACAGTTCTAGGTGGGTTTATGACAGGTGTCACTGTAGGGTCTACTTCAATGTGGTAAGGTTTCTCCAGACGTCCCAACCCAGTGAATACCTGCGTGTATTTCTGCAGTACTTCTTCTTTCAGTTCTTCAGGCAACTTCGTAACTTCCTTATCTCTGCCTGGTTCAGTTTGCTTTTCTTCTGCCTTGGCCACCATAACTACTTTGATTAGACCCAGATCTTGAGATGATGTGAGCCCCAATAATCCTGGTTGATTTGTTTCCACAATGTGGAATGTCAGCTCATGTTCTACATTTGTTTTAGATTTCACTGGTAGTTTAGCAGTGCCAAGTACAGTTAGCTTATCTTCGGAGTAACTGACTAGATTATGGGTGCAGGCATTTATCTGTGGATTGCTTCCAACTATCTTCTTTAGGTCTTTGAACGGCATGATGTTAACTTGAGAGCCTGTGTCTATCTTGAGTTTTGTGATATGTCCTTTCACTGGCAACATCACATAGCACTCCTCATTCTGGATCTGAACTTCTGTAGTGACAGCTCCTACAAATAGGGTTGAGTCAAGATCATGGTCTTCTTCTTGTTGCTCTACGCCCAGTCCATGGACTTTTTTCCGTGATCTGCATACACTCTGGAAGTGATTTCGTCTCTGACAATAGTTACATGTTTTGCCATATGCTGGACACTCCCTTGCACCATGTCTGGTTCCACAGTTCCTGCAATTGAATTTCTTGCTCGGAGGTCTTTTTTCTTCATCTGAGGGTGTTTTCTTGTCGGTTGACTTATCCTTCTCCCTTCCAATTCCATGCACTGATGAGTCGCTGTCCAGTTGTTTCATTTGCATTTCCGTTGCTTCTGCAGATCGTACCACATCTAATGCTTTCTCCAGTGTAAGGTCTGGCACCCTGAGTAATCTTTCTCTTGTTTTTGTGTTGTTTACACCAAGTACAATTCGGTCCTTGATGAGAGAGTTCTTCAACGTTCCAAAATCACATGTTTCACAAAGCTTTCTTAATATTGTTACGTACTGGTCGATGCTTTCGCCGCTTTCTTGGGCTCTTGAGAAGAATTTGTATCTCTCGTAGCTGACATTTTTCTTTGGTTCACAGTGTTCCTCAAATTTCAACAGTACCTTTTCGATTTTCTTGTCATCGCCTTCTTCATCCCAGGTTAGAGTGTTGAAAACATCAATAGCATCGTTCCCGATAACTGTTAAAAGTGTTGCTACTCTGGTTGCACTATCCTTCGAGCTTATTCCGGTCGCAACTTCGTAATTTGCGTATTTCTGTTTGAACTTCTTCCAATTTGCCGAGATGTTTCCCCCACTTAAATCGAGAGCTTCTGGAGGTGGAAGACCTAAATGCATCGCCATTTCAGGTGTATTTTCTTCGTCTTCAACTGGTTGCTGTATTTCTTCGGTGTTTTCTTCGTCTTCAACTTGTAACTGCTGTATTTCTTCAGGGTTTTCTTCTCCCGCGGGCGTAGTAGGAATCAATCGATCCTGTGACATGAATTACGATCGCCGATGTTGATTGCGTTGAAGTACGGTCCGTATTTTCTTTAAAACTTCGTCGTATCGATGGCTGAGTTTCTGTTTCGTACTTTACTTCTGACACCATGTAATATTCTAGTTCTGATGGCACGATGGATTTGGATAACACAGCTTGGTGAGATCCAAGTTTAATTCCAACATGGCTGACTAGCCCCGGTACAAGGCGCATGTCTATATAAAGAAATAATGTGTAATGTCTTTTCTCCAGATTCAGAAAGTACTTAGTGCCTTTTTCACCCCTTATAATCCAATTAGCTTTTGACCTTGTAGCTATACCACGCATTTTATATTCTCTCAGTTCTTGTAACTCATTTTGTTTTTGGTTGAGTTTCCTTTTTGTTTCTGTTTCTTCGCAGGGAGATACATTTAAGCTCAGTTGAAGAGAATTTATTTTTTTTTCAAGAAAATTTTCAGTCTTATTTTGCTCTTTTTTCTTCCATGCTGCATAAGAAATAGTTTTGCCCCGAATTTGAAGCTTAAGAGTTTTAAACAATAGTTGGTAATTAATGGAAAAAGTGAGAGACTCTAGATGTCCTATGTCACCATTAATTTTGTATTCATCAACCGTCTCATTGATACAATCCTTGACAAGTTTCACATATGCCGGATCTGACAATAAAGAATTATTGAATTTCCAGAACCCTCTGCCCCTCTCCTGATGTGTAAAGATCATATTCATAACTGCTAATGAGTGATCCGTGCGATAGCCAGCACAGGTTTGAATCGACTCCACTAAAGCTGCTAGATCAGTAGATACGAGAAAATAATCTAGTCTTGCTTGCTTTAAATTACTGTACGCACTCCAGGTATAGCTACGTCCAGCTGGTTCTTGGTCTCTATATACATCGTCCAACTCGAAAGTATCCACCAACTCAAGCACAGATTTTTGAGCATTCGGATTGTTTTCTTTTAAGTAATTTATCGTGTCACTATGGTAATTTAACACAACGTTCCAGTCCCCGCATAATATTATAGGTTCATTTGACAGCTCCCAATTGATTAGATTTTCTTTCAGATTTGTGAAGAATTCGGGCGAGTCTGTGTTTGGACCATACAGAGTAACCAGGGTGCAAAGTTGCTGAAAAATAGAAATATCTAAAATGATATATCTGCCTTGTTGATCACTTATTACATTGTGTAACACATATTCAAATGTATTGTTAAAAAGAATAATAGCCCCACAACTTTTGCCGTCGAAGCTGCTAAAGAAAGCCTCATAGCCCCATTGGGATTTCCACCTTGCTTGTTCTCTTTTGCTATTTTGAATATGCGCCTCCTGTAAACAATATATGTCAAGTTTTTTTTTTGCAGAAGCCAATTGAAGACGTCTTTTCTTTTCTTCTGCTAAACCCATACAATTCAACGTTCCGATCTTCAATCTGTTAATTTTGTTCACACCAAATTTATATATACGTTATGATTTGTTAATTCTGAATAACTTATTTACCGGGGCAAGATTTCCCTATAACCCCATACATTTATTATGTATACAGTTCTTTGTTTACGCATCGAGTTTAAAAAGACATCGAAAAAGAAACGATTTTAAGGGCCAAATTCCGGAAAAACGAAATCTAAAATTCATTTTTATGGCGCATTCATCGCATTTAAAATTAAAGAGCACACTAAAACCTGCTTAAAATAATAGCAATTTAGTCCTATGCGACAGTGTAAAAATGCTTAAAAAATAGCGATTTAGGCCTAAGCAAAAGCGGCTTGCGGTTAGCTATAAAATGTTGTTAAGGTCAGCGAGTATTTTGATTCTGTACATTAAAGAAAATCCTGTGCAATAAGCCACTTCCTCACCTCGGTTGTGTGTTCTCGTATTTTCTCCCTGATATACTTGCGCAAAGCCGCGGCATGAGCTGTTCTGCTTTCATTTGCTGCGGTGTATTTTGTTTCCTCAAGTTCGTTATATCCATCTTTCTCGAGCCCATGTTATAAAAAGCGGGCACTTTTGATTAACGACTGTATGCACCTTTCGTGTCGCTGAAGCTGGTACTGAAGTGAAGCAATACATCTCCACTGGCACAGAAAGATGACGAACAATAAAAGACGTCGTAGACTTCAGAAGTAGCCAGAGCATTCCAAAATCGAGAAGACCATTGCGAAGATGGTCTTACAGCGGTGAAAAGGTCCTTAACGTAAACGATACCTTGAGCCTATACTACTCTTCGGGTCAGTTTTCAAGTGAACTCAACGAAGAAGAAACAAAACTCACAAGGGACCCAGCTGGCTAAAAGATCCAATGCATGTTTTCGTGCAGCGTGAAAATGCTTTAAACAGATGAAAAAGTAAATTGTAATGTAAATTTTTAGGAATGTTAACGAGTCAAGTGAAATATAAATAATTTTTGGAGCGGTAACTCTCAACTGAGCCTCGTAGTGTAGTGGTGTAAAAGAGAAGCTGGTAAACGAGAGGTATGCGAAAGGTAAGAAGTTCGAGACCTGCAGGGGAAAAAGGAAAAAAGGAAAAATAATGCGTGGGGGCCTGGGAAATTTAAAGGAGAAAAAGAGAGAAGAATGAAGGTAGGGGAGGAAGAGAGTTGGCAAAAAGACAGCGCGAAATGAAATCCTCTTTTGTTCATACAGTAAGTAATAATTATCAATGTATATATTAGGGGGTTGCTATTGTCTTCTCACAAAATAGAGCGCGTACATAATTAATCATTCTGCATGCATAATAAATGTTGGGGTTATATAAAAAATTTTCCACCGCGGCTCCCAAAGGGCCCGTAAAGCCGAGCTATGGCAAATTTGGCAAGGACACCCTCATCGCACATTTTCTGAGATTTTGCAAAGTTGCGACCAGGGGAAAGTTATCCAAAAAGGAGGCCAAAAAAACACCCTGGCGCAAATGTCATCATCTCCTAATTAGTGTGCACTTGAAGTGCCATTTTGCTGCAAACCGCGGCTTCCAAAGTGCCCGTAAAGCCGAGCTATGGCAAATTTGGCAAGGACACCCCATTGCGCATTTTCAGAGATTTTGGAAAGTTGCGACCAAGGGAAACTCCTCCAAAAAGAAGGCCATAAAAAAACACCCTGGCGTAAATGCCATCATCTCTTAATTAAAATGCACTTGAGGAGCAAACATAGCACAACATTTTGCTGGAAATCGCGGCTCCCAAAGTGCCCGTAAGGCCGAGCTATGGCAAATTTGGCAAGGACACCCCAATCGCTCATTTTCTGAGATTTTGCAAAGTTGCAACTAAGGGAAACTCCTCCAAAAAGTAGGCCACAAAAAAAACCGTGGCGCAAATGCCATCATCTCTTAATTAGAATGCACTTAGAGTGCAAACATAGCACAACATTTTGCTGGAAACCGCGGCTCCCAAAGTGCTCGTAAAGCCGAGCTATGGCAAATTTTGCAAGGACACCCCCATCGCGCAATTTCTGAGATTTTGCAAAGTTGCGACAAAGGGAAACTCCTCCAAAAAGTAGGCCACAATAAACACCCTGGCGCAGGTGCCATGATCTCCTAATTAATCTTTTCTATGCTCACAAGAGTTTATCAGAACTAGAAACAACTGTAAACAATGAACTACAAGAAGTATTCAGCTGGCTTTGTGCGAATAAACTATCTTTTTTTTTAAAAAAAAAAAGCTTTATTGGCATTCTACTCGGTTACAATGGTAATAAACAAAAAGTTACACGTACATAATTGTGAGGGGAAAAATAAATAAATTTAACACGGTAAGGATAGCCAAAAGGGAGTGACGAACGGGACGTGAGTACCCATGCAAGGAAACTCCCTACAGAAAGAAAAAATAAAGATTACAAAGTGAAAAATCAGTGCGAATGAATTCTATGGCAAGAACAGTCAATAAAAGCTGACCAGGTACACGGTTGGCCAATATCGAAAACATTTGCTAATAAATTAAAATAGTGATTGGTGTCTCTCTTAATATTGAAAAGTCTAACTATGTTTTTTTTCGCCCACCTCAAAAATCATTTAATTATCCGATTAATCTGAAAATAAACAATCAAACACTAATGCATGAAAATTCTATTAAAAATTTAGGTATAATTATAGACTCACATTTAAATTGGAAATGTCAGGTATGCTATATCTCAAAGAAAATTAAAAGAAATATTGGCATCTTATCTAAAATTCGTCACTATGTCAATCTTAAAACTCTTACAAACCTTTATTACTCTCTAATATATCCATTTTTGATCTATGGAATTACTGCCTGGGGGAACACCTACAAATCAACTTTAACCCCAATTATCACTTTACAAAAAAGAGTCCTACGAATCATTACTTTTTCTAACTACAATGATCACTCTATCCTACTTTTCAAGGCTCTTGAAATAATTAAATTCGAGGACATTATCTTCCTACATAATGCAATATTTATGTATGATTTCCATTCTGGCGCTTTGCCACCAGCCTTCTCGAATTATTTCACAGCTGTCAATAAACGTCACAAGTACAATACAAGACTTGCTTCCAGGTCTTCCTTTGCTCTTCCTCAGTATTAAATTTCTAGGTGCAAAAATTTGGAACTCATTAAGTGAAGAAACAAAATCTTTCCACAGATTAGCTTTTAAGAAAACCTTAAAAAAGGAAATCATACAGTCTTATTGATATACATTATTTATTTATTTCTTTTTTCCTTCCAATACTTAGTCCATAAATACATTGTAAATAGCTTTATATTGCTTGTCACTATTCTTGTGTTGTAATTATTGTTGTAATTATGTGTTGCGCTGGTGTAATGTTACGTTGTAATTTTATTGTCAATATCTATTTGTATTTCTATTCTAAGGCTACTTTTGATGTAATTTATATTAACTAATATTTCCATGACCGTAATTCTTTTCTCTACTGTATTTTATAGATAGCTGCCTAATCTTCCTAGCCATTATGGTTATTATAGGCAGCTAATACCTTACTTACATGTTTCATACCTTATGTATTACTTTTATCTTAGTTTTCTTTTGGTATAAATAAATGTTGTTGTTGTTGTTGTTGTTGTAGTAGGCTACGATACGTCAGTTTCCGCAGTATGCGACGACTTAGAGGCCACAGTGCGTTAAACAGCCGAAACATCATGCCTTTGTCACTAAAATTACCATCAAATTGCAACATATCCGTGCATGTTTTAAATATAACGCTTTCCAAAATATTTTGTGTTTTTCCAAAATGGCTTTTTCGGCTAAACTGCGCTCTTTTTTACTTACTTCTAGGTATAATTCGGCAAAAATGGCCTTCTTATGGTCTATACTGGAAATAAGCAGAGATAATCTATATTTTAGACCTCAATAGAGTACCATTTTCTTAAGATATTGAAAATCATGTTTTGGTTGAAAATTAGCGACACGGGGAAACGATTCCCTTCAGCACAATGTAAAACACGAATATTCTCCTGCAGTGTTAAATGATACCGTTTTCGTCATAAAAAGTAATGCCATATGACACAATTTTTTATTGCATCCATTGGACTGACCACTGCAATGATTGAATTCTTGCAGAGTTCTAGAAAATAATAATGCTGGTGATCTAAATCTGTTGAAACATCGCACATTATGGTTACTGTATATAAATTCTCACTGCACTAATACTCTTGTGCACGCAAACCATCAGAACACAAGCCTGTGCTCTGAAGGATAAGTCAGAACACATGCCACAGAAATTCTGCACTCTGGGATCAGAGCACAGGCTTCAGAAATTCTGCAACCAGTGATCAGAACAAAACCACATAAATACTGCACACTGGGATCACAACACAGGTTGCAGAAATTCTGCACTCTCTGATCAGAACACAGGCTGCAGAAATTCTGCACTCTCTGATCAGAACACAGGTTGCAGAAATTCTGCACTCTCTGATCAGAACACAGGCTGCAGAAATTCTGCACTCTCTGATCAGAACACAGGTTGCAGAAATTCTGCACCCTCTGATCAGAACATAGGCTGCAGAAATTCTGCACTCTCTGATCAGAGCACAGGTTGCAGAAATTCTGCACCCTCTGATCAGAATACAGGTTGCAGAAATTCTGCACTCTTTGATCAGAACACAGGCCGCAGAAATTCTGCACCCTCTGATCATAGCACAGGCCGCAGAAATTCTGCACCCTCTGATCAGAACACTAGTTGCAGAAATTTTGCACTGTCTGATCATAGCACAGGCTGCAGAAATTCTGCACCCCCTGATCAGAGCACAGGCCGCAGAAATTCTTCACCCTCTAATCAGAACACAGGTTGCAGAAATTCTGCACTCTGGGAGCAGAACTAGGTAACCAACATACTGAGGCATAGCAAACTGCACAGTCCTTTTGAATTCTGACAGACAACAAATGCTAAGAAAATAATTTATTGTATTCAGTTTCAAATTTAGAATAATAATTTATACAAGAAATTGAAACTGTTAAAACTAAGTGTGCTCCACCACTTCGAAAGAGAGTTTATCATACAAAAACAATAATCGATCATCATGTGACTGAGCATGTCACTGTATGTAACCCTAATCTTTGGTGATGGTTTTGTCACCTTCATCAGAGTCACTAGCAAAAATACTGTCAACTGTATCTTTCAATTTACTTTGCATTTCGGGGGAGGCAGAGCTAATCCACACAGCGTTTCTGCCACCTTTGAGGGCTGCAACAAAGGCATCCCCACTTGCACTATCAATGTCAACAACGGTATCTCCTTCTTTAGAGAGATGCTCCACCAGCCAGGAAAAGGCATCTTCCGGCAATGGCTGGTTTGGGGCATAGCCCACAGTGATAAGATTTTCCTCGTTTGTAGAGTTTGACAAATGTCTGGTGGTGACTTGCCGTGACACCGACCAGTGGCCCATGACAAAGGTCTTCAATGCTTCTCTCAAATAAGGGCCTGAAACAAATGAAAAGGGAAACATAAAAAATTAAAACTACAATTTTGAATGTGACTGTTTGATAACAAATTGTCCAATAACAAACTGTCCGATAACAACTTGGCAAGAAAATTAGTGGAAAATAGGAGTTTTTTTTAACTGATCACAATCAAGGAAATTGTAATTTCTATGATTACAGGAGTTATCTGGATGGTGAAGCATGCAATTTGACAAGTCTTCCAAATGCAATCATATTACCTGTCTTCTCGCGTCTTTGGGGAACAGTTTTGACATAGAAATGTGCTGTTTGGGTATCTGCTGCTCCCCCCTCTATCATATATTCCTTGACTGCCTTGACATCATCAACATTTGTGAATAAGACAAGGTTGAAGGATGTCGTCTTTGTGAAATTTAGCCTGGATATAAGGCTGATCACATCCAAAACATTCTGTGGATACAGACAGAGACAAGGATCAAATTACATTGACTTTAAAGTAAGTGACCATGGTGATAAAAACAATGTCAGTTACACATGCTGTCAAAAATGAATCTGATAAGCATTAAAAGCTGAGGTGTCTAATGGTAAAAATGTTTCTTTGCAGTTCAGGCAAATGCCCTCATCTGTCCACTGTGACAATGATGTAAAAATGTGAGCTTACAGTAATATGTTCCAAACACTGCCATCACATTGCAAAACTCTGTAGAATGCCACTATTATAATTTAACCATTGGTAAAAGTTACCCAAGACCTACATGTATTTTACAGTACATTGTCACCATAATTTTATTTTTAACATAATCAAGATATGTGTACTTACTTCACTATCATTGCCTGCATTCCCTATGGCCAAAAATGCACCATGAAAATGAGGCAACTTTACCACAGCTTCCTGCCCCACCATGCTGAAATCGTGAGAAAAGACAATGATTCCCTTTGTTCCATTTTTCCCATCCACTAGGCCATCCACTTCCTGGACACCCTCATCATCTCTCTGTCTCCTCAGTCTTTCTAAGTATTTTTGGAATTCATGCAATTGCTCAAAATCCTTCACCTGGAAGTGAGACATACAGTATGCCATATGTTAATGTTACTGAACATATACATCTTACTATGTTTTTATTCCTGACTTTTTCACATTAAACTAAATTATGATGCAGTTAAAAACACTTATTTTGTAATTATTATTTGCATCCCAAGTTTTGAAATAATCTCCATACGGTCTGGACTTAACGCAAAAAAAACTAACAGTATAGGCATCATTAATGTTGTATAGTAATCTAATATAAGTGCTATTTCTACTAAGTCAACACGACTTATGTGGCTAACCTTCATTTCTATGTTTCATCCCTGCCAAGGGACTCAAGAGAACATTGGGATGAGGGCATATGTATGTAAGACTAGCCTCATAAATATCCATTGTAAAGTTATTACACTTTTTCAAGTTGTTGAAATCGTTATTTTCAAAATTAAATAACCCATTATCATGTTATTTTGTTAAGGCAACTGAATGTATCTCAATATAACCAGGACTTATACTTACAGCAAAGCGCAACAGCTTCTCTGGCAAGACTTCAGATCCAAATTCATCTGCAACCTCTTCCCAAGTCTCTACCTTAAAGAAGAGAATGATGGCTTCTTGAACTGGCCGCAGTAACTTTATTTCTGAAGCAGGTGACTTCATCTCCTCCAAGCTCATCTCAAGTTTTGACACCTGCGAAAGACATCAACCACATGTACAGGTGTATGGCAATCATATGACACAATACAGGTGACAACTACTCACTCGATCACAATATCCAATCCATCCATCAAAATAGATTCAAAAATTTTTATGGCTATTGTTTTAAGTTTTGTATACATGTTAACTTATTACTTTTTAATTAGTCTTAAAGTACATTCTTTTTCCTTCACATCAAGATCTTCAAAGAGGTAAGCAGACCTTGTAACTTATTTGCAGTCATCTAAATTCAGGGCATCTGACAGGATGCGGTGATCCGGATCCGCATAATTCGCCCACTTCCACATCCTTGGGGCATTTTTCTGCATAAAACTAGAAAATTGCTACATAAAAACGAGAAGGCAACTGCTTACCATCTTCAGAGGCAAAAATAGCGCAGAGATTGATCATTTTGAAGAAGTTATTAAGCCAAAACAGCGAGAAAAACGCTCCTTTTCGTTCGTAAACAATATTGAACCTCCAGGCGTTCCATGCATCTTCTAGCGATGGGACTGGATTCTAGTTTTGGGACCTCTGGTGTCTAGTTTTCCTCATCCGATTTAATGCCTGGTTACTAAGTTTCAGGCAAACTATGGAAAACTGTGCTGAATGAAGAAATACCTGTCCATGAACGCCAGCAAAGTCAAACATGAAATAAAGGACTGAAATTTTCAGTAAGACGTTAACGTGTATTTTATATGTTGGAAAAAACCAAGGGAACAACGTAATTATTAATCTTACAAATTTCAGCGTAATCTGGCATCTTTTCCGCATAATCGTTACTTTCTTCCGCATAACATTGCCAAAAATTTCCCCATAATTTTCCATTTTTTTCCGCACCCTATCAGATGGCCTGTCTAATGCATTTACTACACAGGAAATAAAAGAATTGGTATTTAATTTGGAAGCAGGTAAAGGTTGAGATACTGAGCTCTTCCCATTCAGGAACCACTGTACAACATATGGGCACAGCAGGAAAATACCAGTATAGGTCTTGATCAATGATGCTTACCTTCTCTAACAGGAAGTTTTGGTCCTGTGTTGACATGCTACAAAGAGGCTTCAACTGCCACTGCTTTAGCACTGGCTTCCCCTTGTTGACAATGTCAGTGGCCTTAGCCTTTTGTCCCTTCAACTGAGCATTTTCAAACAAAGCATTCAGAGTTTGAAAATGTCTCCATCCCTGTCCAGACAGCTGTGCCATTGTAAAAACCTCACTTAGGTTTCTTTTCTACACAGGTATAAAAGAATTGAACAGAAATCAGGCAGTGATAACAAAATGAGCAAGCAATGACTTTTAATAAAAACAGAAAAGTACCAACAACGGAGCAAATTTCCATGTTTCAACCTTTCTGTCAATCTACTGTCTTTTAAGCAATGCAGATGAATTAAATGCTGCACCCTGTTATGAAAATACCAGTAACATGCATGAACAGATGCATTCAAGCCATTTAAGTATGATCCTAATAACCGGTGTTAGACGTACCTACTCATAAAAAGTATAGACAGGGCTCTTTTCAAATAAACTGCACATCATTCTGTAAAATGCAATTCAGCCAGGGTGACATTTTAATGCTTATCTCACCTTTTTGTGGAGGAGACTTGAGCACATGTCCCTCCATGCATCACTTGGTTGAGGTGGATCTCCTGAGCAATCTTGCAAAGGCAAAAACAGCTGCGTACGTGAAATTTCCACCTGATTGAAATTAAATCAAATTTAAATTCCTATTATAATCAAGTTTTCACCCCTTGCTTTTTTAGGTGTATTACATACCCAAAAAATTGAAAACACTGTCCATTTACTGTTTGCAAATATCTGCATTAGTTCAGTTTGAAAAAATAACTAATAGACCTTTCCCACATTCCAAAAAGCAATAGCGCCAAGTCGAGGTCAAGGTGGACAAAATACAGTAAATGTATGAAAATGTCCACGCCAACCTCGCTCCAGTGTTAATATATTATTATTGTTCGAACGCACTAAAGTGGAATGCGGGAAAGGTCTATTTCATGACTTTCCAGGTTTTACATGACCTGTACCAACCCTGAACAATTTTTTTTAATATATTCACCTCATCCTTGTATGTGAGCTGGTGACGGAATGCCCCAGTGTTATTGTGCATTGCACCGAGCCAGAGTGCTTCTTGATCTGACAGGCCAACATAAATTCTAGCAACACGTCCCTGGTAACTTGGGTTGTCAGGGTACTTTTGGTGAAGATGCTTGCTGGCCAACATAACATGAGTACCACCTAGAACTTCATACTGGTATTCCTCCAACTTCTCTATCTGGAATTCGTCTTTCTTCTTTATCCCTCTCACTAACACAAACAAGGCCTCGTAGTTCCCTGATGGTAGTTCCTCCATGCTCTGTATTAACTGCTTCAAGAAGGTGTCATCAACTGTTCTTATCTGCCTTACTTTTGGGGGCATTATCAAGTATTTGATTGGAATAAAATAGGTTTTACCTGTACAAAAAAGATAAATAATGTGGTGTTTTTTTTTTCTGTACATGTATTTCAGTTATTTAGAATGTGCAAAAACAGTCCAAACTTCGCATGCCAATTTGTTTTTTATTAGGCAGCATTGTTTTACTTTAATTTTTTTCAAATGCTGACTTTAAACCTTAGGGTTAAGAGTTCCCAGTATTATTAGAAATAGGGTTAGGGTTACCGCTCGTAACTAGGGTTAGTGTCAAAGGTTAGGGTTAGTGTTTGGGGTCAGGTTTATGGGTCGAGGTTAGAGCTGATGTTTAGGGTCAGGGTTATTGTTAGGGTTAGTGCTTCGGATTAGGTTAGAGTTGAGGTCAGAATATGTTAGGGTTAGCAAAGTGTGATGTCAAGGAAAACAATGTCAACTTTTGAAATCCATTGCATGAATCGATACCTAAATCAAGTCAAAGAAATTACAACTTGATATCAATGAAATCATCGATAAACTCATGTGTGAGATTATGGAAAATAAACCACTTGGGTCCCGGATGCATAAGCACGATATCATTTAAATTACCAAATCTCTGAAGACACCACCCTCGGGCATCTAATCACATGAAAAGTTATTCAGTAACTAGAAACTTCATTTACAACTTTTGGAAATCACACCAACAGCATTATTTTATGTTTTCTTTCAAGTGTTGTTGCCCGAATCTAGAGCATTTTGCTCGAAAAATAAGATAAGTTGTGTATTACACTGTACTGTGATAAAAGATGACAGGCATTTGAGAACACAAGGGAAATGTAGAAAACACGGGCCGCAGGCGATGATTTTCTACATTTCTCTAGTGTTCTCAAATGGCTGGAGTGTTTTATCACAGTGTAATACACGGCTTAGGCTTCTTCATTGCATCATATACATCATATACATTTTACACGTGCAAAACAATAAAACATGCTTTTTCTATGTTTTATACTCTGATAAAACATGGGTTTTGACCAATCAGAGCACGTATAGGGCCCTATCTATATTATAATTTCCAGTAAAACACTCATGTTTTTATAATAAACATTGGTTATTGGCCAAGCGTGAGGTCAAAATGGCCGGATAAAAACCTTGCAAAAAAAAGAATGAACCCACTATCCAGCCACCTTGAACGAACAAGCTTCGTCGACAACGGGTTTTCAAGGAAATTCTTCTCGCAGGACACAGTGGGTAGTCCTAAGTGGTAAAGATAGCTCCATCTTGCCAGCTGCTCAGGTAGGCAATCACAGCACACAGTTTGGTTCATCTTACCCATTCATGGAGCAAGCCATATAATATATAAAGAGTACTTACTGTCCAACTGGCACTCATCACAACGTTCCTGTATTCCCTTCACATGGCTGGACTCCACCACCTTTTGCTTTTTAGAGGGCATTGCAGAATATAGCGGACTCAGTTTTCGCTTAT
>CAXHUQ010000100.1:326200-331200 GCA_964020085.1 Micromussa lordhowensis | reverse complement strand
CGCACGCATGCATATTTTCACTACTAACACGCAAAACAGCCACAAGGTTCACTGTTCGTAAACCTCGGCCCTGAAGTAAGCAATCGAGCGAGAAATGCGTGTCTTCAGTTTCCCGCCAGATGCAAACGGCGTATTTCATTACAGCGTGATTGATGTTTCAATTTCCTGATCTTGTTTTGATAAAGCGTAAGTAAACTAGTAAGCCTAGTTGAACGTGACTTGAAAGTATACTTCGGCGGCTTTGAAGAACACGCGTTTCCAAGGCTACAAAGTAGCCTACTTACGCTGAAATTAGACCCGTTCACATCTGAAGTACGCCTCAAGTATGCTTGAGGTATACTTACTAAGCATAGTATGAACCCAGCTAATATATCGGTCAGAGGGGTGCACAAAAAAACACATGATCCAACTAGGTTGTGGTACTGTTCTGTGGCTGCTTAATTTTTAGTGAAAATCTATTTCATGGTTGATTCAGAATCCTCCTTGTTTACCTGTGGGTAACATCCCAGGCTTAGGAAAAATAGTGAATATTGGTTTAATCTGAGAATGGATTTTACCAATAACATGTCATGAGCACTTGTCAACTTTTACGAACAAGTCGGAAGCAAGTAGTTGTTTGGTAATTGTGTACTCTTTTTTTTTTCTCACCATTACTACAGAATTACTAAGGGCACTGGAATCCTGCATGAAACATCCCACTCCCAAGCCCTTTATGTTGCAGATTGTCTATGACATAAAGTCATGGATTACAGATCATGCAGAGGAACTACATGAGCACACAGTCCCAAAGTGCTTTAAATTTGAGTTGAATGAGGAAAGGAAAGCTGTTATGCACTACAGAAATTGGAGCCATGAGCAGTGGCAAGGGCCTATTGTTATTCTAAAGGTACTAGGTAAAACAAGATTTTCTTGTGATTCCACTGTTACATGCCTGTAAATGACATAAGATGCTTTTTTGGTGGGGCGCATTGACACTTAAAATTTTAATAACTGAGCAATTGTTTGGCACTGCTGAATTGACCAAAATTATTATCACAAAGCAAATGATTTATACATGCACTGATGAGATGTCTCTGTGATACAGCACTGTCTGGTGATGTCACATGGATTCAGTTTTGCTCAGAGCTAAAATTAAACATTTACTGTCAAGGCAAGTGGGCTCCCTGGACAAATGATGTTGTTATTGATTCCGAAATAGCTCCATAGTTATCTACTAGTTTCTCTTATTTGAAAATACTGTTGTTTTGCTTGCTTTCAATTTATTAGAGTATCCCAAATGGAAAGCCAAATCTTGTGACTCCTTCCCTGGCTAAATTAGACATGGAGGCATTGAAGAGGGACATTCTCAACAAATATCCCCAGAATATGCCCAGAACAGCATCTGATGACTGGAGAGTGTGGCTGGAAAATGTTGAGACAGAAATAGCATCAGTGCCTGACCATTATGATTGGCCAATGGACAAGCTAACAGCTGCCACAAGAACTGTACCACCCCCTTCTGCCACCCAACTGCCAGATAACCTCTTGGAGCTGAGGGAGAGAGAAACCCAACCTACACCAGAGGTGAGTGTAAAAGACTTATAATAGGCCATTTGCACTAAGAGGTCATGTGACATCGTTTTAATGAAAATGAAAGTTACATGATTTAGCCTCCGAAATACTATTTGTGGGTTATCTCTTAAACATAATAAACTTTAGTGATTTGGTTTTTCAAACCTGCACCATTTGCTCAAAATGAGAAAGTCCGTAGCTGGTTATGTGACGAAAACTCAACTTTTAAAATTATGAACAAAATCAGAAACATTAAGATCAGTAAAACCATTCAGACATTATGTATGTAGGGCAATAGCCGTCATAACAAGCCTTGCCATGGTTTTGCCTCTACATGTGCAACTCTTATAGCTCTTTTTTACTCCTTTAACTGGCAAATGTTTTCATGATTCAGTTTTCTTCCTTTTGTAAAGAACTGGAGAATAGCAGCACACACTCAGGCACACACTATGTGAAAGATGATCATGTGACTGTGATTTGGTCTTGAAATATTTCAGATATACACTGGAAGGTACAGGAACCTGCGGGAGAGAGAAGCACCAGTTGAGATGGTGGATGATTTTTTGGCAACACTGGAAGTTGACTGCTTTGTTGCCTTGCACTTTGACAATTATGACAAGGAACCTGTCATCGGCAAAGTCGTTTCCATTGAGGAGAACCATTTCCAAGTACATTATTGGAAAGGGACATACTTAGGGAAGTGGTCTCCTCAGCATCTTCCACGGAGAAAGACAGAGCCATGGCTGGAAAGGCTTCCAAAAACATGCATTGTTTGCAGTTCTTTTGAACTAAATGGAGACAGCAAACTCATGCCAGCCACAAGAAACTTTCTTAAGGAAAGGTACACTGCTCTGAGAAATTCAAGGGCCTGAACATAGTGATGATGTCACAGAAACTTGATGTGTGGAATTTTAAGATTTGTTGCGATCTAAAAAGCCATATTAAAAATGCCTCTTTTGTCAGACACTCTGCAAATTGGTGGTGAGACATAACTGTTAATATGCAGTGATGCCCCCAAAGAACTCCTTCTAAAATAGTCTTGGCAAAGTATTAGTTCAAGCTACTTTGCTCTCCAGAAAGATCTTGACAAATCCCAAAATTTCACACTTCTCTACTCTATTGTAACTCAGATGGGGAATTTGGAGGCCCAACAAAGGATGACTGATGACTTTTGATTCTGTTATGACTAGTTCAAACAACTTAATGTTAATGTTGTGCTTCAGGTTCATCATTTAGATAAGTTTAATTAAACATCTATTTTATCCAAGGATTTGAGTATATTTTATATAACAGAAAGTAAGGGAACATCATTTGCTTTAAACAAAGCAAACATCATATGTGGAATTTCTAATAATTACAGAAAGCCAAAGCAATTCTTCGGTATCAGTTGATTTAAAGGGACAGTCAGCTTTGATACCACGCTTACCTGGACACTAGTTTTCTCACTTTGTATTAAGGGGCTACAGAATTTATGTGGCATCAGGCCATTTCAAGGGCTGCAGAATTTCTGTGTCACTGGATCATTCAAAGGGCTGCAGAATTTCTGCATTATCAGGTACTTTTAAGGCCTGCAGAATTTCTACAGCATCAGGTCATTTCAAGGGCTGCAGAATTTCTGCGGCACTGGATCATTCAAGGTGCTGCAGAATTTCTGCGGCATCAGATAATTTCAAGGGCTGCAGAATTTCTGCAGCATCGGGTCATTTCAAGGGCTGCAGAATTTCTGCGGCACTGGATCATTCAAGGGGCTACAGAATTTCTGCGGCATCAGATAATTTTAAGGGCTGCAGAATTTCTGCAGCATCAGTTCATTTCAAGGGCTGCAGAATTTCTGCAGCACTGGATCATTCAAGGGGCTGCAGAATTTCTACAGCATCAGATAATTTCAAGGGGTGCAGAATTTCTGCGGCATCAGATAATTTTAAGGGCTGCAGAATTTCTGCAGCATCAGTTCATTTCAAGGGCTGCAGAATTTCTGCAGCACTGGATCATTCAAGGGGCTGCAGAATTTCTACAGCATCGGGTCATTTCAAGGGCTGCAGAATTTCTGCGGCACTGGATCATTCAAGGGGCTACAGAATTTCTGCGGCATCAGATAATTTTAAGGGCTGCAGAATTTCTGCAGCATCAGTTCATTTCAAGGGCTGCAGAATTTCTGCAGCACTGGATCATTCAAGGGGCTGCAGAATTTCTACAGCATCAGATAATTTCAAGGGGTGCAGAATTTCTGCAGCATCAGATCATTGACAGGGGCTGCAGAATTTCTGCAGCACTGGATCATTCAAGGGGCTGCAGAATTTCTACGGCATCAGATAATTTCAAGGGGTGCAGAATATCATTGACAGGGGCTGCAGAATTTCTGCGGCACTGGATCATTCAAGGGCTGCAGAATTTCTGCAGCATTGGATCATTCAAAGAGCAGGAGAATTTCTGTGGCATCAGATCACTGACAGGGGCTGCAGAATTTCTGTGGCACCCATCCTTCCGTTCTTAAGATGCAACCAAATCTATTATCACTAAAGTAGCAAATGTCCTTTTTTATCGGACATGCTCCACATTGCAGAAAAGAATAAGTGGTTTTAGATGATATTAAAATGGCGTCCGTGAAAACTCTTTACTTGAAAAGATTTTTGAGGAATTGCCGACAAAAACTATAGATTTGTGTTAGAAAAGGCTATTTTGGAAAAACACAAAATATTTTGGAAAGCGTTATATTTTGATTTTGATAACTTGTTCTCTCCAGCATATCTGCACATATTTTTTCGCTCAATACGTCAGTATGATGTTGTGGTCAAGATTCACTAACATAAAGTTGTCTAATTCTGGAATTTACCATTCGATCGCCATGATTACATTTATAGAGCTCTCCCCTCAGGTACTACAAGCAGAGTCTTTGTTTCAGTAAACATTCTATTACGAGCACTCAAGGTAAGTAAATAGCATAAAAATACAAAGTGCGGGCTGGAGATTGCGCGATCAAAGACTATGAAACCATATCTTACAAAATTATTGCCCTGGACATTGAGTTTGCAAGCATTCTTTATAGATTGACTTAATACACAGAAGGCAGGTACCTCTTTGCGAAATAAATCTATTTCGCGATTTCGTTTAAAAAGTAAACATGTCAGATAAATCTATTTCGCAATTTCATTAAACGTTGTTCATGGCAGACCCAAATCAAAATAATGCTTCCTACATTAAATGTATTCAGCATGCTTCTAACACGTACCAAGCTTCGGTGTTCTTTTTGGAAGGAGATTGTGTGATTTACACCTTTACGCGCAGCCAAAACTCATTTGTTTGTAGACCTTCTGTTCGTTTATATTGTTTACAGTCGTTCTCCAGTATCTAAGTGTGATTTATTTTGTGGTTTATGCGACAACATGCTCCTTAGTTAAATTCATGTCTGCTTCGGTAGCGCCGGTGAAAACAAGAATACAGAAAGAATA